>VZRR01012446.1:356507-397444 GCA_013398015.1 Oreocharis arfaki
GATGGAGAATCCACAGCCCCACCTGGGATGTTATACTCTGTATTACGCCCTGTATCAATACAGCAAAGGTGTAATGCAAACCACAGAAAGCCAGTTTAGGTTCCATTTTAATGCTCTGAAGGCTGTTCCTAGCAAAAATCTATTGGTAAAACAGCATACCTTTCCATCTTTGTGCACAACTACATCACTCCTAGGCTACACAGAGGTCATGCAGGTAGATAAAGGCAATATTAAACATCAATCTGTCCTATTATTTGTGATGCATCCTATCAAACAATGACTATTCTGAGACAGGCTATTAGTCCCAGCACAGAGCAGATATATCCAGTTCATGTAGGATTATGTGGATGATCACTGTAATGGAAAAGTAGCACCCTGTTATTTTTCATTTGCAGGGGTAGCAACTATCTTTTTGGTGAAAGGTTCTCCAACATCTACTGCATAAAGCCATTTTTCTAGTACCCATATTTCATGCAACATGTATTGTTTGGAGTCAAAACAAACCATTAAGGGACGGTAAAGGAATTGGTTATAGTAATTTGAACAGTACAACTTGGAAGGAAACAAATCAGAAAACTAATACGATGCCTTAGAAATTAACAGGAATAATCAGAATTATGAGCAAAAGAGAACACAAAACTTTGCAGCATTTCTTCATGAAAAAGACTGTCTCAAAAGCTCCATTCTGTCTCCATAGAACACACAGGAATAGCTAACTGAAACTATTAAAAATATTTAAAATATGTGTTCTTAGCAAGAAGTTACATGGACCATGAAGTTGATCTGCAACAGACTGAGATTACTTTTCACAAAACAGGAGCACCAGGTTCTCACCAACTGAAGACACTGGGCTATAGTTCTAAGTATCAGCAGAAGAAATAAAGACAACTGCTGTTTTAGAATATGACAAAGACTTTAAAGGATATTATTTCATCACAACATGACTCGCTCTGTGTCTTAGAGGACATTTTACTTGTCAACAGACCTACGGAGAAAACTAACAGGAAACTGATACCAAAACAGCTTAAAGTTCCTATGCTTCGAACAAAGTCGTTTTCTCTCATATCAAAGTTTTGTTAAACAGTTTTCATTCAAGTTTTCTGACATGTGAGGAAAGAAGTAAATGCACAGACAACAGTGACTGGTAATAATCAACAATTACTAATGGTTGGTCGGGAGAGGTGTTGGAGGTTGGGGTTTTTTTCTCCTTTTACTTAAATAAAGGTGGAAAAACCCTTCAAAAACTCAAGTTTCTCATACCTCTAGGCAAAGACATGCAATGTATCTCAGAAGAAAACTAATCCAAGTTGGACTAACAATGAGTTAAAGTAACAATTTCTTTCAAGTCTTTAGCCAAGACACCACTCTTCTGGAGGGAAAAGGTAAGAGGCTGCAAGAGAAGTGCCTGGGAAGCATGGTCAGCACCTTCCCATCACCAGATCTCCAAAATTGCATCAGCTTTTAAAGAAACTCCAAGACCTCTGGTTTCCTTCAGGTGCTGCATCGTCCCATGGCACAAAAGAGAGACAGTGTCTGCACTGAGAAGGAAGAGCAAGAGTATCAGCAGCAACAGAACACAGAATATATAGATCTGCACACGTTGTCAAAGCTGGTCAATATAAGAACAATGCCCCTGAAAACAGAATTTCCCTAGAGATAACCTAGGACAAGAGCAACTTTACCTGGCCACATCTGGAACAGAACACATCTGGCAGAAAACAGCTATAAAGGATTTCTTAGAGAGTTCAGAGACATGAACGCAAAAGTTTTTAGTCTCTCCAGGCATCTTTAGCTCAGACCCCAAAGAGTGGTGCACATCTGAAATTCTGAAGGCCAAATAGAGACTTAATAACCCTACAGTAATAATCATGTTATGGTACATAACCACTATACTTGGCTGTTCTCCACTTACTGATTTATGAGAAAAGATGAATAGTTCTGCCCTCTGGAAAAGAAAAAAAAAAAACAAAACAGATACTTCACAGGAAGAAGTGGATTTTCTCTTTCTAAAAGATAAATAAATAACAGGATGAGGAAAATATACAGGATGTGATGCTCCATTAGCAAACATCGCATCTGTTACTCATATTTTAATATCTTCCCCGCCACCCTGAAGCATACCATGTGCAATTAAGAGGAAATTGCAATGCAATTTTTTTAATAAATTATTGTGAACAGGCATACAACACTAAGCCAAATGCAAATCACTAAATCAATTCAGCACCAGTTTAAAAAGTTTCGATTAATCCTCAATTCATTGCTGTGTTATTATAACATCTTATTAAATGCACCCACCACTTTAAGACTCCCTCATTTCATTTGTGATTACAGTAAATATTGATTGCAATGGTGGCCTGGAGACAGCTCCAAAATGTGCAACTGTGGTCCCTGAAGGCAGAGCTTAGTGACAGTATTCTGTTCCCATGTCTGCTCTTCAGACAGACTCGGCACAGATATAAAAATTTAATATAATATTTTACTCATTCAAATGCATACCTGCTAGGATTTTATTCAATTAAGCAGTGAAATTTGTTACACTTTTTAAATAGAAATCTTAATCAATTTTATCTTTAAATACTGTTGTGAAAACTGCTTCAAAGCAGCTCTGACAACAGTCTGAAAAGTGAATCGCAGTTTCTGAGTACAACTAAGAGCATTGTCATTTCTTCTCCCAGGTTTTTCAACAAAACCAACACATACAGATAGCAGAGGGCATAACCAGTTTGGCAAAAGCTGTGCTTATCTAAATACAGCGAGAGATTACACCTCTCTCTGCCATCTTGTCCTGCTGCTGTACCAAAGTGTCCTCCTTCACCCCATTCTTCCGTTTACATCACCCCTCCCAAGGGGACATCTCCAGCATCCCCCTCCAAAACCTACAATGAGCTCTGCTCCCATAAAGTGCTGGCACCCAAAGCTTCTTCACCCCTTTCTCGCCAGGTTAAGGGGAAGCTGAGCAGAGTCCTCATGCACAAAGTTACAAGCATCTCAGACCAGCCTCCCTGCAGCTCCTAACGGGACAGCTCTAAAAACAAATTGTCCACAAAGCTCCTCCTACCACAACCAAGTTGATACACTGCAAATTTAATCATGGTTTTTCATGTACTTCAATAGGGAATAAAATTCACCTGGATTTTAATTTTCACACAAATAGGTTAATCCTGTGAAACCTATCCAGAAGATCAGCTTTTCTGGTGTATACTCCCTGGCTAGTTATTTAGAATTATGAGGATTTAACTATGGGCTACATCCTGGAATTTAAAGACACCACTAACCTTTGACAGAGAATTCAGTCATACCCTGAACTCATTTCCATTAGAAAATTTTGCAGAGCACAAATGCCACACATGCACACACCAATCTATTAAAATTGGACCTAAAATCGGACAGCTATAAGTTGGCATGAGGCCCAAATTAATTATTACACAAGTAGTACCTTATTACATGAAAGCACTATCAGTACCACTTGCAATTTCATTGCCATTGGAACATAATTATCATTTGTTCCAATATTTTTATCTAGTTGTATGGGATCTCAGAGAAGCTACCAGCACTGTATCTGCACAAGCTGATTAAACAGCACCAATGAATATTCCCAGGCACTGGAATCAAATTAACTTTTTTTGTAATTCATCCATTTACACATCAGGAACAAAATTTCTTCTGTTTTCTTATGCTAATGAAACTAAGGCCAGATCTTGTGTGAGTGTGCGTACGCTCAAAATAGCTGACATGAGTTTCTATAATGAACCTACAGATCAAGCTTAGCAGCACTGAAAGTTCATATGGCATAGTACATGCAGATTAAAAAAATCCAATTAGATTTTTTGGAACTTTATTCTTATCAAAGTACCTCAACAAAGCAGTCAAACCTCCAGAAGTGCTCAGTAGCAAGTGCATTACATTTTTTTGCTGGCACAGTTAGCTGCTGAGAACTCTTAAAGAAGGCAAAGCAGAGTCATATCATGATCACTTTTGCCATCTGGAGCAACAGCTATTGGCCTAAGAGTGAGTAATAATCATAGCAATTCAGTCAAATTATAAATAACAAAGTCGAAACTGGAATGCTGGTATAAACACACACTGACATGGCGACACTCTTGCTGTCTGGCACTGGGATAACATAGCACCCAGCTCAGGCCGTGGACATCTGCCAGCCCCTGTGGATCCACTTGGAATCAGCACTCCACACAGAAATGGACCTCCTCTACCACCAGTCCTTCTTCCACAGCCTGTTCCCCAGTCTAAGTTTCACCATCTGTAAATATAGCCACATACCCTTGAATAGAGAAGGGCATCAAGCCACTGAAAATTAGTGAACAAGAAACAAACAGAGGCTATTTTTCTGTATTAAAATTTTTCCCCTACAAAACATAATGTCCATAACTATACCATAGACATTTTGGGGTGTTTCACTTCATTCTATTTCTAGTCTGGTCTCATCGTAGTAGATAAAGAGCACCTTTTTGTTTAGTTTAATAGGTGAGGAATTCAGTGTCTGTGATTCAAGGTCTGTGATCAAAACTGCAGATTAAAACTGTAGTAAGAGGTTTGCTTCAGCTAAGCAGCGAGGGACTAGAACAGGAATGTAGATGCAAGCCCTCTCAAAAGACTTCCATGAAAAATAGATCGCCCAAAAGCCAACTGCTGGACCTCAAATCTTTGTTCAGGTCAGACTGGTACATCACAAATCCTCTCACCTCACATCCTATTCTACCACATTAAAAGGTATGCACCCTTCTCCTTGCCCCCTGCTACAGCCAGTGGATGAACAAAGCAACCCCAGAAGGAGAAAGAAAAGACATCCCAAATGCCCAGCTCCCACAGTGGCACACAGAGCAAGCAAGCAACAAGGTCAGGCATAATTCAAGTATTGTCTCCTGCCTAAAGTAGGGCTTGAGGAGCGACAGTGTGGGTGCTCCTGCAAGCTGTCACACAGGTAGTGCAACCTTCCTTACCACCTCACACCAAAGCCAAATCTACAGCTGACCATCCAAAATGTTTTCAGTGAAATATGAAGGCGAATCCATCAAGCACTGCAGTGCAGAGCAATCAGACCAGAGTTTTGGGAATCTGAGTAATTACTTTTTCTTATTTTTTTTACTACATTGTCCTTACAAAATCTTAAGGCAACATAAAAGTCATGCAAGCAGTTTATTCTACTCCATTTCTATTTTTCACCATTTGTTTTTACTTCTTCCCCTGCCACATTTCTCTCTATCCTTTCCTCTCCTCGCTTCTCCCAATGCCCAACTCCTTCTTGTCTGAGCTGTGCACCAGCAGAGCTGCTGGAGCTGGTGGGATGGCCCTGCCAACTATCAAGGCTGTCTGACACCTCACACAATCAGGATCTGTTTCATCCACTTGAACTGCAGCCTCCTCTGGCAAGTGCAGACCGAACAGTTCAGTCACTGCCTGGACCAAGGTCATGGTGATTACAGGGTCTTGCTCACACTATACAATTGTGAAGACGACTCAAGACTACTTTCTGAGACATTCTATTACCTCTGGCAACAGGGGAAGGATGGGGCACCAAGCATCTTCCTACTGCTGCTGTGAATTTCACCTAAACTTGCTACACCAAGTGGCATTTGCTATGCCAACCAAGGAGGCTGAGCTAAGCGAAGAGCATACTGCTGACAGAGTACGTGGATCCACTCCACCTTTCTTTGTCCACTCCTTGGAGTCCACTGTGATGCTTTGCAAGCCAGTTCATTCCTCTCAGCAACAAAACTGTTCTCATTTGGGGGTGAATCAGGTCGCCTTCAATAGAGGAAGACCCAGCACACAGCCAGAACTAGGACTGCCCTGCTAGTGGCAGCAAGCACACAGAAAACCTCATTAGGCAGCATCTTGAGCCAAGCTGGAAAAGGAAAAGCAAAATCTACGGCCACATAATTACTAGACACCTCCTAGAAGTGAATACGTACAACACTTTCCAACCTCAGTATGTTTGTGTAAAGAAAAATATTGACTGACACAATATTTTTACAAGTCTGCCATTTCAATTTCCCTCTGTTGTGACACAATATTTTTACAAGTCTGCCATTTTAATTTCCCTCTGTTCTGGAGCACAGGCCAGAGATCATAATCTTCCACATTAGTCAAAGTGTTCTAGGGTCAAAATTCTGCACATCGGACTGAAGTTGACAGAGAGTTAATAAACAGATACTATCCTGAAGTTCTCTAGTAAACACACAGAAAATTACTGCCACGTACAGTACTTTCTGTTTGGAGTATTAGAAATAACTTCTAAGTGGAAATGAGAACACAGAAAACCTATTGGCATTCTTCACAGAAACTTTGCACCGTTTTGACATTTTGTATTGAATTTGTGTGTTAAGGGAAGGGAGCACAAATGTTATTTACCTTCTTTGCATACCGCTGTCACAGTGCACTATTAATAAGAAGCACATCAGTTCCACTCTGGAGAGGTAACAGAGGGGAAAAAAAAAAAGCAACATCAGGCTCAGGCCAAGCATCTCAGGCACATAAGTAACTCGTCTAGCCATCTCCATGGTCCTGGCCACATTCCAGTCCTTGCGCTATGAGCTGATCCCTCATCATATGCTGGCGAAAACAAAAATGTCCAAAGTGATCTTGAGTGGTATCTATCATGCTGAATTTTTTCCCCTGTCAGTACAAACACTATTACTCGACAGGGTGGAATGAAGCGTTTTCCAGGCATACTCCGGCTCCTTCGGAAAGTTGTCATCCACCAGGTGTATGGCCCAGCTCTTGGAGCAAGTATAGCCTGTCCAAATTAACAGGGATCTTTTGTTCTTACAAACCAGCCTTTCCAAGACTCCAAGCTCCAGCTGGTTCACCTATCAAAAAGTGAAAGAGTGCAAGCTTACTACTGCTTCAGAAAATAAGAAGTATGACCATTACATGATACATTTTATCTCTGAAGGTTTCCAGATCGTTTTAGCTGAATTATCCTGGATCATAAACACAGTATGTTTAGAGAACAGCTGCACATTGTATTTCAGCGAAGGTCTATACTTTTTCCACTTAGCTCTCTCTTTAGGCTGAAGTCAAATGCTATGAAACAAATATATCTATTATAAATCACATCTTTCAACAGCAACAGTTGGCTAGCTCGCTGACATGTGGACATTGCAGAGCACACTCCCTCAGGCGATAACCGGTGAAGTCAGCCCGTAGATCCAGCTGCACCGAGGATGGAAACAAGAAAGGACTGAGAATGGGAGGCAGAGGCTTTCCTGCATTAGCAGCGACTCTCTCTTGAGACACCCAAAGAGAGAAAGAAGCTGCTTGGGGAAAAAGGAAGAAAAGAAGAGGGATAGGAAGCTATGCAGAGGGACCAAAATGGTCTAGTTTAGAAAGTATCCCTTAAAAAAAAAAAAAAGCCATGAGCAGAGAACTACATATCCCCACAAGATAGGTTCATTTGACCTGAAAATCAGATTCTTTTGGCTAAAGAAACCATCGCAGCCATGTAAGGCTCAGCAAGGAAAGCACAAGAGAGGAAGGGAACAATAATAATCAGGATCTGCTAGTCCATTAAACCTGAGATAAAAAGAAGGGAAGGAGGAGGAAAAAAACTTCAATGAGAAACCAGAAATTAAACTAAAAACAAATGCAAAGGTTGGCTTGTGAAAAAAACAACTTTAGGACATTGCATTACTGAAGGGAAAAAAAAAGAATAAAAGTCAGATTATCAGTGTAATGAATTAAGGATTAACTGGAACAGAAGGGAAGGAAGGACAGTAAGGAGACAGGACAGCAAGGCTTCAGGAGGCCAGGTCAAGACTGAACAGCATAGAGCAGACATGCACAGAAAGCCTGCAGAGGCAAGACAGGGTGGTTGGGGAGCAGAAGCAATACAAAAGTGGGGACAAGCTGAAGAAACAGTGGAGATATAACATACTTACAGGGCTGTGTTGGCAACAAACAAAACAACAATCACTGACCCAGACAGCAAAGTCCACACAGAAGCTGCACTGGAAACCAACATTTTGGCCTTTCAGTGTATAAAGAGGGCTGTACTAAACACAGAGAGAGACATCTTACCAAGATCTGCAGTGACATGGCAGGAGGCAATGGTTTTAAATCAAAAGCCTTAAACTGGACAAAAGGAACAAATTTGTTGTCATGAGGGTGAGATGAAACACTAGAACAGGTTGTGCAGAGAAGCTCTGGGTGCTCCATCACTGGAAGTTATCAAAGTCAGGCTGGATGTGTTTGAGCAGCCTGGTCTAGTGGAAGATGTTCCTGTTCACAGCAGTGGGATTGGACTAGATGATCTTTGAAGGTTCCTTCTAACTCTACGACTTATGAGTCTATAAGGATTTCCAACCTCCACCCCTGTGTCGCATTAGCAAACAGTCCTGAAATTCAGTGGCTGCGTTCTGGTCTATCCCAAAGCTGATTCACAGAGCAGCAAATAAGTTCCTTTAATATCCTCCAATAATTCATATAAGGGTGGCCTGAATGACAGATTCCATCATTGATAGTGATATCACACACTTTTCATACAAACACACGATGCCTTTCTCCTGATGCGCACAGCAGACATGCTGGATTTAAAAGGAAGGAAAAAAAAGATTTAATAAAGGTGGGATTTATACTTTATTTCAGAGAAGAGAGACATAGAATTGAGGAAAAATAACAGTTTCACAAGTATAAGAGTCACCTGTAACACTGGAAAATCGGCTTTTTGTAAACTTCTCCTTTGATCCTAAATCTTGCAGTGAGCCGAAATATATTATTTAGTTCAATAACATGACTAGAAAACATCAGAGTTTCAGAACCAAAATAAGATAGGGATATCAACAGACAGAGCTAGGAAAAAAAGCATTGAAAACAACGTAGTCAAGACAGTTTTGTGGCTTTTTTTAATCTCATCTAGATTAGAAGGATTAAAAAAAAAAATCAGTCAGGACAACAAAAAAATTACCTGGCACCAGGAAAACATTCCTCTGGCACAGAATACATATTTATGTTCATTCTGCAGATACTCCAAAAACCTCCTTGAAACATTCTCTGAAGTTATGTAAGATTTTCCATCCTGATAAGTTAGGTTCCTGACAGTGTTTTTCAAAATGATCCTTATTTACCTACGCTTTCTTTCCACATTTTCCTTTGTTTTCATTTAGTAGTCACATAATCATCAATTGCATATATTTTTTCTGATTATATCACGCGCATTTTCTGTCACAATCAGAAACAACCTGTGTTGTCCTTTACTCTTTGCAGTGCTTAAAATTTTGTACAACATATCACCAACCACCACTAATAGTCATAATAATAATACCATCATCCTAGGAAATTTCTATATTTTTAAGCTTCTTGTAAAGTTTAGAGAGGAGACTAAAGGCTGCATAAAGGTAAGCTGAACCGGAATTCAGATTGATTTTTCATCAAAATCTGACAGTGACTGGGTACTTTGGAAAGTAAACACAAATTTGAAATGCCATAGACAGAGCAAATCCAGGTCACAGTAGCAAGGCCCTTTCCAATCCAGCATCAAACCTGGCAAACAGTATGCCAGAGGTACATGTGAAGACAAGCCCTCGGCAGACAGACAGGAAGGAGCATCCCTCCTGGAACTGCCAATTTCTGGTGAAGTCTTCCAAATTAAACTGAGGTGGTAGCCGTGCAATTATTACAAAGGGTAGATGAAGAACGGTAATAGAGCCCTGTGTCTGGGAAATGAGGTCCTCTGACTTGGTGGCAGAAGAAATGAAATGTACTCCCCTGTGGCTTCCTCTTCTGCACCCATAAAATGCATTCCATAATCTCCAATAAAAAAGACATACTAAATTCTGCAAGAGAAGGCAACACTCATTACAATTAAGCTACAAAACCAAATAATATTGAATTCTGAAAGATATGATTAATAACTCCTTCACCCACAAGAACTTTTAAAGAAGGTTGAATCAAAAAATTTTAAACTTCAGTCATAAAACAGCCACAAAGTCAAGATCACTGAAGACTTGGTCTTGGGACTGATACACACATAGGTTTGAAACAATCACAAGGACAAGTAAGAGAAAAACAATAGTGAAGAACAAGGTAATCTTAGATTTCCCTGTCCTCTAATCCAGCCCCAGTTGAAGCCAAAGAACCAAAATCCGTAGTTTATCTTCTTCCTTGATGTGGAGAACAGGCAGAAGTTACTTGTATAACTATCATGGTTAACATCAGATCTTCCAACTAAGCAGAACCAGCTGCTAAATCTGCAACTCCCCTGAGTTCTTATGCACACAGCAAGGAACCAAAGACAAGCAAGAGGCTGATCCTGCACTGTGAGAGCCTGTAGCCGCAGCAGACCCTGGATGTGCCCTGGCCACACTCCCTGGGCTAGGGAGACCAAAAGGTCTCCCAGGATGCCAGGGACCAGGATGCCTTGTTCTGCTCCCCTTTCCCTAGCCCTGCCTGTGTACCACCCCTGTGCCCTCAGACTATTGGTCCCTGATGTTTTCTCCCCACCCCTACTGACCCCATATAAAAAGCCTGAACACTTCCTCTTTCTCCCTCTTGCTCATCTTCTCCTGGTCCCTNCTGCACACGTATCAGCTCTATTCCTCCAACCACAGCAACAAAAGAGAGACTAAAAATAGGTCACCAGTCAAAAGAATGAGTACATAGTAACCTCTCAAGTAGACTTCCTTAAAATAAGTAACAACACACCTTTCAGAATCCAAAGTTAAAAGTGTTAAAATTGAAGCAACATAAAGAAACCCTTTTAGATAATGAAACCCATGGTCAACACCATCTTTGATAGACAAGAAACTGTTGTGGAAGCAAAAAGACCCAGTCCAGGCACTGCTATCACACCTACCAACCCACCCACATGCTGAAGCAGCCATAGGTCTTGACAGTGCCACCCAGAGCTGGAAAGAGGGGCTGTAAATCACAGCCTCACACATTTAAAAAAAGAAACTGTTATCAGGTTTTGGAGCAAGTGTTAAAAAAATGCATTTTAATGGCTGTCCAGGCCAAGCCCTTCAAACAAATCACTACAAATATTGAAATATAGGTCTGGCGCTAAAAAGGAACAGGTCACACTTTAATCTTAAAACTGGGATCATATTTCCTTGCTACAGAGAACATTGCCAATTAATGAATGATTTTCAGCCCCAGCTAACAGATGTGTAGAAATTACCAGAGCTATATAGATGAACCTTGAGAAAAGAAAAAAGTATTTTCTCTCTTCTCTATGTTGTAAAAGCATAGCTAGCCTTGCAGGGAGACAAAGCAGTGCCCAAGGTTTCGGATTATCCAGGGAACATAGAAACTGCTTGACAGCAAGCAGATCTGATTAATGCCTGTACCCTCATGACTTCATCACACCTCCTTTCAAAAGGATCAGCCTCCAGTTTCTGATAAAGATCATTTCCAAGCTTCTGAAACCAGCATAAAATTAGCGTTGCTGATAAAAATGAATTCTGTTTGTATTCTCAAGAATACCATGACTGCCTTAAAGAGGGGTAATAAAAAAAGTAAGCAAAATGTGACTTTGGCTTCTTTTGCTATTCCAGTTGAAAGGTCAAAGGAATAAGGTGACCTGCCAACTCAGTTCCTGCAACTAGTGGTCCTTTCTGATAAATACACAAAGAGCGAAGCCAATCCACAGACCCAAAATTTTCATGTAGAGCAGAAAAACATGTTTGAACAATGGCCCTTGCAGAGCTCAATCTAACCACAGGTACTTCAATTGCTGCTTCCACTCCCTGTTTTCTCAGCCACTACTGGTCTGTCACTTGATGCTTGGACTTGGCTGCATTACGTGCACAGGCTCATCAGCCAGTGCTGGAAGCTGCTTGAGTTTCACAGATTCACTCCCCAGACTGTTGTTGATGCTCTGTCCTTTTCCAACATCTCATGTTCAGTCCTGCGCTTTTACTAGGCACTTATTTATAGCTGGAGAGGCTGGAGCAGGGAGAGGCCATCTGCAGGTAGGTTCTCACCTAAGTAATGCTGAGGGTTATAGAGGAGAGAAAAACAGAGTTTAGGTTTCCAGCCAAAGTTTGGGGGCAGTGCTACCCCTTCACTCTACTATAATTAGCAAGTCACATACATAACTTCCCACAGTCACCTCCCATGTTTTCTGGGTGCCTAGCTTGCAAGTGGAATGTGAATTAAACTGTCACGACACGGATAAAAAATCTCTCGGTTAGATTTTCCAATTTTAAAGTTGGCTACAAATTTTCTAAATTGCAAATTCTTTACTTCGGTTTTCTTCCATATCCCGTTTTTTAAGTGCTGCAGTAACAGAGCAACTGAACACAAAAAAGCCAAAACCATTAACTGTTGCTGTTAAAAGTTTTAAACAGCAAATGGGTTTGGGCATGTAGGTAGAGCAGAAAAAGTGAAGAGCCTTAAAGTTTCTAAGAAGAATCTCGATTCATTGCTTGCCAAAAAAAACAAAAAAAGGTCTATGTGATAAAGCATACAGCTATGTCATCTATTGCAGAAAAGGTCATACCTCCTGAGCTCCAAGCTGCCCAACAAACCCAGGGGAAAAAATAAGACTTGTAGACACAGCAGAATTGTGTTAACTTAAGTCTGACACTGCATTGAACTGAAAAGTTGCAGTGCCTTCAGATGGGAGCTGGCTCCCTGCCAGCCAGCTTGAACCATAAACAGAACAAGCTTCCTTCTGCCTCTAAGTGTTGTGTGGGCACATTCAGAACATGATAACGACAGGCATGACAGGACACCAAGGAAGAAGTAGTACCTCTGGCCACACAAAGCTATTTCGTTTTTGAATACCAGGATGCATTCAGTACAGCCAAGTCAAACAACATGGAAACAGTAGTCCTGGGAGTGCTCTTAACTAACCATCCTCTTCTGTGTTATAGAAGTGGGCATGAGGAAATCAGATACTTTCCTGCAGAGTCATCTTTCTCTAATTTTTCTGACCAGTTCAGATTAATTTGCAAGAGGGATGAATTAAACTAATAGAATTAGCTCCAGTTGACTTTATAGTCAAGTCAGAGTAGAACAGAGATGATAGCAAACCCCTCTCCGTATTCAGTATCGCTTCTTCCTTGGTCAGAGGAAGCCATTGGTGGATAATTCATGAGACATTCTCCTGCTCAAAAAGCCAAATACCCTCTCCCTCAGGCAGATCCAGCAAACAAAGGACTCTGATTACAAAACACACCAATTCATCCAGAAGTTACTTGCCCAAGGATCACAATGAATGAACCCATAGTAATTATTCAAGGAGCAGTAACTCCCAGAAAGACAGGGCAGAAGGCACTGCAAATGTCTTCTGCATTTGAACAAACTTCACTACCTCAGGTAAGTTGTATTGTATTTAAATAATAAATAAATCAACACACACAGCATTGTGGGATTTAAAATATCCTAAGCTTAATCTACTTAATATCAAAACAACCTGAAACATATTTCACAGCTCAAGAATCAGTAATTTAGAGGTAAGCAACAGCGTTCCAGATTTCATAACTAACAGCATGGAACAAAAGATCAATGCCAACTAGCAAAGAAATTATTAACATCTGTGGTACAGCACTATCAACGCAGCGCTAATTGCTAAAACTACAGTATTATAATAATGAACACAGATGGTATTTGATATAAAAATAAATAAATAAGAGCATCATAGATGACTTGTTGCAAAGAAAAAAAGAGCCTACATCAGCTTATAATTTGTTTAGCAACAAATTGTTCTGCACTTTGCAAACAAAGAATTTATACTCAAAATGTAACTTAGTAAGTACACAAACCAATAGCAGGACTACATTTGTTAAAAAACAGTCTTCATCTCATAGATTCCACAGGTCTGTTCCTGGAAGCTGGAGAATATTTCCATATATGCTAAAAGAGATGACAGCCAAGGCTTGAAGCTGAGCAATACTCTTTTTCTAGCCCACTCAGAAACAAAGAACAGCACCCTTCAGATCTTTTGGTGGGGGGAAGAGTTCTCTCCATATCTTTGCTTGTATACAGCTAAATATAAAGAGCAGACAACAATCCATTGGCCAGGGCAGAAAAGACTTTTTCAACTCACTGCTTTATCTATTTTTATCCTAAAGTCTTGAAGCTAAGAAATAATTATTGCGTATTCTTAGAAAAAAACCCTAAAAATGCCTGAGGATGTTGTTTTTATTCTGGAAGCCTATCTTCCACAATCCAAAGTATCCCAAGGCTGAAAATCTGTTTTCCATAAGGATACTAATCAGGCTGTAATTATGCTTGCAAGCATATAAAAGGTCAGTATTTTTAATTTCTACCTTAAGATATGGGAAAGTAGTTAGCTTTGATGCCAGTTTCTTCTATTCACTTCTTTTACCAGTCTCATTCACAGTTTCTAATGCAAACCAGATGATAACAGCCCAGTTCTGAATAGCACAAAAAAGCTAGATGTGTCATTTCCACCACCTGTTCTTTAGCAAAGCAGAAAATATTAATCTCTTTTTCCATTTTTATACCACAGTTGATCTTGTTCTGCAGCTCACACAAAATTTACATGACTGAAAACAAAAAGTGCTTAAAAGTGTTGCCAGAAAGAAACTTCTGCGCCAGGAAACTCTCGCTGGCATCTCCATGCATAAGCCCAAGAGCCAGGACTCTAGCTCCCACTGGAAAAGGGCTCCTAGCTCCTTTGCTACACAACCCATGGTGGCTGCACACTGAGCTGATCTGCACAACATTTTTCATCACAGATGAAAAATGCAGTGCAGATCAATCTGCACTGCTGGCTCATGCTGCAGGGAGGCCAGACTATCCTGGACACTTATCCACACTGTGAGAAGGACCTCCTCGCACTTACCACGACATGAAAACTTAAGTGTTAAATTTTCTGTACCAGAGTATTTAGGTTCCAGAACAATTCTACTGTTGAATAATCTTTTTTTTTTTTTTGGTCAACTGTACCATCAAAAAAAAAGGAGCAAAGAAAAGAAGGAAAAAAAAAATAAACTGAATACCATTATTATTAAGAGTAGTTGATGATGCCTGTGCATCTCTTCCAACTCAGGATATTCTACAATTCTATGATCACTGAATAGCTTCCAGTCAAAACTGATGTCAGTAAGTGTGAAGTGAGCACTGGAGACAACCCTAGTGCTGTATTATATTAATACACCTAGGAAAGCTGCACTCTTTCTTTTATGTGGCATAGCTTCACAAATAATTGACGCACAGCAAAACAAGTCTGCCCAATTTATTTATTATTACTATTCCATTGTAGTTTTGACTAGAAGTTACTCTTTTTCCTTTAGTAGACAAAAAGATCCATTTTTTTCATATGAAGGTAATGATGTTATCTTTGTATGACATGTGAACTCAGACTTCTTTCATAATTCCTTAATTTATTGACCAAACATACACTTTACTTTTAGTGCTGAGTATTAAATACTGATATTCGTACTTAAAATTCACATCTGAGGATGAAAAGCATAAAATAGTCAGCAGTCATTTAGGAACACATAAACTCTTCAGAGCTATATTTTAAATGTATCTTATGCAGCTGATCTCATTTTATTAAAAGGCAACTCTTACTAATTCAGTATTCTTAAAAACCCTAACTAGTACCTTACTTCTCAATCAGTCATTTACAAGTACTGCTTGCAGAAAAAAATGTTCCTTCCAGGCCTTTGCTTTACCAGAAGCTGACTCGTGTATCAACACGAACCTACTGTTTTAAAAATATCACTACAGTGTGGAATTCAGCAGAGATACATAAAAACCTGTTGAAGTCTGGCCACTTCCATGCCATGGTGCAAGACTGCAAACAGCTTTTGCTGCCACACCTAAGCCAGACAACAAGGAAAGACAAAGGGTTCGGAACACTATAAGCATGTTGTCACAAAACACAAAACCTCCATCTATATGCAGTTCAGACTGATTAGTTAAGGTATGAGTTTGGAATTTTTTTAAAATATCCAGGCTTGGTTTTGCTCACACTACTTTCTCCCCGCTCTTACAGAGTTCAGTCTTCAGATAGACAATTCTCTACAAAAACAGAAGAATAAAATTTTGTTATGAACACTTGATGTCAGCAAAGGTAGATGCAGAAGAAACTTAGTCAAGAGCACAACATATGATTGTACTTTTTGTCTACCAACTTAGAAGACAGGAGAAAAAACCCAAATTAACTTTACTGCAAGCATGAGAGAGGGTGGGACTCCATCATTCAGATGAGAAAGCAGGTATAAACAAAGGAGGCTGACACTTTCGAGGATGAGTTACAGCCTCACTTCCAAATCATTGGCATAATGAAGGCATCTAGGAAGAGAGATGGACATGGTTGTTTGGTTTTATTAGCTCTTTTAAAGGCTGCTTGATTTTGTTTAGCTTCAGTTATCGTGGTCTCTAAACATACAAGCTCCATATCAGAGCATCTGTAGATCCGTGTAGAGCACATTTCACTCACTGCAGTCTCCCATTTCTGCAATGATCCCGATGGTTTCCTGCAGCTAAGCCACAAGGTCTCACTTGTATGGAGACACTGCAGGAGGTACAACCAGAGCAGGCTGTGCAGCCTGCAGGAGGCACTGGGGCAGGTGCAGGGAGACCTCCTCACCCGCTGAGAGCACAGCTGCTCAGAAGCTGCAATGAAAAATTTCTCTAGAAAAGCTCAGAGCTGACATAAACAATCAACTCACAAGTGAACACGGTATCCACAGCCAGTACCTACCAGTGTTGGCCCAGATCCAGCCTCAGCTCATTATGGTTCCTGGATACCACCATTTGACCTCTGCCGACAGAAAACACTGGTGATTGGAGCCCAGCTTTGTATCACTAAATCCATCAGCAGAATTGAACACCGGCATGGACAGTTGCAGCAGAGAGGACAAAAAACAGTTAAGTAACCAAGTTTCAGTCACTAACAATGAAAACAAACAAACAAACAAACTATGAATCTTAGGGATAAATTCACAACAAACTATTTGCAGCTGAATAATCCAACACTACCTACAAGCACTAAGGGAGGTGGGAGGGGAGAAAAAAAAAATCACACAGAACAAGTAAGACTTCTTAATTTCCATTAACTTATAAAGGAAAATTGTTCTAAAACTTAAATATGATTTATGTTCTCTCCTCATGATGTTCTACTGGATGCTCATGCTAAAGACAGGTTTAATCTACAGTCACATTCTTTTAATGGCAACTGTAGTTTATGTTCCAGGACAAGTGCCAGTAGCTAATGATCCTCCTGTTATCGATTCTGCCTTGATGGGATGAAACCTCATTTTCCTGGTCTTGACACACAAAGCTCCTCTCTTGCATATAACAAATACATACATATAAAATAATTTGGGTAGTGGAAAGCATTAAACAAGATCAGGACCATCAGTATGGCCAGACATAAGGCCAGACAAATTCCCCTTTTGGCAAATAAATTTTGCAGGTAATCCTTGCCACTTCACTACAACTGTAGCTGCTTAAATTCCTCTGGCTACAGAAATTCTGCAGGGAAGGATTTTTACCTGGGACAGTTCTGTCTTTCTGTGCATTTGCTTTTAATAATCAAGTAATATTCTGAATCTAAAGAAAAGGGAACAGGTAGTACAACACATGTACCAGTAAAACATACGAGTTCAGTGAGCAAAAAAAATTGCACACCATGATCCCTCTGCCAGCCATGATTTTTTCTGCCATTTTCTTACCAACAATAGGAATTACCAATTCAGATGACATGCCAAAATACATTCAGGAAGTTCAAAACTCATATATTCTGCTCAGAATTGGACAACATCCCCTGGGTGCTCAGTCCAAGACACCAGTGATAAGCACATTTAAACCACAGGCCACAGAAGTCAAACAGATTAGAAGCTCACAGGAAAAAAATAAATGATAGGAAGAATTTTCAGGGACACAAGACTCATTTGGTGGCAACTTAAAGGGTGCCCCATTTAAGCAGCTGGACGAGTTGAGACAGCATGAAAAATCTGTCTCCCCAGTTGATAGTGAAGTGGGAACTCTGACTCCATCTAACATTTCCCACTCCCAGTAGCAATGCTGGAATAGGCAAAGATGCCCTTCCAAAATCATAGTTAGCTTTGTCAAAGAGGTGCTTAACAGAAACTTCAGGTGTCCTATTCTCCCACTATACATCAACTTTTTGTTATAACATACTCTGGAGTAACAGATGCTTGCCTAGGAGTCCTATTCTGCATAGCTGTTAGGGAACACACACAATTCATCTCACTTTCCTTTTC
Organism: Oreocharis arfaki; assembly: GCA_013398015.1. Classification (NCBI taxonomy): domain Eukaryota; kingdom Metazoa; phylum Chordata; class Aves; order Passeriformes; family Paramythiidae; genus Oreocharis; species Oreocharis arfaki. Next base: position 374,672 of record VZRR01012446.1, read on the forward strand.
ATTATTAATTGTTAGACTTCTAACTCAAGGCTATCTTTATCTTACCCCAGTACCAGTCTGATTAACGGATGCAAACCTTTCACCTTTCAATTACACAGTAAATTTTCACTGCTTCATGAAACTGATTAATCCTGTCATATCCTCACCCATAGATAACTTAAAATGCATATTCAGTACAGAACCAATTATCTTTGACCGATAAAGGAGGCATTCTTCCTTCTTCTTCTTTCCTTTGGGTCATCCTTTTTTTTTTTCCTTTTTTTCACCTATCAAGTCCTCTTAGGTGAGGTCTTTTCACTGCAAGAACAGTGAAAAGTGAATTGTGAAACAGCACCATCAATCTCACGCTTTTAAGATGTTAGTCTTGCATTAATACTCTACAGGATACGTAGGACAAGTACTGGAAGTCCTCAGGAGCAAAAAGCTGAGATAGTCTGTAAAATGCACTATAAGAGGCTAAACAAAAACAAACACGGTTTGAACATGGGTGGTTGCTTGGATGATCTGTTCCAGCCCCAAGCAACCCTCACTCAGTGATTCTGCACAGCACCCACCTGGGACAGGTGTGGTGAGGAACCACAGTGACACTGTGTAGAGAGGAAACACCATCAATGCCCAGCACTCTTTCCCTGAGTAATTAAATGCTTGTCTAAAAGACCACTTTAGAAGTTGCAGACTGCCTGGAGAAACGATTTTTGTTCTCTGTTCTGTTAAGCTGGTTTCCAAAAGAACTTGAATCATCAGCTTTGAATAAGTAATACACACTCTGCAGTGTCTAGAGGTAAGTGGCTACATTTACTTTAAACACAGTTAAAATAAAACATCCATGAGTTACTAGGCAAGCAGGATACATTTTCTTTCACTACGGGATACCAAATGTCAGAAAGATCCCATGGAGTAAAAACAAACTAAAACCAAAAAAATCTTCTAATGCCATTAAAAGCATAAAGATCTCAAGGTAAACTCAAATGATACTGTAACATATAAAAGTTAAAGCATGAGCATTTCGTTTTTCCAAAAGACCACTCAGGCAAAAAAAAAATTCTCCTTTTTTTTTCCCCTTTTCTTTTTCTCTTTGTAAAATATGTCTCTGTTTGAAGAAGTGGAAACTTTCAAATGCACAGATGTTTGTGATTGCACGCTAGCAGCCTGCTGGGAACCATTAATGGTGTAGAGAGTAAAGTCATTCAATCGTCTATAAGTCACTTTTCAAAAGTGTTGCCCTCAGTCAAGGGGGTGATTAATGGCGTCCAGCAATGACACAGATTACCCCCTGCCCAAGAAAGCTCTTTGATTTTAATGCAGTTAAGCTACTGAAGTAAACAAACCAATTTGGGTGTTCAACAAGCTTTTTGTCTCATTAAAAATTATTTGACTAGACTAGTGGTAAAAGAATATTGCATATGTCCCCAAACTCAATTTGGCATTCTGTAATCATAGCAGCAATTACATTTGCAAAAAAAAGTTTAGAAATTAACAGAGACAGAAAATGGTCAACCTTTCATTAGGGACTTTCATTAGGGATTTTCGTGTGTAACGAAATTAATATTTTCTAATCACCATGGTACAGCAAGCAAGCTTCTGTATGTTTCACAGAGGCCAACAGCAACTACAGTCACCAGGCAAAAGTTTCAGCAAGTAGTTGCAAATTTGCTGTTCAAAAGCAGACAGTCCTCTACTCCTCCCAAGGAGGACCTGCAAATTGCAGGTCCTTCATCCCTCGTGAACATCTGCTGCAGTTTGGTGCCTGGCTGCACTTGGCACTTCATGTCAGGGCAAGTTTTCCTTCCCCCCCTTGTACAACCAAAATGATGAGTATGTGAATGCAGCAAGTTGAATTATCAAGGCTGAGACATTTTGTTTCTTTACTTAAATGTCAGGTGCCCCATAATGATTGGAAAACACTGTTCTCACAGTAAATTTGAGTTCACAATACCTGTGAGTGTTTGGCCACCTTTGTGCTCCGCACACATTCAGTGACAGAGACAACTACCTCAGAAATCACAGGGAGAACCCAGGTGCTCTGTACCCAGAGAAGCCCTGGCGCAAAGCTGAGGGCAAACCTCTGCCCGAGTTCTACTGGAGGGAGTACCCACTGTACCCCCTGTACAACAGGCACAGCCTGATGATCACTTGAATCCTTTTTGAAGTGATGCAACAGGACAGTGCCTCAGAGCTATTTATGGGGCCAACACCACCAGCTCTGCATGAAGCCCCACACTGGTCCTGGCCACTGACAGCCGCGAAGCCGGCTACAGCAGCGGCTGTGAGACGGCTTCCTGTGCCACACCACAGCCTCAGGTGCCACTTACAGCCTGTCTCAAGCACTTCCCCCGTGCACCCCACAGCCTTAATACTTCTACTGCTTAGCAGAAGCGCTACTTTCTGTACTCTGTTATTCACAGAGTAGCAGCATTAAAAAAACAGAAGACCTCATCTAAAAGGGAGCTGACAGCATTGCCATCCTTGGTTTTAGAAAATGTCACAAGACACGTATTTCACAATCATCAAAGATTGCTTTCAAACCTTCAAACAGTTATCAGAGCCTCATATTTCATCACATTCCTGCTAACAAATTGATACCAGCCTTCCGCATCTTATGTCTGAGAACAACATATCTGTTTCCCATGCATCCTGATCAGCCTCTTCACTCTGAACTCACTCCAAACCCATCTTCTAACACTCTGCTACTTCCTGACCACTCCTCTCAACTTTTCTTTTATCCTTCTCACACAATTTTAGCATCTAATCTACACACAGCCACAGCACCGCAACCTGATAGAAATTTGGTAAAACCTGCTTGAATTCAACAAAGCACAATAACTTGCAGGGAGAATTATTTTCCTTTGGCAGTATGACTCAATGAGAATTCCAAAAGTATAATAATAAAGACAGATTCCAGATCAGGACAAATAATACAAGTCACCTACATAGATTATCATTTTAAGCTCCCAGAGTCTCACGGTACAGGACTTCTATGTAGAAGATGTTACTGTCTGGTAAATTTATGGAGGACAATCTATGAGACGAAAAGCACACAAAGGTGACAAAAAGAAACAAAGCTTAGCAAACAGGGGTAGTATTTTATTTTCTTTATCAACATCTAACTTAAAGGGGGCAAGGGAGGGGGAGAAGAAGGTTCCAGCCACATCATCCTCAGAACAGATACAATCCATATCAAGAAGGCCAAAGTCTTGCTCCAACTGATATTATTACACAGCATTAGAAAGCAGATTTTTGTCACCACTCCCAATTTCCACATGTACTCCAAAACATGGGAGAACTTACCACACCCAGACTGTCGAAGTCAGTATTTATCAACCGTAAGCACACAAGTTACTTTTTACCTTATTTCTAACATTCTGATATATCAATTTACTAACTCCTTTGTTGTATTTAATATGCAAAGAAACTTGCAAGGTTCTAATTAAAAATAATCACACATTTCCAGCAAGATGTATCTGTGTGTAGCTTTGGTTCCAAACACAAAGTGAAACATAAGAGAAATATGTTGACTTGCTAATGTATTACAAAAAGAGTTTACATTTTTACAGTATGCTTCCTTTTTAGCTTTTCAGCTTTGTGTCCTACTTTCTGGTCTATTAAAAGATCTCTTTGCTTTTTAATTTAAATTATCTTTTCTATACCCTTTCTTCATTTCTTAGTTGACAGGTTACTCCTCATGGAGAATGCACTTCGATAAATAAGACTACTTTAAAGCTGCATTTAATTATTCTCGCTCACTTCCTCACCCTGAAGCAGTTGCAATGCTATCTACCCTATTCATTCAGAGGAGCTTCATACATAAATCAAATTTAAGGAATCAAAACCAGAGCATTAATTGTTACTATAAAACTGAACAGAGCTATGCAAGGAAGCTGCAGATACTGAAATATAGAAACCTAAAGTCAACGTTAATGGATTTCTGCGTCACTTTCTTATCTGACCTCTGAAAAACATCTCTTAGTTTAAGGCAAAGGACAAAGCAGAGAAGGCACATGGTTTTTTTTTTTTTTTTTCAAGATTTCTTTGTTAAAGCTGTTCTTAATGCTAGCAGATGCAGCTTCTTATTGCTTCATCTTGAATGAGGTTTTCTCAGATAAAAATCTTCCCCAGTCGGTAACCTGCCCACAGAAGTTGAGAAATTTCATTGTTTTCAATTATGTTTTGTAGAAAGTGTGCAAGGGTGATCTGACAGCATCGAGATAACAGAAGAGTGTTTAGAAGTCAATAAATGTTGTTAATGATTTCTATGTCTGATAGCTAAAATTGCAATTTTAGCTTCCTAACGAAGGAGTCAGGAGGCAGCAAAGAACTCAGTAAGGCACCAGATAAAGAAAAAAAGCCCCCTACTGCTCAGTCAATAACTACTCTGAAATTATAAAAGCAGAAAGACATGCCATTTTCTGAAGACAGTCCAGGTGTTAATCATACAAAGAAATAGCCTAAAGCATAACTTGCTCTTCTCTCCTTCATCTTTTTTCTTTTTTAAATAAAAGCTTGTTTTCTCACAGCAGTGTTTACATATAGCAAAAGCAGTGAGTTCTTACAACATCTCACATTTCAAATGTCATTCAAGCTGTTTGTCAATCTGTCTTAAAATGTCATATCATAAAGAACTAGTCACATTTTCTACTTCTCATGCAAGTCTCCAGTTGTCACCTAAACAAGATGGAGAATCTTTTTCCCCACATCTAAAGCAACTCTGTCTAAAATTAGTGTTAAAACTAACAACAATATGGGAATAATTTAGTTCTGTAAAGCTCAAAACCTTTTTATAAAAAGAGATGAACCATCTAAGCAACAGATGTTGTTCAGAGAGATGAATCAAGAATGCTTTGCCTGCACAGGGTGAATTTACTGAGAAGCACAGAAGCTGAGGGGGAAGTAGAGTCCATGAATAAGCTCAGTCTTCAAGAGTTTTCTTTTCACTAGCCCCCATCTAGGCCAGTACAACTGTTGTAGTTCAAATAAGCATTAAAATGGTCATTTTCAGGGAAGGGGTGGAAGGTGGTGTTGCTTTTTTTAAATTTTTTTTTCCCTAAATCTTAGAACATAATCAGAATTCCATAAAAAGAAAGAGTAGAAAAACCAAAACTGTTCTGAATTCTTCAGTCTTAAATAAGTTTTTCAACTGTTTATGTTGATGTCTAGATTAACCTTAGAACACCATGGGAGTTTTTTTCTTTATCACAGTATTAGTAGCTCGTTAGTGCTCAATTTTTTAAATAAATTCACTGAACTTGGATACAATTGACCTATTTACCCATATAGCACCTTCCACTGAAGCAGTCTGAACGCCTTTACAAAACGTTTTGCAAACAGCATGTACAAATTAATTTCTTCCTAGACAGAAGAAAGGCATTATAGGCCTGTATTTTTTTAATCTGTTATTTATATGCCTTTATACTAGGTATCACGCTAAGAAAATAACTACAACTTCATGAGATCTCATGACATAGCATTCTGCTTTCCCAAAATTCATCCTGTACTGCATACTTTCTTAGAAGGTTCTTCTTGGTGCTTGCATTTACACACATACATCAATTTCACTTGGAAAGTAAACCAGATCTGCAGAACTCATTTCTGCTCCAAGCTAATGCACTAAGTTTCATTGTGGCTGCTGTCTTTGTAACATCATTCACTTTCATTTGCTCCTCCAAGATGTAAATAAGAAATCGAGATCCACAGCACACTACAGGCCCATTAATTCCAGGTTTATCTTGGTGGGCAAAAGCTTACTTTTCTCCCTGAAGCTTTTCTCCCTGAAGCTTTTCTCCCTGTTTTTTTACTTACTGTTTCTACAATAGCAAAGACTTATAATTAAAAAGCAAACTTGCTCAGGCCACTGGGTTTAGGTTTACTGGGAACTTCCATTTCCACAAAGACATGATGCATTTGCAATCACCTGAAATGACCTTTACTAAACATTTTAGCGGTGTGGGGGGTTCCCTTCAGCTTTCAAAGCACAAGCTCTGCTCAATCTCATTGTTTTGATGCCTGCCACTAATCTACTATGGCAAAAAAACAGAATAAGCCTCTGCTATGAATCTTTGGAGAAATTACACTTCTGTCTTACCCACTGTACTCATTGTGTCCCCTTCAGTACATATGAATGGCTTTCTGTTTACCGTAATCATGAATGTTACACCTAAAAATCCAGCCTCTCCATCCCTGCACTACCTAAACTCTCACAAGTGTAAGAAATGAAAATACCAGACATCATGTAAATTAAGATTGAAGAATTTGTTTTAGCACTCAAGAACCTGTTGGAATACTCACAAGTATCCAATATAACAAGGAATTGCTGTAAAAAAAACCTGTGACCAAAGCAATAATGATCTGCAGATGAATCTGAAAACATCAAACAGCAGTCTCTAGCCTTACTTAAAGATCGTGTTTACAAGTCAGAAGTCAAACCTCCAAAATATTAAATAATATACTCTGAATTAAAAAATTATGGTCATATATAGTTAAAAAATAGATAATAAAGGAAACAGTCTTTCTCCTAGGTGTTTGTCCTCTAGGAGAATATTTACATACACACAGTTCCGCTGTCTCTCTCCGACACCCTGCCCACACACACAGACATCTATAGAGAGAGTGAGAAACATATGCTCATTACCCTGTCTGAAAACAAACACAGTAACTAACACCTGTACTCAGTAAATAGATCATAAGAAAATCCTATCTTATTTTACAGGTCCTTCCAGTGGGTTTTAAAGAAACCTGCTGCCCACAGTCATTAAAAAGCCTATGTCTCGCTATTGTTCCAGAAACAGGAAGAAGAGGGCAAAATAACGGAAACACAGTCAGTACAGACTTTCCCTGTAAGACACTCATCAGAACCTACAGTAATTTGCATAAATACTCAAGTAATTAATCAAACCATAATACCCGAGCTCTGTTTCTCCTCAAGCTTTACATTACCCTAACACAGGGATAGAACTTTTCTTCAAGCTTATTTGGCCAAACTCTACTGGAATGCTGCAAGCAAAATAGAATAATGTGAAATAAATCACACTCCAATCTGCCAACTGGCTGTGTGATTATATATATTATCAGAAAGAAGTCAGGATCTACTAATACTCCCAGCTGAAGTCAGCTGGAATTGTGCCACTGACTTCCATTCACGCAGAACCATGCTAAACATCTCTGGCTAACGCTTTGTTTTAATTCCTATGAAACACATTTCACATTTTAATGCCATATAAAGGACAGCAGTAATAACAGTATGTTAGCCTTGCATCAAACCATTAAATGCTTAAAATAAGTACGTTGAGACCTGCTTGAATAACAGAGGGTGCTGAAAACAATTTAGTGCTTGTGACCACCTGCAGTACTATATCCAGGATACAAGGCTAATTTTAGATTTCTAGATGAATGTACACTGCAGGATATGCTATCTGTACTGAGTTCTGACATGTCTGTCCAATGGCACATCTCCATTTCAGAAGTGGTACTGAAAGGCTATTAAAGATTCCAGTTACCACTCATTGCAAACTACGAGTACTTTCACCAAACTGTTCTCCATATTCTGATTGACTTTACACAACGGAACTTGAAAATAAAACCAAAATAAATACCTAAAAGCAGTGTAACTAAAAGACGTCCCCCCTCCCCTGAAGCCTCTCCTCAAAACACAAAATAATAGTATTTTTTATATATATTATTGCAGTTTTCATTTCAATGCAGAGAAAAAACATACAGAAATAGCCTTTTCCTCCTAGGCAGACTCTCCCAGGTCTCTATACTATACTGACTATACTTGCCTCTGTTTCATTGAGTGGAAAAATAGAATCAAAAATGTAACAAAGAACCCATGGTGATACATGTATTACTGTATTTTACATAATAACATGGATTTTGGGGGCCATCATTCAAGTTTCAATTTAGACCTGTAAGCCACCAAGCACATTGAAAAATCCAGATTTAATTTTTTTTTTTTTTTTTTTTTAAGATATGAATACAAAGATTTTTCCCAAGGAGGTATTATTAACCAGGGTATAGGGTCAGCAAGTTTGGAATGAGCTTTAGCAGTTTAAGATTTCTACCCTTCTACTCACATGTGCTTCTTCCCTTTCCTGCCATTTTTCAACAGGTAGACTGAGACTGCTCTGAGAGATGTCTTCCATTATGACATATTTAATACATATTTAATAATAGAGACTTAAATATGAGCATGGTATTTGGCATGCATCCTGAAGCAAACCATAAGACATCTCTTCTGCCACTCTCCAGTGAGGACAATCCAGTAGTTATGGAGAAATGTCAGCCAGAAACAGTTACATGAAGCATAAAACCCCCTGAGAAGGAAAAAGTCTTTATTTATTAAATTAAATGCAAATTTTTCATTCTAATACTTCTGATCTGTTTTTGTGGATTTTCTCAGGTATGCTTAATTAAACCCACTCATCAACACCAACTTTGTTCAAAAGACCAATTAATGAATATGGCACAGAAGCAGCTTAGCCCTGGAGGAGTGTCTGACATTTATTTGTTCGTAGTGAAGACTGTTCATTAATTGCTCCCCTCATTCTAAGCCTCTAAATGATATTTCTGACACAATACTACAAGCCATTGTGACTTATTTCTCAAGCTAGCGACATCTGCACTATGTTAAGTTAATAAAACTACCTTTGAAAGGTTTTCAAGACGATATTTAAAGACACAGGGGGAAAAAGGAAAGTCTAGATGTGCTGACAGTGGAATGAAGAAGCTGTATTGAATTTTTTACTTTATTACCTCAGAGTACACTTTGTATTACAGATAATTTAAGAAAATATTTTGTGTTCCATATTCACCATAATAAATGGAACTCAGGCAGAAGTTCACCATGATTTTCCAACCTATTTCAACTCTGTTCCCACACCAAATTAAGCTGTAATGTTTCATAGGTCTTCTGATGATAATGAGTTCTCAGACAAATGAAAAGATTGGCTTTTTGATTGATTTGGTAAAAAAAATATTTTTTTTAATTTTTTCAGAAATTAAAGGTGAAGACTAAAGAGTCTAGCTCTGGGTTATGAAGTAACAACACTAAACCACACAAAGATCTCTGTCCAAGATATAAAAGAAAGTTGTTATCATTTCACACTGAGTGCATGCTTTAATTTATGGGACATCTTTGCTGATCTCTTTTGGGTTCCAGAAACCAGGATGTATTTTTTAAATCTGAAAAATTAACTTATTTCCAAAACACATCTATAGTATCATATCATCCATATTAGACTTCCACTGCAAAGCAGATAATAATTCACAAAAGAAACACAAAACAAATAAAAAACAAGGTACATGGAAGTTCATACCTGGAGAGCAGCTGAAAGCCCTGTAGATCCACAGGCCTTCAACATGCAAATGAAAACAGCATCCGCTCTCAGACCTGGTGACATTACTTCAATCAGCCTGACCCAGTTTTCCAACTCGGAATTCAGTTTCTGTAGTTCCTATTATATAGCAACTCCTCCTGCCTGCCAATTATTTACATTAACACAGCCATCAAGTTTCACGCAGTTCTGTGTGTGAGAAACTCTGTGTTTAGCGTTCATTAGCTAATTGTACACCTCTAAGTACTTAAGAAAAGCAGTGTAGCAGCAGTGGATATGGTTAGCTGCAACCTTGGTTTTTGATCTAGTCCAAAAGGAGTCTGATGCTGCAGCAGTCAGGGTGAGAATAAGAGGATAACACTGTGCCCCCCACCGGGGCGCCAGGTGTGTAGTGCCGGAGCAAAGGGAGAAAGGCTTTCACAATTTTGCAGTTGCCCATCTACTACCTCCCACCACATTGTTCTCCTATGGCACACAGGCTCTGGTTTCCTCTAAAGCCCTCCATTCCCGCTCATCCAAAACATCCTACCCCACCTCTTATTTCTACCAGCTGTTTCTCCCCTCTTGCCCACCACCTACATCATTATCTTTGCTCCTTGAATAATGTGTTTAAATAAAAAGAAAAAAAAACCCACCCATCTACACAACAGCAGCTGCTTTTCTCTGTCCTGAGCTTCAGGACACAAAGCAGAAGGAAAAAAACTGACAGCTCTATGAGTGCCAGCAGGCTCCTGCCAGCCCAAGCTCCCCTGCTTGCTCAGAGTTCAGTGACAGCAACACACTCAACCTGGGTGACAGGAATGCAGGAAAGGTGACCTGCATGTCTCAGATGTGATAGCAGTAACAGGACATTCGGCAACCTCCTGATGGCAACCTTCGCCTTGCTCACAGACACAATTTCACCTGCTGGGACACATCTTGGCTGACTCACTGCAGAGTGAAAGCAGAGAAGAGTAATTCCACCTAGCTACAAAATTGACAACAGGTAATCGGTGATGGATTAGGCAGACAGGGATCAGCTAACTACACCAGCACTGCGAAAGAATCATTTGTTCATTAATATATTTACACACATTTAACCCAGAAACAGAATGCAGGAGTACCCCAGCCCGCCTTTACACCTTAGGCATTGTTACTGCACAGGACAGATCTAGCAGAACTGAGCCAAATTACTCAGCAGTAAAGCAAGGGGTATTCCGATTTGGCTTTGCCTTAAAATGTACACACAGCAAAAAGGAACTCAACAGAGCATAAGAGCTCATTTTATTAGCATTGCTAATCTAAAACATAGATAAAAAACCGTGTAGAACTTTTATTTCTATTTTTTTCTTAACATGAAGCAGAACTAAATGTCAACTCTCAATATTCCACACCTCTTCATTAACATTAAGCAACCTAACCTCTAATTAAGAGCCCTACAAAAGCAACATATTACTGCACATTAACTGAAATAACATTAGAACCTATTGATGCCACTTTCAGAACTACAGCTGCAGTTTGAGGCAGCAGAACCTGAAGAATTTAGAAATTAAAACACAGTAACTGCACTTAAATCTTACAGAACACAGAGACTTAATCACAGCCTGTAGTAAGAGTTCATGGCAAGATATACCATCAAATCAGAGACAAACTATGGAGAAACATTTGCACTTAAAAGTGTTCACCAGCTTTCAGTAAAGTATATAAAGTATGTATATAAAACCTCAAGTGTCTGTGTACATTAGTGTAGTCCAATTAGCCTGTCCATGTTTCTGGTTCATCTAAATTAACACAACTCCATAATTTACAAAAATTCTTCGGATTCCATTGCATTTTCTGCATCCAGTTAAATCACTCAATCACATCTGCCTTTAAAAGATCCCACTAGCCATGAAAGATTAATTCAAATGGCATTTCTTTTATTCACTTTTTTCCACTCTCCAGGAAAGGTTGCTGCATTTATCCCTGCAGTTCAGCTTGCCAGAATAAAAAGTTAAGAAGTTTATGAATTTTAGATATTATGCATAATCAATATTTGATACCAATATTTCTTTGTTCTTCAAAGAGATGAGCTCTTCAGAGCTCCAAATAAAACCATCAACTACCAGCACAGTGTCCTGATCTCTGTTTCAATTCACTTTGTCTTTAAAATGATCCTGTGCACTAGCCACTGGGCTGAAGCCGCTAAGTTCTTCCCAGCAGAAAGGCCTCTCTGTCCTTCCACTATTACTTTGTGGGATACGGCAGCAGCAATTTGACTAAACAAATGAAGAGATTTTTATCTATTATCTAGCCAGTGCCACTGCCTGACAAACTGGAACAAACTGTAAATATGTGGTGAATGCAAGAACGTATGTAGGAGAGGAGGGAAAAAAGCCTACCCCTAAGCAAGCACGCCTACATATCTGTGTAAGAACTGTAAGGCGAGGTTAATTTTGACCATTCTTAGAGTAAACTAGGAAGCATTTATAAACTCTGTTTGCAAAGAGTTCTTTAGGAAATTACAAGTGTCACAGATACATTTTACTATTATATGAATCTTGTAAATTACAGGTAAGTTTAACTGTCAGAAGGGAACATGACTATGAACCAGTTATCTAGCTGGAATAATTTTGGTCACTGAGCGCCACCCAACAATTTCTACACCGAAATTATTGCTCCAATTATTTCTGTCTAGCACAGGCTTCATTTAAGTCATATACATTTGTCACACATTACTGAAGTATCTGTCAACACTGTAGTTTTACTATAGAGATGTGTTATCCTTCATTTTCCTTTGATGGTTCAGAACCTTGAGCAAACTGCACGTCACCTGCAGGTTGCAGGCAGCTGCCAGCCAACAGAAATGCCAGAGGAAGGCAATTAGCTTGTGTCTCCAGCCTACTTTATGCCACACTGCGTAAGACACCAGAATCATTAAAGCATGGAATGATTAGGGTTGGAAGGGAGTTTAAAGATCATAGAATCATTAAGGTTGGAAAAGACTTCCAAGGTCATTGGGTCCAACCTTTGACCAAACACCCCCTTGTCTACTAAACCATGGCACTAAGCGCCACAACCAGTGGTATCTTGAACACTTCCGGAAACTGCGACCCCACCACTTCCCTGGACAGCCCATTCTGACGCTTAACCACCCTTTCAGTGAAGAAATTCTTCCTAATGTCTGACCTGAACCTCCCCTGGCACATCTTGAGGCCATTTCCTCTTGTCCTGTTGCTGGTTGCCTGGAACAAAAGGCCAACCTTCATCTTGCTACAATGTCCTTTTGGGTAGATCACCTAGTCTCAAACCCCCTGCCATGGTCACAGAACCTTCCACTAGACCAGGTTACTGAGAGCCCCATCCAGACTGGTCTTGAACACCTCCAGGGACTGGGAGTTCACAACCTCTCTGGGCAATCTGTTCCAGTGCCTCACCACTCTCACTCACAGTAGAGAATTTCTTCCTCATATCTAATCTAAGCCTGCCCTCCCTTATCTTAAGGCCATTACCCCTTGTCCTGTCACTACACACCCTTGTGAAGAGCCCCTCTTCAGCTTTCTTGTAGGCCCCCTTTAGGAACTGTGAGGTGCCACAAGGTCTCCCCAGAGCCTTCTCTTCTGCAGGCTGAACAGCTCCAACTCTCTTAGTCAGTCCTCACAGGAGAGGTGCTCCAGTTCTGCTCTCCTCTGGACTCATTCCAACAGGTCTGGAAACATTAGAAACTTGGCAAGGGTTAGCAGTAAATCTTTCAGGAGTTACTGAAGTAGAACTTCAGGTAAGCAAGGTTTAAAGAAAACATAGTTCAGAGCTGATATTTAAATACAAACTACAGAGTCTACAGAATCTTTTCTATAGGACTGCAAGTATGAAAATATTACTGCCAGAAGTATGAGAAGTATCTTACCATTTCAGTGATTCTGCACGTTGACTTCCATCCTTCACTTCCCATGCTGAGCTACAGTGGAATGCACCGGCAGAGAGCATCCCAGACAAAACCGATTCCATCCGCAGATGCCTTGGGGCAAGGATGCTATATTTCCACTCATTCTTGAATAGCTAGGTATACCCCCAGAAAAAATGGATAATGGAAAATTGACGCAACAGCTTTCTCTGTCAATGAGTTCCAGGGACCAACGCGTAAATGTTGTCCAGAAAAACCTGATTCATTACCCAGTGGGGAACGAGCCAATAATTACACACTCGAGAAAGGTATTGATTATTTATTTCAGAGCTGCACAAGCCTGGGTGCTCAGTGATACTACACAAATCAAGCACGCCAACTATCAAAACTTTTTACTATTTATACGTTTTAGCAAACAAAGAAATTAGTGTTCATTGGCTACAAGTTACATAGTTTTCTTATTAATTAGTATTCCATCTTCTGTTGGTAAATGACTTTCTTGCTTCCCATGATAATTACTCCCATGCTCAGTGTTTCTCTTCTTTTGAGTCTCTGGGTTTCTTGGGTCAGCAGTCTGCGAGTTGGTGGTCACAGTTTGCCCCTGCCAGAATTACCTTTNTGTAGTTTCCTTATTAATTAGTATTCCATCTTCTGTTGGTAAATGATTTTCTTGCTTCCCATGCTAATTACTCCCATGCTCAGTGTTTCTCTTCTTTTGAGTTGCTGGGTTTCTTGGGTCATCAGTCTGCGAGTTGGTGGTCACAGTTTGCCCCTGCCAGAATTACCTTTTATCCAGATGGAGCTGATTGCAGCACAGTTGCGCTGAGTTGACTTTGTTAGTTTCTTCATTGTCTTGGGAGTTCTGCCAGATGTCTTTGCAGCCCTTAAATTCTGCATTCTCTGTGTCCACTATCAATGAGGGACAACCTTCTTCCTAAGGTTTGTTAACCTCCCCCTAGGTCTGAGATCACTGAAGCATGTCAAGCCCTAAACCTTAACAAGGCAATTCTACCAACAAGTAATTTGTTCTTCTAACACCTGGACATCACTTAGAGCTTGTAAGCTGGTACCTGTGTCATGGATAAAATCTTCCTTCTTGTTTATTAGGCTTGAAAGTATACAAAGATGAAACATCAATGAACATTCTTTCTTAGGAAAATTTTACACATTCCACCTTTTGCAACATAAAGATCACAGTTATAAGCCCGAATGCTGTTTAAATGGTGAATATTGGGAACTAGTGTTGCAAAAAGAAGCCAAATGAAACATTTCAGAAGAAGAAACTACTAGTTTATATACCAGGTGCCATTGCTAAAACTCAAGAGATTATCTTCTGCTCATCACTTTCTCCCAAGTCAGCTGCCTGCAAGAGCAATTCCAAACTCCTTTCAATCACAAATATGACACGAAAACCTGAACAATATAACACTAAGTCCTGTTAACTCAAATCCTTACAACTCAGTCACAAAAGTAAGGCTCCTATGAGCACTCCACACCACCCTAACGTTTGTAGGACAAGTAATACAACTATGGAAGTAAACCCAGATGCTATTCTGAAGCCAAAGGTTGCGGTTTTTTTCTCTTCTTAATTTTTCGGGATGAAAGGTAGCATTAGAAGTACCTACAAGACATCCCAAATGATATTCAGGAACAGACACAGTTTTTTTCTAAGACTGATCATTCCAATTATCAATTATCTATAGATATTAATACAAAAAACACAGAAACACTATTCTTCAAATAAAGATTGATTCGTAGAAAACAAGTTTTCATGTGCAAACAAGAACATTCAACGCATGCAAAATTCCTTATAAAGTTTAGAAAGTTTTAGTCACCAAATAATCAAGAAGGAGACCAGGTATTCAGACATCATAAAGCAACCCTTTTCACAGTGTAGGAAGGGGCAAGAGAAGACGAGCACCTGGCTTGGCAAGAAGCAAACTAAAGCTGCTAGTTAAAACCAGAAATCTCTAGATCCTCAGGTTTCATCTGTAATCAGGTTCTCTAGACTAGATCTATGGCTACAGATAAATCTTTGAAGGTGTCAGTGTGTGCAGAGAGCTGGGAAAAGGCCTGGTGTCAACGGCTCCACTCATTTTCAATGCCATTTTCAAAATTTTGCTGGCACGCATTGATAGAAATGTGGAGCTTATAAAAAAGATCAAGATTGATGAGAGTAGCAGGAAAAAAACCCTAAACCTCTTGTTTAAATGACTTTAAATAAACAAATCCAATTATAAATCACACCTGGTTTATACAGAATTCACAGTAAATCTGAAAGGTAAGTTAGGCACATGAATTGCTCCTCACAATTGGAGGAGCAAATGGAGCTCCCTATATTTCCAATTAAACAAGTCTTATACTTCCTTTTATTAAAATATTAGTGATATACCTCTACAGCAAAGTAGTTCTTTTTTTAGCCTTCTGGTAAAAGAAACAATTACAACGCAGCAGCTCTACAAGTGAAGCTGAAGGACAAGCTTTGTCAACAGTCATCCTATAAAAAGACTAACGTGTCCTTTTCCCAGGAGGCAGATAGCCATTGCCAGCAATGAGTTCATAGGGGTACTCTAAGAAAAATAACATGTTTGCTCAAGTTATTTTAAGAGCACTTCATGATTTTGGGTTTGAGGCAAAAATATAAAGACCAAAGTTAAATCTCAGAATTAAGTGTTTACCTCTAGTTCAAGACTATTTTTCTTCAAAATTCAATACTGATCTCATTGGCCTTGAGATTAAATAAATTTGCAAAACAATCTCCCCTGACAGTTACAGATAAGTGGCAAAAATGGAATTTTCTAATCAAAGCTACTTGCAAACTCACTTAGAGAAAGAATACTGGAGGAAAAGAATGAAGTTCCTCCACCCAGACCATTAATTTAATTTAAGATAATAGACAAAATGGCAAAAAGAACAGTGATTCAGCTCTAGAGCCCAGATCTCTCTTTTTGCTGTTATTGATAGTTACACTTTTTTTCTGTAGCCAGCCATTAAAGGACGATGCCCAGGCTTCACTGGTTTGCCTTCTATATTAGAGACTTAACTAATGCTTAGGTAAAGAGTCTGACACTATGCACTTAGGAAAGCAATAGAAGATAAACCAGAAAATCTAGCAACTTTCTTGGAAAATTCAAGAAAGTCTGTAAACTGACCAAGATTTACAACAGAATTACATCAGTTAGGCAAGTCTCCAGAGCCCAGGGTAGCAGCATTTTAGGACTTCTACCCATATGCATCAAGAGAAGTTTTTCTTCCCACAAACACCAACTTCACCTCTTGAATGTCTGTAGAACTGTACATGTGAACTCATGCTCCTGGAACATAAATGCAGAAGAGTTTTGCGGCTTTTTACTATCAATCCCAAGAGCATGTATCAGAATCCGTGATCATTTTTGAACAGACTAAGGTCTGGCAGACAAGCTCTGGAAGACTGAACTTCAGTATTTAACAGGTTATTACCCTGAATTTCCCCACTTCTGACACACTCAAGGGCAATGCAATGAGGCATCGCCTCTTAGGAACCTCACCCCTCAGGAGGTGAGTTCAGACTGCTGGTGAAGACAGACATACAGCTCTGCCTCAGCCCATTTGCAGCCTCCACAGGAGAGCTTGCTGCCTCTTATAAGCTGGCACAACAAAAAGCTGTCTGCATACACTCTAAACCACTGAGGCAAATTTTGTTGTTATTTGAGGGACCAACGAGAATTTTATTCTGCACATACAATCCTCCTCTCCCCTCCTTCCTCACCTGACAATAGTTCGCGCGCCTGCAGTTACACTGACACCAGTGCCTAAGGGGCCCAACTGGGATTGGGGCCATGGGTACTTCAAAGACAAAGTGTTAAAAGAATCAGTTCCCTAACCCTGTTCACATCATGGTTCCACATGAATACCTACCCTGGTACAACTAAAATGGCCCCAGTAGGCAACCGACTGACACAGTCCTAGAATTTCCAAGGACAACAAACTACAACAGCACTCTCTGACTCTCTGGCAGCACAGCATCCTCCATCTGTATCTGCCTGCCTTCGGGAAACACAGCACACCATGGCCTTCAGGCCACAAAGAGAAGACAACTGTTAATAGAGGACTGGAGTCAAGGGGGTTTTCTGATTGGTTGGGTTTTTCTGAAGTATTTTATCAAGAGCCAGGACATGGATTTACAGTGTCAGAAAACAAGCACAACAGACAACAACAGCACCAATATCATCTTTAGCAACTTCAACATCACAGCTACTGATAAGGACCATAAGAATTATCAGGCTCTTGGCGTAATCCAGGTTGATATGCCCTGAAGAGCACTATCAGAAAACTGTCCAAAGCTGAGATCCCATCTTTTGGCTAAGCTAGGAGTCCTGTTGTGCCACATTGGGTAATACAACATCAGACACCAGTGGCAATTTTTTGTACATACTGTCTCCTAGATATTTCAATATCATTGCTTGCGTTTAAAAAGCAACAAGGAAAAGCATGCACTGGAGCATGAGAAGCAGCCAAAATTTGGAATACACACACGCAGCTTATATGACAAAAACTAAGAAAGCAGTCGTATATCCCTACTGCAAGTTCAGAATAAGAAAGCAAGTGACACCATCAAGAGAAGAGACCATCAGCAACCGAACTCATGTTAAATAATATAGCAGCCCAATGACTGTGGATAATCTCTTTTCACAGTCTTCAGCTTTGACTATGACTTCGTAAAGAAACCCTAAAACTCTGCCAGACTTTGAGAGACACAAAGCAATACAAATGACCTATAACTGGCAAGGCCAGGAGTTTTTCCTCAAGTACTTGGCAATGTCACTATCAGACAAGGTCAACATTAAGGGTTTCATCCCTCACATTTTCTCCCACAACAAGGTCATTTCAGCCATGCTCCCAGGGTGC
This sequence comes from Oreocharis arfaki, assembly GCA_013398015.1. Classification (NCBI taxonomy): domain Eukaryota; kingdom Metazoa; phylum Chordata; class Aves; order Passeriformes; family Paramythiidae; genus Oreocharis; species Oreocharis arfaki. The sequence continues at coordinate 392,747 of VZRR01012446.1, forward strand.
CCTTCATAACTAGCAGGGTTTGCCAATGCAAATGTTAGAGGGCTTCTAGTGAAAACAAGTCACGGAAATTACACAGATGGTGAAAAAACATGTACAGATAGTGAAAGAAAAAGGCAACAGGAATTTCTGAAGTGACTTTATGCTGAAGAAACTACAGTGAAGAACAATCACCTAATAGTTTTTTAAACTACAAACAAATACTTGTTCACATGCCTTTGTGGAATTCACCAGGACTAGAAATGACTGATTCAGTAATATTACTGTGGGTCAGAAGACAGGGCCCAAAATTATTAAAATATTCTCCCCCTAGCTACAGAGGCCTTATAGTTGACTTTATATTAAGCATTCCTGATTCTCAGTTAAACACAAGCCTAACCAGAAACCATATTTCAATAGCATTCTGTTTCCATCTAGACTAGCAAATCAGAGAGGGACAACAGCACCAAAGACAGCAGCTCAATTTCGAAATTTGGAGAGAGGTGGGGAAAAGAAGTGGGAAGATCTCACAATTCACAGTACAGCCCATTTTTTCAGCCCACCCAATTCACATCATAAGCCAATCCTGCAGCCATCCCATGTTCTCTAATTCATACATCACATGTATTCAGTAATGCCTAAGAATGTGTCCCAGTATTACACAGAGAGAGGAGCAATTGCAGGCTGCAACAGGCTGCATTACAGCATTTTCAAAGTTATAATTTCTCTGAGGCTTCTCCTAAACCAAACAAATACTGCTAAATGGATGCATGATGCTATTCATCTAGCAAGGGATTTAAAAATCAGAACATAATACGCCAAAAAATTCAGAGCTGCTCAATCAACATGCCTTAAACAAAACTAATCTCCATTACTGAGGTTGGTTACCATGAAAAGACTAACCAGTTCTGCCAGAAATTAAGATCCAACAATTCTAAGGTATACTGGAGCTCAGGGATATATCCTGATTTTTTTTTAAATGGAAAAGGAATGAAAAGCTGTGTTATCTGGCTATCATGCAAGAAATTTCATAACATAGATAAGCTAATTGGAGATAAGTCTGGAAATGACAGCGCAGCTGACATGCTACACAGCATTTAAACTTTCTGAACAAGTCATTCAAACTGTCAGCAAAGAAAAGATAATATTTGAAAAGATAAGTTTCAACAGTTGAGTTAAACTCAAGAGTTTCACTGCAAAGGCCTCAGTGCAGACTATGTATCAACCCCAGTTTTCTGCTACTATCACTGACAAACATCAGCTTTTCTGTGACTTGCCTGACTTTCTGATATATACTGGGACACCAGGAAATTTCTTCCAAAATGAATCACCCCAAATGGATATTAATTTAATTAATATATTTATGTATGGAGATAAAGAGTTGATACTACACATCAGACAATTGGATTGCATCAAAGTACCCAAGGGAAAACACAAATTTGAGAATAGATGCATGAACAAATCCACCAAATGACAAGATCTGAGTGCTTCATAATTTGTAAGATACATTCTAGCAAAAAATCAAGAGGACACTAATTACACTGCAGTTTAGGGATCATTAATTTGGTTTACATTTGCTACCTTCCTGACAAATGTTAAGCAAATGTGCTATAGTTGGGTGCAAACTGGCAAATTTCTTAAATAAATCATAGGAAATATTTACAAAGAAAATTAAAATAAAAGCCCCAAACTTTTTTTTTTAAAAAAACCAATGTGCCCTTTTAGCAACAACAGATTTAACAGCAAACCGTACCTGAAATGCACAGCTCGGGCTGTGGCGCTCCCCAGGTGTCTGTAAGAACTGCAGAGAGCAGAGTGCCACCTGCCTTTCACGGGTCACAGCTGCAATGCTGCAGCCTGGAAATTAAATCCAGCCTACCGCCAATAGTTGGCAAACATACCTCAAAAGGGGCAGTTTGAAAAATGTTTATAGTGTCTGACAAAAACGAAACAAAATAGCAAAACAAAAAAACCCAGCAAATCATTCTTTTGAATCAGCTACAGCTTTGCAAAAATTAGGAGAGAACGAACATACAGGCTGTAACTTAAAACTGTTTCCAAATAGGAATGTATACACATGCCAAAGAGGATAAAAGGATGATGATAAAGAGAAACAGACGGATTAACAATAATTTGGAGAACTCTGCATTGACAAGAATGCCCATTAAACATTTCCATAAAATGATGTTACAGAAAAGGAGAAGCTCCTCAGTGCTGCTTCCTATAATTACGGCCATAGCAATGCAATTCATCTCAGGAGCCATAGTAACTTCAGAATGTACATTACCAAACATCAAGAGCATATCAAAATTTTATAAACCAGATGTTAAATCTAGAGCTAAATCGTATTTCACTGCTATTCAGAAGTCCATCGTCACAACATATTAACCAATTACTAGATACTGCTTTACATGAAGTAGCACAGTATCAGATTTCACACACCCTCCTCCCCACTATCAACAGATAGTACTGGTAGTACACACCTACTATCAACTGATAGTACTATCAGCTATCCACTTACGTGTCCTACAGCACAGAAATCAGACCCAGCCAACATTGCTGATAAAGCTGTTGCAGACCAGAGGGCAGAAACGGGTCTCTCTGCTCCTGCTCACCCCAGGAGCTCAGCTTCTCCCTTGGCTGAATTCCTGCATGCAATCTCTAACACAAAAGCCAAAATTTGCAGGAGACTTATGTTGTATTTCTGCAGTTCAGAGACTGTAGTGTACAGTTACTCCCTGAAAAGTAATGAACTTCATTCATTGAAAATCCTGTGTTTGTACAAGACTATCAACAGAAGTCAGAATCCACGTGGTTCCCCTAAGCAGCTGGGGGAAAAGAAAGTGAAAAACAAACGACCACACAACTCTTTATTCTGAAAATAGCAGCAATACACAGTTACCACCCTCAGCATCTCTGCCCAACAGGAAATGAGTACAACAAACCTGCTACAACCGTGTTTATGGATCATTACAAAGTGCACAGGCACTCCTACTACCTGTAAGTATTTTATGAAAACAGCACTAGTTAAAGATTAAAAGAAATGAAACACTTCAGATATTAATGCCTTCAGCTTTGTCAACCAAAACAAATCTGTTACAACATCCCAAGGAATAAGCAGTACAACTTAGAAGCCAGTGTTTACACTACTTCGTTCAAAACAACCTCTCGAACAGAGAAGTAAACTGCCACACACAAGAGCAAAACCTTAGCTCTCAGCAGGACTCCTCACAGCTGTTCAGCATTAAAATGAGAAAATGAGATGAATTCATTACTAAATGTCATAAAGTTGTATTATCAGTACCTGCTGGAGAGGAAGGTGGGAACACAGCACAAAAACCAGAAATATACCAAAATCTTTCACTAGACTAAGCAAAGTACCCAAGGCCGTACCTCAGCCTTTCAAGGCAGCAGAACACTTTTGATTGAGTATGTGTTATGTATATGACATCACCAAGTTCAACAATTCTAAGTCAAACTTTACTGAACTGAGTCAGCCTTATATAACAACCAGGAGATGCTCAAACTGCTAGAAGTAAGATTTGAGTACAATTTCCACTATGAAAAAAAATCTACTTTACAGTGCTCTAGCTGGGCTAGCATCACATCAGCCTTTTACACCAAAATTCAAACCAAGAGTGGTTTGTCAGCTTCCAGAAACTACGATCTTCAGATGCACTACCTTAGGGCTCCCGGAACATGTTATCACTATAACTTAAAAGACACGTTTTAGTTTTAGGATGTTCTTCTTAGCTATAATTTCGCAAATTCTAACCATCTTCACAAGGCTGCGTGTGCCTGTATGTACAGACCTCTCCTGCCAATAGGCCAGTTTGCTGGAGGAACAGATGCACTGACAGCTCCCCCTACTCCACATGCCCCCCAGGAATAATCTGGGGCAGATTATCGTTGTGTCAGTCTACAATGCACACTCAGCATCTGGAATGATACAACAAGCCCTAATAGTTGTCACTTATCTGGTAAGCAATCCTCACAGAATGATAGATGTATACAACTGACTGAGGTGTTTCCATCTGGATCGTTGCAGAATGGTAAACTCAAACTCCCCAATTCAGAAAGTGCCGAAATACAGTCAAGCCACAGACCGAAGGGAGTCCAGGTAAATAACAGCGAGAATAAAAGTACATCGGGGTTTCAAATCATACTATGCGAACATCCCACTGAAAACCCACGTTTCTCAGACAACTGCCGGTGCCTTTCACGCCACTTCTACTCTCACCAGAAGATGAGCCTGAGCAAACTTCACTTGCTGAAGTGTGACAAAACCCCTCCGAAACGTTCCGGAGCCAGCGGCTGCCTCTCCGCAGCAGGGGCTCAGCGACAGCAACGCACCTCTCTCTCCTGGGCGACAACGCGCTCCCGCGGGCGCGACACCGAGGGCAGGAGCGGCGTGGGGGTCCCGCTGCGCGGAGCACCCACAGTCCGAGTTCCAGCCCCTCTGGAGATGCGGCTGCCTGCCCGTCTGTTTTTCTGGTCCCGAGCAAACAGCACCGTCTTCGAGGAGAACAGCAGCCCGTTCTGAAAGGCTCCGTGGACTTTCGGGGGTGGGGCCGGGCAATGCCCGAGGACGGGCTCCGAGCGCCGGCAGCGCTCCCCGGCACCGGTGGCCGGCGGCCGCGGCGCTCCGCCTCGCTGCCGGCTCCCCCTGCCGGCACCCTGCCGCCGTGCCCGCCCGGACCCCAGCCCGCCCGGCCTCCGAGC
>VZRR01012446.1:397665-412623 GCA_013398015.1 Oreocharis arfaki
CGTGAGGATTTCCACTTATGGAGAGAATTGCCTCACCCATAAGGGGCTGCCCCGGGCTGGGGCGATCTCGCATTACTCCCTGCCCTCCCCCGCGCTCCCCCCTCCGGGCCAGCTGAGAAGTTGCAACTGGTTGAGATATTTGTCCTTGGGGTTCGGGGTTTTTATTTTTATTTTCTTTTATTCCTTAATCACCGTAGCTCACAAAAACATGACTTGAGGCTGCTCCTTTACCATCAGATCTGAGCAGGGGCGCCCCAGCGCCAGTACAACTAATCACAACAAATCCTGGCGAGCTGCAGCAAGCGACAGCAGGAGGGAGGGGAGGCGGTGGGACACGGGCAGCTCCGCCGCTGCCGGGTCCGCAGGGGCTCCCGGCCGCTGCCCGGGGCTCTCCGGGGCAATGTACCAAAACCGAGGAGCAGCGGATAGAGGAGGCGAAGGAGAGCCGGGCGCCAGCGACTGCCCCGGGACGGAAGGGGCACGGGAGCACGCCGGGAGCGCCCAAGCTGCGCGCCCGCCGGCTCTCCTTACCCCTCTCACGCCGTGCCGCAGCCGGCCAGCCAGCCCAATGTCCCAGCCCCGGGCCTCCGGGGTCCGGCACGGAACCCCGCAGGCAACAGGAGCCCCGCAGCAGCGGCCCCGGCTCCGCTGCGCGGGGGAGCGCGGTGCTGACATTTCTGCCGCCACGTAAGAGCCTCCGGCGAGTCCCTCTCCGCCCCGTCCCGTCCCCTCCCTCCCCCCATGGCACGATCGACGTGTCAGCCCCAAAAGTTCATTTCCAGGCCTTGGGAGAGTCCCCTATAAAGGTCCCGGGGCGGGCGTGGGACAGTGAGACGTGGCACTGCGGGGCTGCAGCCGGGGCGCGCAGGCATCTCCCCCAGGTACGTGCGTTCGCATTTTCGCGCTCACCGGCACTTCGGCGCATGCCTTTGTGTTTTGTCAGCTCACCTGTATTGAACCAGGAGGTTATTTTTGTTCGTGTGTGCATGGTAATTAATTCCATCAGAGTTGTGTTTTTCTTTTATGACAGCATTTGCGCATTTCTACTACATACTGCAGCAGAAACTGACTTCTGTTGTTCGCAGCAAGATCTCCATTTAGAAGACTAAAAGCAATAAGAGTTTACTAAAGCAAGCAAAACCATGGAATTGATCCATGCTAGAGTAATCCTATAAAAATTAACTAATTAAAACAACTAGCATCAAAACTTATCAGCAAGCCAAATGCTGCAAATCCAAATTGCCTTAAACTTCCAGCTCAAGGGAAAATTTTACTTTGGCTAGGATATAAAAGAAACTTCTTCAAGTAGAAACACAAACAAAAGTTTGAAATTATCATTAAAACTGAAGTCCTGGAATTTGGAACATTCCTTCTGATTACTTGTTGGTATGAAAAAAAACCCAACCCAAATACTGAAGGCCAAACTCTTTTTTTTTTTTTTTTTTTTCATAAAGTCATGTAACCCTTGACATCCTTGACAGTCAAGGATGTTTCCTTATTTATAACAATAGTGTTTGATAAGCCACTACTGTAATTACTGTAATGCATGGGGTCACTTTCTCATGTGATTTCCTTCCAATCCAGAAAATACCTGTACAGAAATACAAGAATTCATTTTACATCTAAAAGTTGCCATCAAAGTAGGTGCAGATATAAGGTGATTCACATATCTGTTAAATTCTTTGGAGTGTTATTAAGACATATCTCTTCACATCAACAAGTTCCACACTTTTTATGTGCCTACACCTAGTACAGTACATTTAGACTTTCTTTTTAAAGCGGAGATATTCCAACTGCTGTGTAAAAAAATTAAAACATCCCTGCTCTATCTGTGAAAAGTCAGCACTGTGTGTCCAAAACCAACTGCCAGCAAAAAAACCTATCAAAATTCTAGCCCCTTGAGTGGTGTACATTTTAGCCTCTAACAATTCCTCTGCAGTTTGGCAATGAAACAACAGGCATATAAGTAAAAAATAAACAAAACCTGAAAAACTCACCACATTTAAATCTTTAGGCCATACTGTGTTAATGACATACAGTACATTCTAACAAGAATTCCATTGGAATCATGTTGACTGTATATCACCCCCAGAGCTTTTAAGTCGCACTTTATAGCTCAGTACCAGTTTCATGGAAGAACAGTAATGATGTCAATGCTTAATTTTATTTAATTTTATTTGAGAAGCTCAAGGGCAAAGATGTCTGAAACTGACTGCGAGATTAACCATGTTTGAAATAAAGGTATAAAATAACATTTTTGATGTTACATGTAACTCTGTGCTATGTCTAAGTTATAGAGTTAAACCAGATGAGTTGAGTGAGTGAGCCCAGCAATTTTAGGTGAGGCAATCCCCAGATGTACCCTTGCAAATAGGCGCTGAGGGTTTGGGTTTTTTTGTTTCTTCACAAGATGCACAGTGGTGTCTCAATCCTAGGCTAAGCCTCAGTGTGTTACTATATCCAAAATAAATAAGGATATTCTAATATAATCTAGGAATATTATGCTAACGGCAAGGGAGAAAGCAGGAGAAGCTCTGCTATCTGGTTTAAGGAAGGGTAAAAAAAGAAACCTCTCAGAAGACCAAGTCCATCTCATCCAGCTTTTCTTCCAGTATGGAGCTCATCCTCCTCCTCTGCCTTGTATTTTCCTAACATTATATTTCTCACTGTTAGTAATTTTTGATCTCTCCTTCCAACAAAATAGAGCCCAGCATGTTATGAGATGGAAGCATGTGGAGGCAGTAAAGAAGAGGAAAGGCTGCACAGCACCTTCAGGCTTTTGGCCAGTTTGGTGGGAAGCCAGATTTCAGCTCGTTCCTGTGGTGGCAGGATATAAGGAGTGTTAGAAAGCAGGGAAGGGGGTGGATTTCCATCTGTTTAGGTGGGAAAGTCACAGTGTAAGGAAAGGCCTGTCTTCACATTACCCATCAAAAGAACCTTGGATAGTAAGCATCTCTCACCATTTAGAAAAACAAAGTCAGATACAGTAAATTGAAAGTTTCATTTGGGTTAAAAAGAAAAAGAAGGAAAAAAGGAAGAAGGTGTTAGCTTCAGTAAAACTAAATCTTGAGTTATGTTTCCATCATAGGGAAAGGACTGCTTGCTTCACGATCACAGAGTTCGAAGTCTTTATTACCACTGCATGTTGCTTTTTCCAGACCATTGAAAACACTAGTCATTTTTGTTTAATTCATGAGAAACAGGCAGAGGAAAACTTTGAAGTCGCACAGTTAATTGCCTACTTTTGTGGTTTTTAACCACATCATTTATTACGTAGGAGAAACCCTACTGATGACCAGAGCCTTTCCAGAGCAGACTGGGCAGGAGAATGGTGCATACAAACAAGCACCCTTTCCTGAACCAATGCTAAAGAACAGAGAGTTTGTGCAGTCTGGTGTCTTGAATTTACCGGGCTTACGTGTCATTGTTGAAATACCCAATCATCAGATCTACATTACTGTTTCTTCCTCCTCTCCCACTGAGATTGAGGAAAGTATTTGCCCTGCTGCATTTGGGTCGAGCAAGCCCTTAGCATTCCTGCCTGCATTGAGCAACATCATCTTCCAAGCCTGGATCATCACAAGTCTGCCATATTTAAATACCAGGGACTTTTGATAATGCTATATATAAAAATAAGAATTACTTCTTAATCCCAGGAAAGCAGATGACCCAGAGGATTTAAGTTTGCTGTCCTCATCCTCAGATGGGTCTGGGAGGAAAGGGCACTGTGAAAAGCAGGCCAGGAAAGGCCGTAGCTGCGTATGCCCAGTAGCAGACACAGGAAAAGGTCAGACTGAGCATAATTTTAATTGTCTTAGCAAAAACCACCATTGCAATACTTGATTTAAATAATAGGGAAATAAATGTCAATAGTTACAAACTTTGCTGTTTTCCATTAAATTACTGTGTCGTGTTATGTGCTGTATTTAAAGGTTAAACTGACTGGTGTCCTTAATACCTATGAATTAGGAAGGGCTAGGTGAGAGTCTAAAACTTGGCTTTTGAGAACTATGCCTTCTTCTGATGAGTTTATATTTACCATTTGTGATCAAAAGATTATAAAGTAATATTTCTCATGGCATTTCTATTATTAAGGCTCTTTAGAAACAAAATAGTTTCTTTTTACGGATGCATAAGATATTTGCAACACAGCTATATAATATAAATGAATGTGCACTTACATTTATAAATCTGTGAGCTGATTTTTAGCAATTGCTGCTTTCTTTCCATTAAAGTCTCTGACAGTTAAAGAAGTTATTATGTAAGTTCTAAATAAGGGCTATCTAACTTCAGGTCCCTAAAAGTAGTTAGATACTTGGTGAAAATGATGAATTCTCAGGTACTGATTCATGTGATCTGAAAATGCCATCCATTTCCTGATTCACCTTCATATCTCCTCCAGGAAAAAAAGAATATTTTACAATGAATACTGTCAGTCAAACAATTTTTATGTGTCTGTTTTTCTATCTTTCAGCCAATTCCCTGAACGGATACTTTCAAAATGAAAAGGAAGATACGAGTGAGAATGAAGAATACCTTGGAGAAATCCAGTCATAAAGTTTGAGGAGTAGAAATAATAGGAAATATTAATAACTTTGTTCTCTTACATAGGTCAGAATTTAGACTGAAATGATGTAAAGTTACAAACCTAAGACATAAGGGCTATTAAATTTGAATCAAGATTCACAGATTTTTAAATTAATACATAATAAAAATACTTGGCTTTTTCCCTCTGCTGTGGATGGTAATATATTCTGCTGCCTTACACAACTTTCTTATACAGACTAATTTAAGTTTTTGGGGTTTTTTTTATATTAGCCCCAAGACACCTCTTCAAACTAAGCCAGGGTGTATATTAGCAATCCATTAGCTGCTCCTCTCTGTCTGCTTGTCCCTAATCATTAATATTGAATTCCTGTTTCTACATCACCCAGCAGTAGAAGTAGAATTTGGATAGAGAGTACACACATACATATATATACATATATGACTTTATCACTGCCAAGAGGTCTAAAATACAGGATATAGAGCTAATCTAGACTTCATTTTTGTGCTGGCCTTTTTGGGGATGAGTGGATAGAGAGGATACTTGGCATAACTCCTGCTTTCCTAGAATTAGACCATCACAATTTCTAAAAGGAATTTTAACCAGCTGTGAAGTTCTCATAACTTGGGCAACGTTTCTGTGGCATTGATCTAGCACTAGGAGCCCTCAAACAAGCTTACCAAATGGTGGTGGAGCTGTCTGAGCACAAGAATTTATTAGTGAATTCTCGAAGTAGGCCAACATCTAACTCACTTTTAAAAAGTGATTTATCTAAATTAGTGCAAACCCCTGCATGAACCTTCTTATTTTGCTTTGAGCATGTCTTAAATCCACTAAAAATGCACATAAATTAAATAGAAATTAACAAAAAAAGACTAATCAGTTACGGGTTTTCCTATAAAAAGTTTGACTGTCTTTAATGAGAGTTCACTTGCCTCTTTAGTTAGGCACAGAGAGCGTATTTATGTGACCAAGATCTCACTTGCTCTCTGCCTTTTCACTCTCCAAGACTTGCAGTGAACACAATAAGGTAGATGTACTTGTCATGAGGGGTTTATAGGAAGGGAGTCAGCAGCTTAACAAGATGTGTGACATATTGTAAGCATTTTTCTGTTTTTCCAGCCATGCACTTCCTATCAGATCATTTGATAGAAGCAACAAAAGTTACAAGTCCAGTTCAAGTGATATTTACCTCAGTCGCTCCTACACTGTACTCAGTTGCCTGTTAGGAAAGAGCTAGCTGGTGTAGTTTGCAGCCAGTCTTTGTAGTCTGGAATTGTTGCAAAGAAAAAGGAGAAAATAAAACTAGTGAGTGTTTGTTACCGAGAAACAAATAACCAACACACACACAACACACTCTGCAAACTCTACTGAATTTAGTTACTTTGATGAGTTTAATCAGACACTAAAGCACCCTCCTCACAGCCTGGTCTTCTGTTTCGCTGTTAATTTAATTCAGGCCAGACTAGAGCAACGAGAGTATAAGGAGGTACCTGTGTCTTTCTCGACTTGAAAGTAAGCCCAGCCCGCAGTTCCGCAAAGTTTTTGTGCATCTTGGTTATCACTTCTGAATTTAGCAAGTGTCACCTTTTTTTGATGTGTTTCAAAAGTTGCCTATAAGCACTACCAAAAATCCGTCGAGAATCTGAGTTGAGCTGAACTCTTTGCTGTCAAAGAGTCTTTTCTGTGCTCTGTCCCATAATGATCCCCAAACTAAAGAGATCCTACCATTTCCCAAACAGCTGTGAGCTTTGCATGCAGACCATTTAAAAGTGCACAGCTACTTTTTTTCATCCCTATACGTATATAAATCAGCCTGGATTGTGACATTATCAGTTCAGGGTATAAGCAAGGTTATATTCCGTAATGAACAAAAGTTGGAAGTAGTAGCACTGCAGGAAAATGGAAACAGGATCACTTGGTGATCCTAATTTTAGTTGTATTGGGTTTTCATGGCAACACTGGTAGTAGAGGGGCTACAGGGGTGGCTTCTCTGAGAAGATACTAGAAGCTTCCTCCATGTCCAAGACAGCCAGTGCCAGCTGGCTTTAAGATAGACACACCACTGGCCAGGGTTGAGCCCAGTAGCAATGGTGGCAGTGCCTCTGGAGTGTAATATTTTAGAAGGAAAAAAATTATTGCACAGAAGTAATTGTAGACAGAGAAAAGAGGAGTGAGAATATATGAGAGCAACAGCCCTGCAGACACCGAGGTGGGTGAGGAATGAGAGAGAGGAGACGCTCCAGATGCTGGGCCTGAGATTCCCCTGCAGCCCATGGAGGTGCACAGGGGAGTAGAGCTCCACCTGCAGGCCCTGGAGGGCCCCATGCCAGAGCAGGGGGATGTCCAAAGGAGGCTGTGACCCTATGGAAAGCCCATTCTGGAGCAGGCTCATGGCAGGACCTGTGGCCCCACTGAGAGAGAGGCCCACACTGGAACAGGTTTCTTGACAGGACTTGTGACCCCAGAGGGGTCACACTGGAGCAGCCTGTTCCTCAGAGCTGCATTGCAAGGAAGGGACTCACACTGGAGTAGTTTGTGAAGAACTGCAGCCTGTGGGAAGGACTCATGTTTGACAAGTCCATGGAGGACTGTCTCCTCACGCTGGAGCAGGGGAAGGGCTCCTCTCCCTGAGGAGCAAGTGGCAGGAGAAACAACATGTCATGAACTGTCATCTCCCTTTCCCCATCTCCCTGCACCACTGGGGCAGAGTTATAAAATTGGGAATAAAGTTAAGCCCAGGAAGGAGGGGGTTGTGGGTGGAAAGTGTTTTTAGGCTTTATTTTATTTCTCATTACCCTACTCTTATTTTGCTTGGTAAAAATAAATAATAAATAATAATTTCAATTAATTTCCCAAAGTTGTGTTGCCTGTGTTTCACCTGTGACAGCAGTGAGTGAGTGATCTCTCCGTGTCCTTATCTCAACCCATGAGCCCTTCATTATATTTTTTCTCTCCTGCCCACCTGAGGAGTGACAGAGTGGCTTTTGTGGGTACCCAGTGTCTAGCCAGGGTCAAATCACCTAACATTTGAGTGCTTGACTTGTTGCCCTGAGCAATAATTAGCATTCTGCATAGTAGAAGTTCAGTTATTAAATTTGTAGCCCTCTTATTCCTTTCTACAGCCTGAAAGCATTGCAGTTATTGAAATTATTTAAATCAGAAGTATCATGTCCAAAATATTTTTATTTTTTCTTTATATTTTGCATAATAAAAACTGCCTTATTAAAAATACTGCATAATAGTTATTTGGTTGGACACACTAAAAACTTGTAAGAGATTTTGCTTCAGAAGGGAACACCTAGCCTGAGCCAGCTCTAGGAAGACAGAATTCGATTTTTTGAAACCTGAAGTTTCATAAATAAGCCTCATTGCAGAACACTCAAGCAGGAGGAGGGATGTGCAGACATGCTATTGAAGAGAAAAAGCCAGGTTTTTTTTCAGCTAGGCCCAGATCCAGTTCAATTACTAAGAAGTTTTACTATTTATGCAGGCTTGCGGGTTCGTTAAAGACACAAGTTGAGAGGAAGAGGACCAAAACCCATGTTAGCCTTATAAGTCCACTGACATGCTTTAAATATTACCAGAAGATACCAAAAGGAGACCAAAGCTCTAACGTCTACACACCTTGAAGTGCCTCTTGTCTCTAGTGGACATTCTCAATCCAGAACAGAAGCTGAGGGCTTGTGAGGGGGTTGGGGCGTGCACTGATGCTGCTACGTAAACAAAATAAGGCTGTTCACTGTTTGCTCTTCCATCAGCCATATGTTTACAAGGAATTTAAAGGCTACATTTTAAAAATAGTTGTAGTTAGTTAACGACAAAATAGTTAACTAAAAACTGTTAATGAAATAATTAGTGAAAAAATGTCAGATTTCAATTGGGTTTGTCAGCAGGGGACAGAGATTCTAATTAAAAAGACAAGAGTGAGTAAAGGACGAAATAGACAGGAGCTACACGGGTAATGCTATCTTCTTTATTGTAGTAATCACTTCCTTGTACTATCAAAATGAAGGCATCAATAGGACTCAGTTGAAAAATGGAAAAAAGGGCTTGAATTATCCCAAGAAAAAAAAAAGAGGGAAAAAACCATTCATCCAACTGCAACCCAAAGCCTCCATGCCTGCCAATATCATTGACTTTTCACAAAAATAGGCTATGCATTGTGTCCCAAAAACACAGCAACTTAGACCAGAAGATGAAAAACTCATTCAAAAGTTAAGGACTTTTTTGCAAGAGTCTCCCCAAAGCTGCTCATTTTGAGTAAAAGCGCTAGTAAAAGATAGCTAGCATAAAGGAAGAGACATGTTCTTCCAGAGTGTGCAAGCATGGGAGAACAGCAAGCAGTCACTCAACATGGTAGACAATCGGCAGTTTCTGGTTATAGTGTGGTAAATCATGCAGCAAAAAAAAAAGAAAAAAAAAAAAGTCTGACACATATTCATTATCATCAGGTTTTGGGAGAGTTTTACATAGTAATTCCTCCACGAGACAAAAGCAAATGCAATGTCAGAGCAGCTGCACGTGGAAGCAAGAAGCTCTGTGAAAAGATAAGTGAAGACTGTTTTCCTTAGGCTGTCTCCTATGTCTGAATGGTGACACCCTCAGGTCCTCCTGCTTTCCATACTCTTGAAAAGGTGTGAGCTATGTTCCTCCACCTCTCATGATCTTGCTGCTTCCACCATGTCCTCTGGCCTCTTGGGAGAAAATAAGCATAGACCAGTTCCATTAAGCATATGGGATAATCAATCTTACTGCCTTTTTACTTGTTCAGGTTGTTCAGAAACGAACTCAGGTTTTGTCTAAAGTTTTCTAAACTATTCACATTTTTACTTCTTTTGTTTTAGAGAGGGAACTGGAGACATGTTCTATTATTTGAGGGAAAAATTGTATGACCTGGAAAAATTCTTTATAGTCATAAATGCTTTCATTCTGCTGCTGTGATTGAAAGCAATGTGAATGAACTGAATACTGCTGTTTTATAATTTTATTTCCCAACATTTGAGGAAATTAATTTTCAAACACTTCTACTCAATATTTAATGTTTGATGTTCCCAGGGTTAGCAGACATGGAACTGCCATCAGGAATGCCCCAGATATTCTTTAGAGCAGATTGTCAGGCAAAGCCTCCCACTCGGCTTATTAAACAGGATTGTTCTTCTTCACTAGATGCAGTAAGAATACCTGTAAGCATTTTGAAGTTTTGGTCAACAGCAAATCCTTGACAAAGATTTTTTTTCTCTGACTTTAGTGGGAGGAAGAATGGGTTGTATCGTTTCAGGGTTGATACAACCAAGAGCCTTTTAAGGAAATGAAGTGCCTACAATTTTCTTGCATACCAGTGGGATTTGCAATTAGAGGAACACGAATAGATAGTACAAATAAATAAAGCTCTAAGTTCCTGCTGAATTTAGTGGCATCTTGCAGTACATTGCACATCTTAAAAGTGACACAGCATGAAAAACTATCCTTTAAACCTGAATGAATTACATTCTGCTTGGAACTCCCTACAAAGAAATGCACAAAACAAAATTCGAATGCACATTTTGTACAGCAAATACAACTGAAAAATCACCAGGAAAGAACTTAGAGTGTGCCAAAATACTCTTTGGATTTGTTAGTTGAGATCATGAAAGAAAACCAAAATTGATTATTTTCATTTTAAATGATAGCTTTCCTTTCAGTTCTCAAATTCGGATCACTCATCCAAAAATACAGATAACTAACATATATCCTATGTTGCCTAACTATGCAACGTGAAGAGTTCTGGGGGGGTTTATCTATTTAAGAGCACAACAATACTGGTTACTGCTGGCAATGCCTTGTCATCTACAGAAACCATACCTGAGGAAACCACAGATGAGTTTATAACTCTGTGTATTTACTCAGTGGTTACCACAACAGGACTCTGGTTTCATTTGGATCTACCAATGGCATTAATGTTATATCCAAAAAAAAATCAATGACAGTCGTTCTGTTTGATACAAAGTTACACACTGTGATTTCTGTGGAGGCTGCTACAGATAAACACTACAAATCTGATAGGAAAAAAAGCCATAGATATTCAGATATTGCAATCAGATACAGAGATCTGAGAATCCTTTAGCAGTGCCAGGACCTAGGAATGGGGTGTCTAACTATATCTGATTAAAATATCCTTAAGGGTATATTTAATTTCTCAGAAATTAATTACTTAATAAACATACATCTTTTCTTGGTATTTATTTTCTGCTTTTTCTTGTAACTCCCTTCCTTGTAACTGAAAATGCTGAAGAACAAGTCTTGCCAATTGTTTTGAGGGTTTTTTTCTGGTAACATTATAAATGAAAATACATTTGACTAAAGCTGGTGGAAAATGTGATTTGTTATGTCACAGCAATCACTCAGCTTGTGTACAGCTGAGTTTGATGACACCAGATCCCACTTGTTATAAAACCAGTAGCAATGGCCTCAAGGAAGGAAGGGTAAATGAAGAAAGACCAATGGCTTGGGGGCTCAGGCTATTTTGGGTCATCAGGAGATAAAAGGGAATGTTTTAACTTGCCAATGAATTACTACTCCAATGCCAAGGAGAGGAGTAGAGGCCGAATTAACATCTCACGTCTCGTTTCAAACACCTTCCCTGTCTTTTACCAAAGTCCTTTTGATTATCTTCGAATAGAGAAGGGGAAAATGTTGTGCTATGTATATATCACTTAAAGCACTTTCTAAACAGATTAGTAAGAGCATAACAAGAAATACTGGATTTTCAATGGAGCTTGTCATGGGACAACTTCAATTCCACCCACTGAAAAAAAAGCAGTACAGCACTTCCAAAAATTCGTCAATGCTCCACTTGTTCATGTTAGTTCAATTCAAGGTGACCCTATGAGAAAAGCTTCATCTTGGAAAGAAACGAGAGTGTTACACCAGTGTCTGGATCAAACCAGAAAAACTTTTGTCCCTCAAAGTGTTTGTTATTGCCATCTTAATGCTGAAAACACAGTGAAAGAACAACAGCTCCAGCACAAACAAGGCTGACTCCACCAGCATCCCACTGGCCTGACAGCCACCAATGCTGGACCAGGAGCTCAGACAGTACTATTGCTCTGGAATCACTTTTTAACCTGTTCTCTAAATAGCTAATGAACAAGCGTACAATAAACTCAAAGTTCTTCTGTAGATAGAGTAATAACAAGAGAGAACAACATTAAACAAGAATTATAAATCCCTACAAATCTCACCCTATGGCATCTTCTGATCTTGTCTGATAGCTGGGAGAACACAGGCTCCGAGCACAGCTCCACAGTAGAGAGCCAAGAACAAAGAACATAAGCTGGAAATGCTTCACAGAGTATATTCACCAGTGTGGGTGCTTACTTTATTTAGCCCTGTTTTTCTTTAGATCTTGAGGATAGTTTGATACAAAAGAAAAATAATTTGAAGAGAAGCAGAGATTAAAAGCAAGCAGTGAGGAAAAGCAGAAAGATTTTTAAAAACTATGGGTAAGGAAAAAAGGAAAAGGCAAAATTATGTTGCCCTTCGTTGTATCAACCAAATAATAAAATGTTTCTTTAGTATTATGCCTGAAATCCACCCACCATTTGCCAAACAATATTCAGATAGTGCCTCCACCCAGAGCACTCAAATTCTTTAGTGTAAGAGATGGAATAGGGCAATGGTCCATCCAGCCTAATTAACCTGTCTCTGATGATCACCCATATGAGATTCCTAAGAAAGAGTTAAGCGAGGCAAGCAGACAGCTGCCCATCAGAACTTACAGACATCCAGTAATGCAGGATCTCAGTACACTTATACAGTCCTTCATAGACCTATGTTTCCAAAATTTCTTCCACCGCCAGTGCATCTATAGCATCTTAGGCCGAGGAGTGCCACAGCTGCAGCGTGCTTTGAAGGGGTGCATTTCTTTCTGTTTTGAACAGCTTCCCACCTAGTTTCCCCAGTCATTGTATCATAAAGCAAAGTGATTATTCATTACCTATTTGTCCTCTCCAGACCACATACACTTCCCTGAATCTCAGTTTTCTGCCTGTCCTTAAACACGAGGAATCAGAACTGCAAACAGCCTTTTAGGCTTAGGCATGCTTTGGATTTGCATAGTATTAAACCTCAGATAGAAGCAATAGGAGGTTAGTCTGGTTGTTCTCTATCTTTTTCTACTAATTCATAACATTCAGTACTAATTTTGACCACTACTGAGAGTTGAGCTGCTGTTTTCACAAAAATAGCTTTTGCAAGTCCAGTATCTTGTTCCTGAGTGGCAACATCAAGTTCAGAATCCATCACTCTTGTGAAGTAGAGGTTGCTTACTTCTCTGTGTCCCATTACAGCTGCATACATGGAATTTCACCTCCTCTCTTATCATCCATTCAGTCCACTTTCTGAAGTCTTTCTGCAGAATTTGTAGCTGTTCTTCATCTTTGCAACCCAAAATAACTCTGTCTCATCTGTATGTGCTTAAGTATCTCTTGCAGTACATGAAGAATAACAGATGAATTTTCATCAGATTGTATTAAACAGAAAAGCTTAAATTAGTATTACAAGAACTTGAGCAAAATGCAACAAAATGCCATGCCTACAAATCAAAACAGCATTTCACTGATCTTTGGTGGAGTTGGAAAAAAACNCAACCCAAAATAACTCTGTCTCATCTGTATGTGCTTAAGTATCTCTTGCAGTACATGAAGAATAACAGATGAATTTTCATCAGATTGTATTAAACAGAAAAGCTTAAATTAGTATTACAAGAACTTGAGCAAAATGCAACAAAATGCCATGCCTACAAATCAAAACAGCATTTCACTGATCTTTGGTGGAGTTGGAAAAAAAACAGCAAAACTTGTCGTGATTACCACCTTTACACAGAGAGTTTTGGTTTCCAAACAATTTTCTATAGCTTGGATAATTTCTTTGATCAGCAGCTTTAGAATGTAAGAAACTATTGCCAACTCAGTTTGAAGTGATCATTTTGAGCCATAAGTTTAAGATCTGATGATGAGTACTGACAAGAACTTTTTGAGTTTAATGTTTTGACGAAGAAATACAAGCCAGAAGTACAACTGGCATTTGAGTGTTTTAAACGATGGTCAGTGAATCTGGTTATGTCTAGAGCTCTGCTGAGGTTATTGAGGAACTGCGAGTAGTACAATGACAGAACTGTACCAGTGAAAACAATGAAGTGTGAATGCACAGTGCCAGACCAGCTCACAGCTTGCAATCATTTCAGATTCTGGTTACAGCTGTAACTGGCCACAGTTTAAAACAAGTAAGGAACACACAATATAATGCTTTTGGTCGATGTCTGCGAAATATTAGAATTTCGGACACCCATACCTCATAGATAATAGGTTAGCACTTCCACTTTTTCCTCTTCATTTTAATGAAGAAAACAATATGAGTAAGTTAATTTATATAAAAATACAATTTCAAAAGTCCTCTCTGTACTATCTGAGATAAATAAGGAAAACTAATTGAAGAGGTCATGATGAAAAAATCGTGGATGAAGAAATAACTGTTTTGTGGAAAAGCTTAATTAAATTCTTTGTGTAATAAGCCTCGCCTCTCTGGCTTTTGAATGCATTGAAAAAATTTGGCATAAATCTTTACAAACAAAAGGAGAAACACAAAAAGTTGTAAAAATGAGAAGAAAACAGAATATTGATGAAAACAAAGAGAAAAACAGGATTAATATCCCTTCAAGGCACCAGATTATCTTCTGATAATTCCTATTTTCAGGGATTCAATTAATGAGTATGAAAGTGTGACTGGGACATTGTTTCCAGTAGACATAATGCATTGAAAAAAATTGAGGGATTCTNTCCCTGTAACCCTGCAGGGATTGTTTGACCCACAGTGACTACGTGGGGGTGCCTGCCTGCAGCCTGGGCATTCCCAAAGTGAAGCCAGTGTAGGTAAGCATCAGGCACGTGTCCGCCAGGCACTTTCTACCACAGCTAAAGCCAGCTCCCACCGAGGCAGAGCTAGACAAGTCCCAAACCCCCACGTTGCCAGGTGCCCACCAAGCCTGTGACCTTCTGCTAGCGATGGCAAAAGTCATATTTACTGGACCACAGGTTAATGACTACAGAAGTTCATAAGTATCACTTAGACTTTCAAATCACATTAGATGGGAAAAAGTCCTAAATATCTGTGAAACCCACAGATATAANTCACTTAGACTTTCAGATCACATTAGATGGTAAAAAGTCCGAAATATCTGTGAAACCCACAGATATAATACTGGAAGCATATGAACATTTTCAAGGGTGAAGAACACATGAAAGGTCTCCCATTTTCAGACTTTTCATGGACCTTCAATTTTGTCAAGCTTGGAAGAGACTGCGAGAAACCATCTTACCTTGGTAAATTCAGCTTTATCTAGCTTTGGTACCTGCTTTTCTTGGCAGATACTT
>VZRR01012449.1:0-13369 GCA_013398015.1 Oreocharis arfaki
CGCCGCCCTCCGCCCGCCTCTGCCTCGCGGGGGGCCCCGGAACGCGACGGACCGCACACCCCCCCTCCTCCCTGCCAGCCAATCACCGCCGCCGCCGCCCGCCCGCCCGCCAATCACCGCGCAGGAACGCGCGGCGGCCGAGAGGGCCCGTCGGGAAACGGTGCCGGGTCAAAAGGGTTCCCAGGTTCTTTAGGGCCTCGGGATAATTCCGTGGATCCGGTCCCGTTCGGGTTTGGGAAAAGCCTATCCCGGGAGCCAGCACCGCTGTTCACTGCAAAGAAGCTGTGGCCGCGCCATCCCTGGAAGTGTCCAGGGTGTTGGATGGGGCTTGGAGCAACCTGGGATAGCGGAAGGTGGAACTGAGTGAGCTTTAAGGTTCCTTCCAACACAAAGCCTTCTATGATTCCAAGTTAATTTTTGGTGCTTCTGGAACAATTCGTTGCTTAAACAAGACTCCTCACGTTGCAAATCCATCCCAGCCAGCCCTGAACACAAAACCCATGAGCTCTGCAGCTCCTGCTGCGAGATAATGCAACAAATCCTCTTTGCTCATCCACCGGCGGGCAGCTTGAAAGGACAGTTTGAATTAAACACGCAGCGAGGACCCCACCTGCTGTCCCAGGCTCTTTTGTTACACCAAGAAGAGACACAATTCTCCAAGTTTGCTTTGGCACAGGTAAATGCCTCGCTAAAAGCAAATGGGGCTGCACAGAACGTGCCCAGAGCTGTCGTGCCAACGCTCAACGGCTTCTGCAAATCCCACCCCACCGATGTGAATGGAAAACACGTGCCCAAACCCACTAAACCATCCAGAAAAGCTGGGCGTGATGATTTTTCAAACAGAAACATAAGGCAAGAGGTTCTCATCTCAAAGAAGCCTGGCTGAGCTTTTGTTCTCCCTCTGGTTGGTTGTTTTCAATGCAATTACTTCGCAATCAGCACAGAAAACACCTGCACTGACCACACACGGAGTGGGGCTGGGATTTAACTCCAATATCCCCACCAAAGAGCATCAATATCCAGCCCAGGAGACAAAACCCCGTGCCAGGAGGCGGCTGGCAAGCGCAGCCCACTGCTGACAGAGCAGAACCAACCCTTTTCTGTGCCACTTCCCACCTGCCCTGGCCCACCCGGCGCTTCCTGCCCCTCCTGTGAGCTGCCAGGCAAAGCCCCGACACCTGTGGGCACCAGGAAGGGCTGGCAAAGAGCGGAAGAGCCAAAGTGAGAGTTGTTTTTCTATAAAATATCCATCCATAGGCCGGGAAAGGTTCTGCACACAGGGGCTCGGGCGTCCCGTGAGCCTCACGGTGTGGAGCCCTCCCGGTGCTGAGCAGGCAGAGAACCCGAGTGGTTCTCCAGGCTACAAACACTGGTAATTATTCAGGGTGTTGTTCCAGCTTGCCTTGCCCAGGCACAGCCTTGGCCAGCTCCTGCTACTGCTGCCCCGGTACCTTTTATTCCCTCTCAAGGAAAAGAATAACTCCACTTACACAATAATCACACTTCACAAACCCCTTCCCCGGGAAGGCAGACCACGGGAGAGGCTGAATTCATCTCCAGGCCAGCGCTGGGAGGGACAAGGAGGGCAGGATCTTACCTAATGGCCCCGCGAGCTGGCAGCAGACTCCACAAGGAGGAAGATTGAATTAGCAGCAGCCTCTCAGCGCCAGGCTCGTCCTGCCCCTGGAAGATGAGCACAGCGATGCTGCACAAAGCCAGCCCCCCCTGCTCGGGCATGTAGCACCCCAGAGATCCTCTGGGCAAGCCCCACTGCAGGGAAAAGGCTCCCTAACAGCAAACGTGGGGATGTCTCAGAGCAGGATTTAAATGGTGGTGGTTAAAGAAAGGTTTAAATGCTTAAGTCAGACATGGCACAGTCAAGTCCTGCTGCCTACAGAGGAGTGGCCATGGCAGTTCTGGCCACCAGAACCTTTAATCCGGGTCCTGCACCTCCCTTCCTGGCTGCTGTTCCCTCTCCTTGTTCCCTCAGCAAGGGGAACTCTCAGCTGAGAACAGAGAGCCAAACGCGGGGATGCTCCTGCCCCAAACTCTCCTGGAGTTCACCCCGCTCCCTGCAGGAGCCTGCGGGCTCCAGGGAAAGCCCCCGGGGCTCCCAGGCACAGCTTCAGTTGTGCAAAGCCCAGAGCAGTCTGTGAGGCCCAGAGAGGCAGAACCCCAGCCCAAGGCAAGGCCTTCAGCAGCCCACAGAGATCTCACTCACACAGGGCGAGGCGCTCATCCCGAGCCTTGTTTTTCCAGGAGATTCCTCACCTGTAAGGAAATCGTTCCTCCCTGCAAGGCTCGCCAGCCTTTCACTCCAACCCGAGGTTTTTTGGTCCACAAACTTCTGGTTTTCAGCCATGAAATGTCAGCCCGGACAGGAAGGAGGCTCCTGGGGAAGGATCCGCGCTGACCATGCAAATTGGAGTGAAACTCAGATCCAGGCATTTGCATTTAAGCAAATCCCAAACAAGGTATGGTGCTGGAGCCATCCCTAAATTCTAGAAAACCCATTTCCGTCAGGCCCAGCTGGAAGTTTCCCAGGGAATTATGAGCACAGGCTTCACTCTGCTCCGGGAAGCTCATGAGGGACAGACCTTCCCCAGATTCCTGCAGGATCTGGGAGCTGGGACTCGTCAGCAGCAATGGAAACAGGTGAGTTCCAGCAGCTCAGGTTCTCCCAAGCTGAGGCATCTTCCTGGCAATATCAGGGAAGGAACAAATTGTGCTGTCCTTGGGCTCCTATCAGAAAAAAACCCCGCAAAAATTGTCTGAAATAGACACGTGCCATCTTAAATGTCCCCAGAATTTAATGGTACCAACCAGCACGTTCTGCCTTCTCCACACTGAATTTAGATTCCTTCACAGTGCAATGGGTTTTTCATTTTTTGGTTGGTTTTTTCCCCCAAAAGGCAGTTAGATCAAAGTGATGTGAAATTGGTTTCAATTTGCTTGGAAATTATATAAACTCAGGCCTGAATTAGCATTTTCTTCCCCTGTGCTGCCAGTGGCAGAGGTGTCTGAAGTTCTGACAGCTCGGCCTCGGATGCCTCTGGATCATTCACTGGAAGCAACAGGTTTGGTTGTGTGTGGTAACTTCAGAGCAGGCTCAGAGGGCCGAGCATTGCCTGATGCAAACAATTCGGGCAGAGGAGTAACTGAGGCTGTGAGTGAAGTGACTTCAGCAGGGCAGAGCAGCGTGCAAAGGTGCAGGGGTGTGGAAATGCTTTCCCGACGCCTTCAGGCTGCAGCAGAGGTGTCAGGAAAGCGCCTGAAGAGCATCAGACTTGCTGGAATCCCTCTGAAGATTCCTGTGAGAGCTGATGTCCATTTCTGGCCACTTTCGTTGCTTTTTGGTGTGAGACTCTCACCCTCAGCTCTGCTTTTGGGACTCTGCCCCTTGCTTTGTGTTCGCTTTGTGCCTGGCCTTGGCTGAAGCTCTCTGCTCAGCACTCAAAACAAAATTCCAGTTGCCCCAGGTGGGATTTTTGAGTCATAGCAGCTGCAAATTTGGGCAACGCCAAGCCAGCACTGTGTTATTTAAACCCTCTCCTCTCCCCTTGTGTGTGTGTGTGTGTGCACCTGTGGCCACAATGCCACCAGAAACGGAGCCAAGGGACACATCCTGAGGAGCAGAAGAGCCAGATGATAAATTCCAGAGATCAAACACCTCAGCTGTGCGGTGGCAGTTCGTGCTCCCTCGGGAGAGCGTGGCTGTGTGTTTTCCAAGGGATTAGCTTCAAAGTTCGGGGTTATTTTCCGGGATAATTCAGGGAAAGGCCACACGGGAACGCCTCCCTGGCTCCACAGGTGCGAGCTCTGTGTTCAGGCCAGGATAAAAGCGCTGGCCTCGCTATTGTCCCTTGGCTCTCCCCCCTCACTCGTGCCAGAACCTCTGTGCACGGCATGGATCTCCCAAAGCTCGCTCCAGGCAGGGCCAGAGGGCAGCTGCCTCATGCCAGAGCCACCCAGAGCTGCTTTGGGTTGTGCTGGGTTCCAGGCAGGGCACGGAAACGGGGCCAGGAGCCTCCAGGTGCCACGGCAGGGACCCTCTGTGCCCTCCCCAAGGACCTGGGTAGAGCAGAGCCCCGAGTACCTGCCCGTGTTCACTGTGGAGACAAAACAGGCTGAGCCTTCCTCTTCCTGAGGTCCAGAGGAGCCGCTCCATCCATCCAGGGCATTCCCAGGGGATCAGAGCTGGCAGGGAGCTGTGCTGGGAGCCGGCAGCTCCACGAGGGCTGAGCCACGACCCCTCTGCTGAAAGCGACGGGGGCTGCACAGTTAAGGAAACATTTGCTGAGCCAGTGGGGAAATGAGGGGGTTCCCTTTGGGAAAACAAAAGCCAAAATCCACCAGGCAGAGAGGGATCTGCATGGAGACGGCAGGACACGTCGGTCTTCTCCTCTGCTCTCACTGTCGGGCTCCTGAGGGATGATTTCCTATTAATAACTGCAGATTTAAATTCCTCCTCCCTATCTCGGTGCACAGAGGTGATGAGTTTGCTTCTTCCAGCTGCTCTGTGCCTCCCCTGAACTCTGCATCCCCTCAGTCCCTGCAGATTTGGGCAAACGCGTGTACCAAGGAGTGCGAGTGAAACACACGGTCAAGGATCTCCTGGCTGAAAAACGATCCCGCCAGAGCAGCGGCTCCCGGTTCAGTGTGAGTCCCGTCCCCCCACCCCTTTTTTAACCCCGTAAAGTCATCCCATCCTCGGCTTTAAAGAGAGTTTGGGGCACTGTCAATGGTAACAGAGAACGGCAAAAACATTTCCTTGCCCCAAAACACTGATGGCCCCTTGATTTTTACATCTGTGAACCTTAAATGCCTCAAAACCCTTTTTCTCCCCCTTTTTCAAGCATAGCAGTGCTGTTAAATACCTCTTTCCTTCCACATCCCACGTGTGACACCTTCCCAAGCCCACTTCCTTTTCCACCACCAGCTACACTTGGACAAGTCAGTGCCCCGAAAATAGCTGCTCTTCCCCGAACGCTGAGCTCCTTCCAGCTCCTCTCGGAGTGCCAGGGGAGCTGCAGGGATGTGCTGGGCTGGAAGGAGGCCAAGCATCAGCTTGGAAGAGATGATTTCCTCTCAGAGTGGCTCTATGGCAACAAGAAACCCACGTCCTACTCCAGCACATTGTTTTTTCCCCTCGGTTGCCAGCCAGAAAAGCAATGCTGTCGCCAGGAGGGGACACAATCCTGCGATGCCAGCACGTGGTGGCACCCCGTGGCACAATGAACCATTCCCTGAGACTCACCTTGGCTGGGCAGGCTGGCTTTGCCTTCCAGGCTGGCTGGGAGCTCTGGGACACTGACACAGGACGGGGTGCTGGAACTGTGTCCTGGAAGGAGAGAGAGGGGGCAGAGCCGCGGGTTACTGGCAGCAGGACGCAGACATTGGGAGCTGTGATGCTTTTTTCCCCAAAAAGCCATTTGCCTCTGGCTTTTGGAGACCTCACAGGGACTTACTTGCAAGTGTTATTCTCGCTGCCACTTTCATGCCTCTTAACTCTGTGCAACGAAACTGGCAGGAAACAGCAGGACTGGGCATCACCCAGCAGGGCAAAATCCAGCCACAGATCCATCCCCGGAGCCTTCAGCTGCTGCAGGAAGGCAGAAGGCTCCTGAGCCATGGAGGGGCACTGGGAAAGAGCCATTGGGAAAGACAAGCTCCCACCAGGCAGAAGTTTAGGAAGAGCTCTTTGGGGAGCAGCAGGAAGCAGCTGAGAAAACAGCTCGTGGTTGATGATGCCACCATTTACCTGCTCCCCTCTCTGCAGGCGGCAGCTTCAACAGCCACAATCAAAATCCCCTGGAACTGTAAAATCCTCCAGGCTTTATTGCCCTCGGCTTTGTGCTCCGTGTGTGTCCGATGCAAAACCAGCCCTGCTGCTCCTTCCCTGCGAGAGACAAAAAATGATTGTGCAGGGCAAACAGCCGTATTCGCTCGGCCGCGTCACGGAAAGAGCAGCTGTAAGTGCAGCGCTGTTTGTCTGGCAGAATACGGCCCAGAACCACAGCCAGTGGCACACAACTGAACACCCCTTTGTCTGTGGATGATGTGGGGTGATTTAGGTGCATCTTTTGTTTCAGGGTGATCTTTGCCCCAGAAGAAAAATCCCTCGGCTGTTGTTGGCGCGAGGGGAGGCCTCTGAGGAGGCCTGGGCTGAGCAGGGAAGGTCAGGGCTCAGCAGAGCTGAGCTTTGGGCTGAGGCTTCAACAGTTTCCTGACAGCCAGGCTGTGCACACATCGAGGGATGGGAAATGAGAGCGTGCTGTGAGGAAAACCTCACAAAATCAGGGGTTCTGCCCCAGCTGCAGGGCTCGGGCCGGGGCTTTAGGGAAAGTCTGGCTCTTCCTCTGCACAGGTATGAGCCTGCAGCTGTCCTCTGCAGGATTCCTGCCTTCCCCGAGGTGTGGAAGTGGATTCCTGCCCAGGTGAAGCACTGCAACCTGCTGGTTTAAAGAGAATTCATTGCTGAGTGCCCAGCAGCACCCACAGAGCAGGGACAGCGCTCAGCACTGCCCTGCCCAGGCTAAGCTTCGCTTTTATGGAGAATTTTCACTCCTTCAGCTGGTCTGCTACAGAATGGGCCCAGAGAGGCGATGCCCCGGAGCCACAGCGCTGCCAAAGAGCAGCCAGTGCAGGGCCAGCTCATTATTTTGAGCCGGATCCTGGCATTTAGGCATTTCTGTAGATGAGTTAGGAGGCAGGGAAGCAACAGAGCTGTCTGGAGTAATCCCAGGCAGGGTCTGTGCCTGGCCACGGGCAAGGCAGGCTGAGCCCCAGCTTATCAACAGCTGGGCACACTCTGGGCCCCAGGGAGGCTGAGCAGACCCTGCAGGGATGCAGGCTCCCCATGCCCACGGCACGGAGAGGAAGCAGTGCAGGGAGGAAATGAGCTAATGGGTTTCAATTAAGCCCAATAAAGAGCAGGGAGGGGAATGAAGTGCCGGGCCGTGCTCTGACGAGCCCAAGGACGGGCTGCAGCAGAGGCTCCTGCACTCGAATTTAGGCAGGTAAAGCTCTCACAGCTCCTGGCAGCTCTGTGGATCTGCAGCACAGGTGTGCACACACAGCCACGCAGTTCAGTGGCTGTTGAACAGACAGGATCAAAGATTAAATCCTCTGATAACTGGAAATGATCCCTGCTGGAGGCTGCCAGCCGTGCCCAGGGACCTCCCTGTCCCTCCAGCAGAGCATCCCAGCTCCCATCCCTGCAGCCCCTTGTCCTTTGGGCAGCATCTGTGCTGCCTGAACCTCCCAGCTCGGCTCTTTCCTCTAAAAGTGACCTGGATGCTGAGAGAGGACCTGGATTTGCATGTGATGGCTTTAGCTGGGGACAGGTGCAAGCCCTGCCCGTGTGACACGAACACTCCCCTGTCCACAAGCCCGGGGGCTCCTTCCTGACGCCTCCTGTCACCTCTGCAGCCCGTGGGGCCTGTGCAGGCTCAGGACTCATTTCCATGACGCAGCAGGGAGCAGCTGCAAACCTTCCCTCAGCAGTAAAAGGAAGTCCTCAGAGCTGGCAAATTTAATTCAAATCTAAACCTCTAAATTTGGTTGCCTGCTCTGGCAGGAACCTCCTGTTTGCACTATGCAAACTGGACAGAGCACTGGCCAGGGACACAGAGCTGACATCAGTGCAGCTGGGGGCTCTGGATTCCTGCTCTGGGGGCTTGGGCATCCCAAAACCAGAACTCCATGGGATTCCAGATGAGGGGATGCCTTTGCCAGGGTGCTGTGTAAGGAATTAGGCACTGGGAGCAGCAGGGGCACTGTAGGGGTAATTCTCCTTTACCTGAGGACCAAGAGGAGAGGATGATGATTAATAATATCATGAATATTATTATTATCATCATCATAACCATTGCTGTAGCACCGAAATAGGAGCTCTCCTTCCACCCAGCCTGCTCGTGCTGCCAGGAGGGGCCACGTGAAGCAGCTCTGGGGCAGCAGCCCCAGCACAGCCGAGCTGGAACACGGGCTGGAATCTGCCCCTTTTTGGCCACTCCAGGACTCAGATCTCACCTTGTCTGCTTTGTGCCAACACCAGAAGGACTCCTCAGCATCCTGCCTGCTTTAAGGGACGCCGTGGGACAGGAGGAAGAAGCCAGTTATCTTGATACTCCTCCTCTTATCAGCTCTGCACAAGACCTACAAAATCTCTGCTTAGCCTACATCTGGTAATACCTCGGAGGCCTGGGGCTGGAAATCACGGACTTAAACCCTCCACAGCACCCAGGCTCAGATAATGCACGTGAATTACACTCAGAGAGCTGCCTTGCTTTGACAAGTCATTTCTTAAACATCTCTTTCTCTTCTGCAGGGCAGCACCAGCACAGTGCAGTCGCCCTTTGGCCAAATGCCAGGTGAGGTTTTTCCCTCCGTGGATAAAACACCTTCCCTGCCGGTGGGAGGGCTGGCACAGCCCTGTCTGCTCTCCTCCAGAGGATATGAAACAAGCTCTGCAGCGGGGCCACCCCTCAGAGAGAGCCCAGGAGGAAAGTAATTACAAGAATCAAAAAAAAAAGAACAGCAATAATCTTGCATAAAATCCTCAAAGACAGTAATTAAAGCAGTTCCCACCTCTTTTAGCAGGGGAGCCACACAGAACCCCTCCTTTTCCTCCTGTGTTTTCCAATTTTCCGTGGAGCTGGGGAGAGAAAGCACAAAATCAGGAGCTGACCTGTTTTAGCCCTTGAGCTCTGGAGCAGGGAAAGCAGAGTGAGGCTGGAACCTCCTCCCCAGGGGCTGTAGCAGAGCAAGGAAAAGCCAGCCTGGCTGAGCTGACCTCGAGCTCTCTGCCCTCCTATTTAAAGCTCCCCAAACACGTTTGCTTTGCTGCAGTTGGGGGTCACCAGAGGGAACCAAAAGCACCTGGGCTCACACACCTGTGTCGAGGCAGGGTGGATTCCTGGGTGATGTTGGGTGGAAAAGGGCTCTGCTTTGCACCCATCTTTGTCCATCGATCTGTGGCAGCTGTCAGAATTTTCCTTATAGTTTTCCACCCTTTTTCCTGCCCCCCAGGCTCACCCACCACGCCTGGGTACTACGGCGTCCGCAGATCCTTCCCGGCCGAGCTGGATTTCCACAGCACCAAGCAGTTTGTCAGTGATGTCTACTCCTCCCCTCTGGCCTCCAAGCCCTTCCCCTGCGACTCCTCTGCCCCCCAGGGCTACCCAGCCCTCCTGGAGCCCTATCTCGGCGAGCAGTTCGGGGATCACCGTGCTCCTCCTCTGCCAGCCGGCACCAGCTCCTTCTTCAGCCCTGCAGCCGTGCCCCCTCTCCTGCCATCCTTCCCCAACGACATGGGGCCCTTCCTGCTCGTGAGTGGCTCCATGGTTCTGTCCCCCAGGGCAAGGTCACCCCATTTAAATGCGGGGTTAGGTCAGGGGCACTCGTGGGGGAAGGATGTGGCTGTTACAGGAGCAGCCCCAGCACTGGGGCCGGGCCCCGGGCAAGGTTTGTTCTCTTTGGTCCCATCTAATTCTCCCCTCTTGCTGTTGGAGACATCCCCGGAGACATCACACTCTGCTCTGAGCTGGGCACCGCTCCCAGGCACAGGGTGGGGTTGTTGGGGTGTCCTGTGCAGGGCCAGGAGAGGGATTTGATGATTCCTGGGAGTCCCTTCCAACTCAGGATATTCTGTGGTTCTGTGATTTGATGAAACCTTCCCTCCTTACATTTCTGGGAACAGCCCTTGGTGACTCCAGGCTGTTGCCTGTCTCCATCCCTGCCACTTCCCAGGAGCCAGCTCCACTCACACCCCAGGACAGAGCTCCTGGATGCTGTAGGATCAGAGCAGGTCAGTCCTGCTGGGACCCCATTCCAGGCCTTGCCCGCTACTGACAGGATGGATGTTTCCTTCCAGCAGTCCTAAGAGCAAACGCTGCTCCAGAGGCACAGAAACCCTTCGAGCGTTCCCAGGGATAGAGATTCCATCAGCTCCAGGACAGGCTCTTATTCCTAAGGGTTTTCCTTGCCTTCTCTCCCTGTTTCCCTGCAGAGAGAGCCCTGGGAGCAGACCTCACCCGAGAGCCTCAGCCAGGCTGACAGCGCCTGCTCAGACCCTCTGCAGGCGCTGCCCGCCAGCTCCAGCTGCCTCTCCCCGCCCGAATCCGGAGGTGTTTCCCCTTTCCGAGGCTCAGCTTGGACCCCGGCCATCCCTGGAGCCCAGCCGTACCCTCTGCACCCCCTGGAAGATGTCCACTACTCCCCCAGCTACGCTGCCCCCTCGCCCTACAGCCTGTCCCCGTTCGTGGCCGTGGCCAACGAGCCCTCCAGGATGAGCCAGCTGTGCCCGGAGCAGCCCCCGGGGCCACCGCACCTCGCCGACCACCCTGCCTGGGCTAAAGAGGATGGAAGTGCCCTCTGGGGGACTTATGAAGGCAGGAGAACTTATTGAGGAGAGGGAAGTGCTGGAGGAAAGAGAAACAGGTCGCTATCGAAGCGAATTTTATGCCCCTTCCTAAAACTGCTCCTTCAGACGTGCCGCTCTGTGCCCTGGTTAGAAACACAAGCCCTCGGACACACCGCGTTTAGCTCAGAGTGCTGCC
Organism: Oreocharis arfaki; assembly: GCA_013398015.1. NCBI lineage: Eukaryota > Metazoa > Chordata > Aves > Passeriformes > Paramythiidae > Oreocharis > Oreocharis arfaki. The sequence goes on from VZRR01012449.1 coordinate 10,560, forward strand.
TTCTAGCGCCTCGTGCAAGGAATTTCTCCCGGTCTCACAAGTAAAATCCTCAGCCTGACAAACGTCTGCGCTCCGCAGTTTTTTCCTACAGACAAGGATCCCTCCCCAGAGCGCTTTCCCTGCCTCCGTGGTTTAGAGGTTCTGTAGGGTGTGGGCACTGCCCTGCCTGCTGCCCCGTGCCCGAGGAAGCCTGGCCATCCCTGCCACCTGCAGGGCACCAAACGCAGCCTCCCCGACATCCCCTCCGCCCCGGATTAGCCGCAGAGCCGCTCTCTCCTCGCCCACGCCACATCCACGCACACCTGGTCATCTCTGCTCCGAGGGGCATCGGGGCGGGCTGTCAGGGGGAGCGGGACCGAGTGCCAGCCCCGGGGCCACCGCGGGGCCCGTGGCCACTAGAGGTAGCTCTGCACACGCGAACACACCGAGCTGGAACCCTCGCAGCACATCCCGACTGCTCTGTCCCAGGGAGGAGGGCACCCCCTCTCGCCCCCCCAAGCCTGGCACCCACAGCAGCAGCAACAAAAGCCTCTGGAGCATTCCAGCCCCTGGGAATGTGTAGGGATGAGACGCTTCAAATCCCTCCTTGCCTTTTCTCCTCAAATCCTGGGGCTGGGGATGGCACTTGAAGCCTTCACAGCACCTTCCCCCCCGCCACGAGGGGCTCGTGTGGAGCCTCCTGGGGCGGCCCCTGCCCAGCCAGAGCTGCTCCCCGATCATCCCAGGGTGTGTTCGGGTGTCCTGGCCCCACAGCCAGCCCTGCTGCCCCCAAACCTGAGTCCTGCTCCAGCCTCGTTCCGCTCCCCAGCTGACACCAGTGCCAGGCTGAATCCCAGTGCCCATCTCAGCTGTTCCTCCTGCCAGGGGCTGCTCTGGGCAGGGCCACCAGGCCAGCGTGGCTGTGTTGCCACCAGGCTGTGAAGGAGAAGCAGGGACAGGGTTTTGAGCTGTCTTGGAAGTGCTTGACCCCCTCAGGCATTCAGCTCCTACCCAAGGCAGGGTTTTTATCAGCCTGGAAACGCTCTGACCGCCCCAGGCCCTGCAGGAACACCCAGAGCTCAGCTGCCTCGTGTTCCCTGAAGGCATCCAGCTCCCCCAGGGCTGCAGCTGGGCAGCCTGCAGGCTCCGGGCTCTGCTTACAGGGGTAAACATCATCCCAGCTCCCTGCAGCCTGCCCAGGCCGCACCCACCCACAGCAGCTCCAGGAGGGAGCAGCCCCAGGAAGGGAAGGGTTTCAGATCCCAAATTCCTCAGTGAGACCTCCCCCATTCCAAGCACAGCACATTCCTTTGTGCTCCGAGGCAGGTGGGCTCCTCTCCCGGTGGGATGTGTCCCTATAAAGCTGTCCCAGGCGAGGCTCGGCCTAGCAGGAGCTGCAGGGGCACATTTCAGAGGCAGGCATGGCCTCGCTCCCCGCAGAAATGCAGCGTTATTTGCTCAGCTTAAAGGGAAAGAAAAGATTCGGCGGTGACAGCAGCCAGCCCGAGCTGCTGGTAGATGATTAACAGCCCGGCCTGCTCTCTGCCTCGACTCCCTGCCCGTGGCACAGCCTGTGGTCCCCAGGGAAAAGCTCAAAGGCAGCCCAAAAACCCAGCTCTGGCAGCGCTGCGAGGGGATGCTCACCCCAAAAGTCTGAGCCACGCGCCGAGCCCGGCACCTGCAGCCCCCAGGGCAGGCCAGAGCTGAGGCAAAGGCCCGTTTGTGCAGCACAGGCAGAACGGCCTGAGCTGGGGGAAAACACAAATAAACTCCAATATGAGCCCAGCACGCGGGCAGAGGGAGGGAATGCTGTGGGAACAAGAGGGGTTCAGGTAACTTCAGCCCCCTGGGGTCCCAGGGCAGCCTCTTTGTTAGGCCGTGCTTGCCCGCTGCCATTTTGGCCCCAAACCTTCAGAATTTAGCCTTAAAATGTGAAAAAAAAAGTGCAAAAAGCAAGCTGGGCCCTTGCAGAGTCCTCGCTGCAGGTAGCAAATGAAATATGAGAGGGCTGGAGCCCAGCCTGTGCGTCTGAGGGGAAAACACTGAGCTGCTCTGGAGGCATCTGCTTCCTTCGGGGAAAGATGGATAAAACCCTGCAAATGTCCCAAAAGCAAAGGGTGGGGAGGGTGACCCCACCAAATCCTATTCCCCCAGACCCTCTGCTAGATGGGGATGTGCTCGGTTTCACAAAAAGATAGCCCATTTTGTGGAGCCTTTGAATATTCAAATTGAAAGTATCGCGCAATCATTGATTGTCAAATCATTGGTTTCTAGAGGTTTTAAATACTTGGCATTAGGAGAGAAAAACTCAAACTTATACCCGTAGGGATAAAACAATAATATTGTCGGGATCCACCTGCCATTGCCACCAGGCAGGCAGGTCCCTTCACCCCCCAAATTTCGAGCCCGACTCCTCTTGCCCCCTTGGCCAGCTCGTGGGGCCGGGGCCGGGGCCACTTCTGCTGCTGCACCGGGCACCTGGCGAGGTGCTGCCCGCTCCGGCTCNCGTTTCGGGGTTCGCCGGGGTCACTTCGCGAGCGAGACGATCCCGCCCGCCAAGGCAGGAGGGAGCGGGGAGGGCGGGGAGGAGGGAGGGAGGAGGCACGGAAGGATCGGCTGCTGCCCGCCGGGTGCCAGCGCGGCCGGCTCGGGACGGGGCTCCGCGGGCACCGCCGGGCACCGAGCGGGGCTTCTGCCGGGTCGGCTGCGCCGCGACCCCCGGCCGGGGGGTGACAGGGGACCCCCGAACCTCTGTGTGCCCTCCCTGCACCTCTGTGTGCCCTCCCTGCACCTCTGTGTGCCCTCCCTGCACCTCTCTGTGCCCTCTCTGC
>VZRR01012449.1:13390-57678 GCA_013398015.1 Oreocharis arfaki
GCTCCTGAACCCCAATCCTGCTCCCCGACCCCGAGTCTACCCCCTGTCCTTGTCACCCTGCTCCTCCTCACCCCGTGCCTGACTCCCAGTCCACCTTTTCCCTCGATTTCCAGCCCCATCGCTCTGCCCCTTGACCCCCCAGACCACCCTTGATGCACTTCTTCCTGACCCCCAGCCCATCCCTCTGGACCCCCAGCCCCATCACCCTGACCCCCAGAACCACCACTCTGCTCCCTGCCCACCCTGTGCCCACCTTCGCCATCCCACCCTTGGCCCTGCTAGAAGGGGCTGCTACCTCGGAGCCCTCCCTGGCTGGAGGGAAGCCTGGTAACCAGGGTGTTCTCCTTAAATTCCACCCTTCCCTCCCCTCGTTTCCCCCATCTTCAGTTGGTTGAACAGGAACAAAACACCAAAACACGAGATGGATAATCCCCGGCTGAGCCCAGCTCGGCAAACTGCCCCCGAGGCAGCCCTGGCACCTCTCTGGAGGGACCCGGGTGCCTGTGGCAGCTTGTCCTCCCCCGGAGCACCACGAGGGCACTGGGAGGGCTGGCAGAGGTTAGAGCAGAGGAGGACGGTGCCCGCAGTGCAGGATTCCCTGGATGTGTGGGCAGAACCTGCAAACCCAGCGCTGGTTTTGTGCCAGGATCCCCTGGCACCGCACAGCTGCCTTGGAGAGGCTGTTCCACATCCAGAGGTGGCACTGGGAGGCCGGGTTTAGCTCTGGCACTGCTCTTCTCCTGCTGTGGGTTTAGTTTTGGTGCCTCCTTCAGGGCTGGCTGCTGCCTTCCCCCGGCATTTTTTGAGTCTCTAACCAGGCTGGGTGTGTTTCCTTTTCTTGCGTGGTTTAGATTAAAACACCAGCAGAAAGTTAGGGCAGAAACAACTGCCAGAGGATCTGAGTGCTTTACCATGAATACAACAAGTGAAAGTAAATTCTTCATCATTTCCTGTCCTAAAAATCCATCATCAGGCAGAGACTGGCGATTGCTGCTTGGTTTTGGCTGGATTAAACACACCCTAAACGCTCGTTTGAAATAAATAGGGGTTGTACATGAGCACAATGAAGGGATAATCTGGGCTTTGCAAGGCAGCAGTCATTTTATTTGTGTTTTGTTTAGCTCCCTGAATAGCCACCCACATATTTCCATTGTTTTATTCCTGGGCTTCATCTGCCACATGAAGCGCTCCCCAAATTTATTTTCAGGTCCTGAGAGAGGCAAATATGTCAGGAATTTAAATGGATCCAACAGCAGCAGCAGATGGAGCTTGGTATTGGGAAAGCTGGAAGGGGGGAAGAAGGAGATGGAGGAGAATAAAACATGGGTGGTTATTAAATATTATCAACAGCAAGATTGTCATGAGTGTCTGCTTGCCACGAGCTGGAAGAGCAGGTGTTAAAGAGGGCTGTGAGTGATGGCAAACAGACACCAATTAGTCACGTCAACTCTGATTGTTCTCCACGCAGAGCACGCCTGAAACCCTGCTGGATTTGCTGTTTGCTCTGAGATTCTCCCTCCTTGTAAAGTGGTTTTTTTTTTTCCCAACGAATTCTTCCAGGAAAGCCCAAGGTGTACCAAGGTGTGAGGGTAAAGATCACAGTCAAGGAGTTACTGCAGCAGAGGAGGGCACGGCAAGCAGCCACCGGTTCAGCAGTGAGTAAAAATATTGTGGTGTTTGCTTTGTACCTTCTCTTTTAATGGGTTTTTGGTTTGGGTTTTTTTTTTTTGCCAAGACTGGGCAAAATCTGTAATCTCTGTGCCAAAATCTGAGCGTGACAGGCTGGTGAGGATGGGGGGAAAGAACATTCAGCCAGAGTGGCAGCAGCAGTGACCTAGAGGGGTGAGAATCTGAGGAGAACAGGGAGAAAGCAAAGCTGCTGCTCCAGAAAAGTCACTCCCTCCGGGGTGGAAGGCTCACCTGCGCAGCCCCATCCCTTCTGGAGGAGGGGATGGAGCTCTGTGTGCACACACATGTGCACATTCCCTCTCATTCCCTCTTCCAGCCTTTGTAGGATTCCTCCAGCTCCAGCCACTCCGGGGATTTGCATTGAGAGCTTGGCAAATCTCGATTTCTTCCTGGTTCGTGACATTCCAGCTCTTGAAGGCTTTCAGATTTCAGCTTCTGCACCTTGCTGCAGCTGATTGCACAAAAATCAGCCTGAGAGCCAGGGGCAGAGAGGTCTGGGTGAACAGAATTGTCAGGTTTTGGAAATGCTGGGTCACTCCTCCCCTGCAGCCCTGCCAGCAGCAGCCTCTTCATCACAGCCAGGTGTCCCGGGGCTGCGTGGAACCGGTTTTCACTTCCCACCACCCCTTCACACAACCCCTGAGGTGCCCACACAGGAAAAAGTGAAAAGTGGCAGTGAGGGAAGTCACCTCGGTGACCTGCTCAAGGTGTGGCCCGCCCCAAAACCCCGAGGTTTGGGCTGCCAGGGTGAGCACTGAGAAAAGCTCAGCCTGGGGATTTCACCTCTGTCTGCCCTGTCACATCTGCAGCGGGGAGAAAAGGCACTCTGAGCCCAGAAGAGCCACTGCTGAAGGAATTAAATGCACGGGATGTGCTGGGAAGTTGTTGCCAGGGAAATGAGCTGCTCACTCGAGAGCATCATGAATAAAGGAAATGAAGTGGAGCTCTGTAAGAATTAAAACTGAGGGAAAAACCCCAGCAGTATTTGTACTTGCAGAGTAAAATCCTGGCCCCCAAATGTCAAAACTCCCATTGCTTTTGGGGTGGATTTCTCCCTTCCAGCATCATGTGTTCCTAGAAGTGCTTGATCTGTCTTGCTTCAGGTTCCAACATCCCTTAAAAAACGGGGTTGTCCATTTTCACAGAGCTGTGTTGGCGTGGGGGGCAGTGCCAGAGCTGCTTCTCAAACGACATCAATCTGTTCTGCTGTGGTCTTTAGTTAATTTCTCCTTCTCAGAAGTATCCATCCCCACGAACTCCTCGGGGTTCCCTCCACTGTGGAATTCACGCTCCTGGAAATTAACACACGTGAGTTTCAGAGAAAACTCTCTGTGGAAGCGGGCGTGCAGCAAACAGAGCCCCCAGCACGGTGCCGGTCCGAGGGCTGCACACCGGGCTGGAGCTGCAGTTCCCAGCGCTGTCACCGGGAAAAATCCTGTTCTGCACCCTAATCTAACGTTCTGTCGGTGCTGGGGAGGTTTTCCAAGCCACAGCCACGAGGGAAATAAGGTTTATATAAAGAGTTTACACCGAAATCCAGGCTCACCTTGCTCTGTGCCACAATTCCTCTCCTTCCCTTCTCTTTGCTCAGGTTCCTTGGGGCAGCGGCGGCAGCAGCAGCAGCATCCAGTTTGCAGAGTCCGTGTCTCCGCCTCACCCAGGTTGGTACAAAGCCCATCCACACGGCCCTCCCCTCCCCATTCCCAAATTTTCCCACAGCCCCGAGCCTTCCCAGCCCTGGTTTGAGGCCGGCACCACCCGCGGTGCGGCCAATCAGCACCTGGAAGGAGCCCGTGGAATGCAGATGAGGAGCGCAGGAGCGCTCGGTGCTCTCCTTTCTAGAGGTTATTCTTCCCCCAGCCGGGAATCGGATCCCCTTCGGGAAGGGATGCTCATCCCTAGGGAGTAACATCACCTTCCCCAGGCTGTGGGTGCCGCTGAGGGTCACAGTGCCCTGGAGCACTTGGCTGAGTTCTGTTCTGTTCTCCCTCTCCTGCCAGCATCCACAAGAGTGAGAGAAATACCAGATTTTCAACCACGCCAAGGGGTTCCTCCTCCTGCCTGCAAATACCCAAGGAAAAGGGGGAAGGGGTGATGGGAGTGGCACTTGGGGCTCTGGGATCCTTCAGTTATCCCCAGCCAAAGCACAGGGGAAAGGCTGGCCAGGTGTGAGTGCACCCATGGCATGGACAAGGAAATTGTTTAATCGTCGATAGCTGGGCATCAATTTGCTTATGTTAATAAAGAAACGTGAGACACGCCAGAGCTGACATGCCAAAGCCTTTTCAGGCTGGAAAGTCTCCACCAGTTTATGTATTTTGGGTGTTTCTCACTCCCCACAGCCAGCTGAACACTGCCACCTTGACCCTGCAGTGTGCACTTCAGACCTGTGCCCTTTGTGTGGACAGGGCTTTGCCTTAAACCGTGTTTGAGCTCGGCGTGAAAAGATAATAAATCTGACAAGCCAGATTTGCTGTGAGCTTTCCAGGAACTCACCTTTTGGCCAGTAACACTGTGTGGTCACAGCGCCACATCGTCCCTGGCTTGCTCCCTTTGTTCTGCTCAGAAGTTTGTATCCTGCCTGGCTGTTTGGAGGATAAAAAAGCAAATTATCCTCCTGTTATCCCCTTTTTCCTGCAGGTGTAGCTGCCCTGGGTCTGGAGATGAGGCAAAGGCACATCTGCCAGGCTGGGAAGCACAAATCACTGCCTGGCACCTTCTGGGCTGCAAACAGTGCACAGAAGGGAGGCCAGAGGGTCAAGAGTCTGAGGGAGTTTCCAGCTAGATTCCTGTCCAAAATGCCAGGGGCTGGGAGAGTTTCAGCATTTAAAGAGCTTTATAGCTGAGGGGGCTGCATTCCCTGAGTTATTCACATGCTTTTGAGCATCTCCGTCCTGGTTTCTGCTTTCCTGGAAAATTCACCTTGCCCTTGCAGGGCCTATTTTAATGTCTAAAGTCGCAGGGTTACTGAACATCAGAGAGCTCTGAAACCTGGCCTGGGGCAACACTGCCCTTTGAGAAGGCAGACACTGACTAACCTGCTGCTGGCTGCTGTCCCTCCTCTCCCAGAACCTTTTGAAGCAGAGCCCGTCCCATCTGTGCCCAGCTGCTGCCCGTCCTGGCAGTTCTCCAGCTGCCTCTCCTGCGAGGAAAGCCCCGGATACCTGGAGCAGCTGATAGATTCCTGCCTCCAGTCGGATGCACCCTCGGAGCCAGCCTTCAGTGCCTGCCAGCCGTCCTCACACTACACCCCTGATTCCTTCCAGCCGCTCCAGCTCTGCTTCAACCAGGGCCTGGTGAGCTTTGGGCCCCAGGGGAGCAGCCACAGTTCTTCCCAAGGGGAGGGGGAGTCACATCCTGGGGCAGAACAGCAGCAGTGTGGGAATCTGGCTGCTTTTAGGAGCCTGGGATGCTCAAGGGCTCTGAATGCTTTGCCATGGGGGGTCCCAGATAAACTGGGACAGGCTGCAGGATGAGGAATGTCCCAAGTTCAAGTAGCAGCCCAGTTCCTGCTAGGGATTGTCTCTGCTAACAGAAACTGCCTTTGGGTTTCCGAGGGCCAAGCTGTCCCCCAGGGTAGCCAGACCCCCCAAGAAAGGCAACAGCACGGGAATTCTGGCTGCTGACCACATTCCCCTGAAATATCCCCTTTTTTCCCTTTTTTTTCTCTCTCTCTCTCAAACCCCAGGCTGCCAGCTCGCCCAGCTCAGCTGACCTGCCCAGCCCGTGGAACTACAGCTGCTCTCCCCCTCAGCTGTCTCCCCTCACCCCGCTGACCCCCAGCCCGCCCTCTGCTCTGGACACCAAGCCCTACAGCTGCCCCGTGGAGGAGTGGCCCTGCCAGCCCCCCTGCCCCTTCCCCAGCCCTGCCTGCTGCTGCACAGCCTGTGGCTCCCAGAACACGGACAGCAGGGTCCCTCAGTGCTTCCCCTGCCCCAGCACGGACTGCGTGGAGTTCCTACCGCCCCTGGCCGTGGCCGAGGACTTCTTCAGGAGGGACAGGAGCTGTGACATCTGCTACAGCTAATGGGGGCTGTGGTTTCACACATCCACTGCATCCAAATCAGATTAAATTGCCCATGAACTATGCAAAGTTGTGCTGCCTGACACAGTCCAGTTTATTCTTCACTACTTACACGGGTTTTTTACACGATGCTGTCACTACATTAATCCTCCTACGGTCAGGGGTGTTTGGTTGTTGTTCTGGTGGTTTGGTGGGGTTTTTTCCCTGGTTTTTTTTTTCATTGTTGCTGTTTTTTAAATAAATCTGAAGCTGCCTTATCAAACCAATGTCAAGAAACAGTCTTTTTGATACGAATAAATCATTTGGTGCAAATGCTGAAGCCTGGTCATTTTTTCATGTGCCAAAGGTCAGTGCTTTCCTCCTCTGCTGCTGACCCTGCTCTCATGGAGGTGAGGATGAGATTTTGAGCAGCCTGTTGGAGTGGCATGAAAGGTCTCACTCACCCTTTCCAGCAGATAAAAAGTCCACATTTAATCCAGCATCCAGCTTTTCCCAGCTCTGAGGTGGATCTGCAGCTCCTCACCCACTGCTGCTGCTCAGGCTGCCCTGGTGACATTTCCCAGTGGTTCTGGCAGAAAAGGAAAGCTGCTCTTTGCCACACCAGCTTAGGGTTTAGCCCAAGCCCCTCAGAGGTAAAATCCAGTGGCAAACTAGCAGGGTTTTTTTTTTTAGATAAAACCTGCTTTAAAAATAGTTTGACACCTTCAGATGATATCTCCCCTTCTCCCCTGATTAATGTCAGCGTTGGCCCGAGTGATAAATTCATGAGGTCACAGCAAGCTCATAAAGAGCTGAGACTTTGCAGCAGTTAAAGGTGTGATCGCCCCTGTGCAGGGACACCCCACCAAGTGTCATTTTAGCGGGGCTGGCAGCTGCTTCAGCCCCTGGGTGATGTTTTAGGGCACTGGAAGGCTGAACTTCTGCCTCAGAGCTCGCCCAGTGCCAGCTTCTCCTGCCTGCTGCCTCAGGAGCGGGCACGCCTCGAGCCACATGTCAAAGCCCCTTATCAGCAACATGAAAGAGCCAGGAGAAGATAAGGCTGAGGCAAGAAATGTGAGGCTTCTAGAGGAAATGGGGTGCCCACATCCTCCCCAAGGTTGGCCTGAGCTCAGCAGAGCCACAGAGATGCTCTCAGGGAGCAAAAGGGCACCGTGCAATGGTGAATACGAGTTGGAGAACACCCTTATTAACACGTCCTACAGGAGTAGCCAAAGTGTGCGCAGCAAGGAGGACAAGTGTTGGAGTCTCACAAGATACCTCTGACCTCCAGGTGAGGAGGATGTGTGATTCTGATAGGTTATTGGCAGATTGAACAGTTATCAATATCCTGTGGTGTGGATCCTCCCCAGGACTGCTCTGTGCCGGGGCTATGCTTGTGCCCATCCCTGATCCTGTGGCTGCTGCTCGGGCACGGCCACTTGGCAATGCGAGCACTAAAACCACCCTAAATCCCATCCTTATCCTCGGATGATGCCTGATCCAGGCAAAAAACCCCCCTCCTCAGTGGAGGAGACAAGGATATTTCCAACAAAATGTTCCTACGCACCAAGATCTCCAGGCTCTCCCAGCTTCCATCACATAAGCAGCACTGTCCTCCATCCCTCGCAGCCTCTTCCTCTTTCCCTGCTGCTCCTTCTCCAGTGGTTTTGCAATCCCCCCCGTGCCAGACTGGAAACATGTTCTAGATGCTGTCTCCACCTCCCTGTCAACAGCCCCAGGGGACACGCTCAGGGCGAGTAAAAGCTTGCTGGCTGTTGACACAAGGACTTGTTGACACAAAAAAGGGAAAAAAACACAACAGAGGCACAATTCAAAGGTGGATTGTGCCTCTTCTGACTGTGAGAAATGTAGTATTTCCTTCCTTCATCCCTCCCAAAAATAAAAGAGGAGTTAAAGGAAGTACCTAAAAGAGAGCTGGCACAGCCCTGCTGAAAGCTGGCATTTCACCAGTCCCTGCCAGGTGAAGCCCTGACAGCCTTTAATGAACACAAACCCGAGGATCATCTCGTGCTTACAAAGCCATGAATAACTCCAGAAGTTACCCACAGTTAGAGAGAAAAGAAAAGGTTCTTATTTTCCGCTTCTCTACCCGAGAATTTGATCTAAAAGTTTTGCTTGCCAACCGACTGCCAGCTTTTCTACGGTGCCACTTCAGAACGTTTGTTTGGTGATAACAAGCCTTTGTTATGAGCAACTTATCCAAAGCCACAGGTAGGAAGAGATAAACTGTGCAAATAAAGGGATATCACACACTGCCAGCAATGCTGAGCTTTGGAGAAGTTACATTTCCCCCGAAACAGCAATAAAAAATTGAGGGGTGAACTGTGAACTGCTTGAATCAGTGAAACTCACCCCAGTAGAGAAGACACTCAGGACGGGTTTGAGCCTTAAACTGATTTTCTTCACAGCCAGGCCAGGAATTAGGAAAGGGAAAGGTGTTTTACACACAGGGGGAAGCAGGAGCTTCCAACAGTCTGGTGGCTCCAGTCCAAAGCCAACAGGAGCAGCTTGTGGATTGTGGCTGCTTTCAGAGCAGGCCCCTGGTGGCTGAGCTTTGGGAAGCTGAGCACAGAGAGAAGGAATCCTGGGGCTGTCATGGGCTCTTCCCACTCAGACCTCATCCATCAGCTCCCAGCAGCACCAGCTGCCAGGGGTGATGCTTGAATGGAGCCACATTCCTCCCAAAAGGATATTTTGCCCAATATCCTGGAGATGGTGATGATTCCAGACTGCCAGCGACACTGCTTTGTATGAAACACCCAACAGGTGACATAATAAAGAGAAAAGCCACTCAGGGAAAGAAAGCTCCTGTGGTTTTTTTTTTACCTCGCTGCCAAAGGACTTCAGTCACCTCCACAGACATTTCTAGATGGCAAAAAGCTTTTTATGTTTTCACGTGCCACGTGCTGCTCACAGTTTGACAGTTCTGCTGCTGGCAGGTTCCAGAAACTGGTACTTTATCCATCACTTTGTCTTGCCACACGGTACTAACTCCCCGATACAGTTATCTCTCCCTCCAGGCCTTGCTGTAACATCCTTCCAAGTCAGACAGCACAGGCCTTTGCTGGCCTGTGCTCAGATACATGAAAATTTATGCAAACACATGCAAATACACGTCTGCTTCTCTGTCGGTGGTGTTGGCAGGATTGTAGACACGGTGTAGTGAGAGGCAGTGGCCCAACAGCAGAGAGAGGAGGGCTGGGAAATCGAGATCTCTGCATTTCTTAAGAGCTTTTGTTGGTGTCAGTTGTTTAAACACTCCAGGCCCGCGAGTGCCTCAGGAAATCCCACGCCACTGAGGCAGCCCGTGGGTGCTCAAGGAAGTGGCTGCAGTGATTTAAGAGCTCTGCCTTCGTCTCTCTGCTCATCCTGCTCGAGAACAGCAGCCGTGCAACACCAGCAAAACACAGCTCAGAGTGAGCCCTGAGGGTGGGACAGCCTCTCAAAACGCGGCCTCGCCTCCCTTCAGGCACCGACCTTCAGTCCCCTGCCCTGGCAGAGACACCGATTGCACAGCAATTCACAAACCATTTCACAGAAACGCTAGAAAGGATCTGTTAAACCCCTGTCAGATGGGAATGGGAGTAGGGGAGCCCTCCCCCTTGCACCCTGACCCCGCTGTGCACAGACCCACAGGGGTTTCCTGCCCTAAAAGCTGTTGGAGACCCAAAGGAATTCTCTGTCTCCCACACAGGTGAGGGCTCAGCTCCCCACCTGAGGGGCTTCCAGAGCTGTTCTGTGCCACCAGAGCTGGAGACTCGGGTTGGGTTGGAAGTCTCCCTTCACTGGGAAGCCCTCAGGAGCCACACAAACCTGCCCCATGTCCTTGTTCTTACAGCACCTGTTTCTTTTCTCGGGCTGGGGTGACAGCCTGGCCATGGAGAGCTGCTCCAGGGCCCTCCCAAAGTGCTGAGAACGGGGAGTTCCAGCTTGCAGGACCCTCCCGTGGGGCTCTTGGGTTTGGATGTCCATTCCCTCGGGTGAAATCCAGCCAGGGATGCCTCCTCAGGCTGACTGGAGCTCTCCATCCAGGCTTTCCCCTCCCCTCAGGATCCGGCATTGCCAGGGGAGCAGGATCAGAGCTGACTGCACATCCCAGAGGCTTCAGCATTTCCAGCAGTCCCTCTGTACAGGGCCCAGCCAGAGGCACAGTTTGGGGGTGTCTCAGAGCAGCATTTCTCAACCTTTCACAGCCAAACTTCCACCTTGTGCTCTGTCACCTCCAAGGCTTTCAGCTGCTACCAAATCAGAGCTTGGCTGTGCTTTGAACTGATTTGGAATATTCACTTATTTATGTAGCAGCCATTTGATTTGCTCACCTCCTTGCTGGAGGTTTATTCACATTCTTTGTTAACAAAATTGAGTTTTCAGCCATTTGGGAGCTCATCTTCTGCTGTCTGGCGTGCTGCTCATGGCCCACAGGTTGAGAAACACTCTCATTCCACCCTGGTTTAAGCCTGGAGGAGCAGAGATGTGCTGGAGAGCCACCCTGACAGTTTTTATAGGAGGCAGAAGCTGGAGTTGAAGCCATCCCATAAATTGCAGTTCACTCAGGATCTGGCATTTCTGCGGCAGGAGATGAATGCAGGTGTGACTTTCCCTTTCTTCAGCAAATGCCTGACCTGCCAAAAAATGTGGAATTTCAGGAAGTACCATCTGAGGGACCCAAAACACTCACACACACGATTATTTACATGTACATGTGCAACTAAATAAACATCCAAATATATCAGGAGTGTTTTTAGACCTGCAAGCATGAAACCCACGCACCCTTGGAGTGTGCAGGCGTGTTAGGGGAGAGCAGCAGGGTGGATGCCATACCTGATCCCCAGCTTTTCCAGGAGGGGCCATGTGGATTGGCTGGTCGTTGTCCAAATTGCGGATGCTCGGGTCTGCCCCGTGGTCCAGGAGCAGCTGGATGATTTCCTTCTGGTTCTTGTCACCAGGCAAAGCTGCTGCCATGTGCAGGGCTGTGTTGCCATGGGCCTAGAGCAGGGGGAGGAGAAGGAAAAGGAGTAAAGAACCCAGAGTTTAACTCATGAGCTGTGCTATCTCCTCGGAATCATCCTAGAAATGGAGACGGGAAATGAGAGAAGAATCCTCGTGGGATTTGTCCTCAGGAGGTGAGGGAGGATCTCTGCTCTGTTTCTCCCATGCAGGAGGTTTGTGGGTTTAGATTTTTTTTTTTCTTTGCTAGAGCACCACAAATTGGGGGCTTTGATGCTTTGGGTATAGGTGGTAAATGACCCTGAAGCAGGAACATTGCTTGGTTGCAGAAATCTCCCCTAAATCATTCCTTCATGTATGATTGCTCTGAAATCCCCCCTAAAACTGCTCCGAAATCACCCCCTACATCACACCCTCATGGAAACAGAGACCTGGGGATTTACTGGAAAAAGAGAAGGATGTAAGAAGCATGGAAACATTCCACTGGGAAACATGAAACTGGATTACAGACACCCAACACGTCGTGCTCTTGCCCACCACACAAAGCTCCACACCACCAGCCCCATCCGTGCTCCACACATCCCCACCGCCCCTTTTCCCAACACTTCCAGGTGCCAGGAAGTTGCAAATTCCCGAGGTCGAGCACGGATTGGCTCCAGTGACAGCCAGGTTTGCACGGGGAAGGACAGAGCTGGCTGTGAAGCCAGGCATGGATGGAGGGTGCTGCAATTGGGTGCAGAGAAGCTGTGGTGCCACCAGACCGTGTAGAAATCTGTGCCCTGTCTGGTCAGGTATGACTGGTAACGGCTGTAAATGAGAAAAACCTGATAAACAAACGCACACGGCGAGGTATTTTTAGGCTGCGGGAGTCTCACTGAGGCAGCTGCTTGGTTTTTTTCTCTCAGAAGCAAACATGGGTTTGTCGTGGCATTGGAATGGTTGGACACAAATTGTATTGATATCCCAGTCGTTGAAATGAATCCATGTGATTTGCAGGTCCTGCTTACCACTGAGGTACCAGGGACAACTGAAGTAGAAAATAAAACAGCAGAATTTTAACAGCAAGGCATGTTTTACTAGCCCTGAACGAGCAGATCCTTGTCAATTTTATTATCCCAGAAAGTCAAGGGATGGTTGCAAGCTCTTTACAGGATTTCTTGTTGAAATGGAAAGATCTGCACTTGAGAACTTCCAAATCCAGATATGGACTAAGAAGACAAGGCAATCTAACCCTGAAGCCTCAGGTTGACTTTAATAGGTCTTATTTTAGACAAAGTGCAGAGCACCATCATTTGGGGCCCAGGAATCCTCCACATGAAAAACACCTCCAAGGCTCCAATGTTTTTCTCATTGTGAAAATGAGATTTGTGAAACAGATTTGGAGTGAGACAGCCACAAGCAGTGGCTGAGCCAGGGAAACCTAAACATGGCTGTTTCCTCGTCTTCTTCACACTTGGAAGAGCTAAAAGAGCCAGACTGGGCATCAGACAACCTCACCATCCTATTTCTCCCTGTCCCAGACAGCTCAGCAACAAGGCTGAAGACTCCAAGTGATCCTATCATAGGAGGAAGCTCTCCCAGGATTGTGATCAAGAGACAACAGAGGCTCCCATGGACAGGCTCTCACCTGCCTGAAGGGTCTTTAAGATACAGAAAGAATGCAGTGAGAGGCACAAGGCCCTTCACTGTGCAGAAAAACACCAACTCAGTGCCATTACCCACACACACAACCCAAGATATGTTTTCTCCATATCCAGCAGAATTCTGGAGGGGTAAGAGAAGCGAAGCTGAATAATGAAGAGAATTCAGTTCCTTCCGGAGGGACACAAACCTGGGGAGCACAAGCAAGGCCGAGAGACTGCAGCTGCTGAAATGAAAACCCAGCTTTGTCCCCATCTTCAAAGGTGAAGGACAGAGGAAGGGAAGCACCCAGAATCACCAACTCAGCCCTGCTGAGAGGGGGCAGCCTGTCCAGAGCCAAAGCTCTGGCTGGTGGGGCAGTGATGTGTCAGCTGAGGCTCCCAGGAATGTCAGGATTTTTGTCTGGGAGGAAGGGTGAAGCTGATGCCTGTGTGAGATAGCAGCACTGCTCGGGGTCAGCTCCGGGGTGAGGTGTGGGGCAGCACTGGGGAGGTTCCCAGCTTGCTTTACCCAACCCAGGGATGGCTGTGCCAGAAAATGTGCAAATAACTTTTAAGGCAGAAAGAATCCCCGTGTGCCTTGACAGAAGCAGGAACTTTGTCCTTCCTGTGGTGGCACATTTGACAGCAGACATGAATGGATACCTGGCTACCCTAAAGTGCCACCTCTCAGTGTTCTGCTGCTGTCAAACCCTGCATCACTGCAGGGCTGTTTTCTCAATCCTCAGCCCAACATTTTGAAGTTCATGTTCCTCCTCAAGCCACCACTTCCCCTGTTCTTCCTTTTCCCTGATTATCTCCTCCTCATTCTGTCAACTCCTGCTGGGAATGGTCCCTGCTTTTCATGACAGAGTTCAAGCCAGGTGCTGCTTTCCTGGTGTCTTTATTGGAAAATGCAGTTTGTGGTTGAAAAGAAGTTCAGATTCACAACTGTTGCTCTTTCCCTCTGTAAAACACCCTTTGTTGTTGACAAAAATTACCTTGTTGTTGACAAAATCCTTGGACTTGAAAGCGTTCAGCTCCAAGAAGTACCTGAGCAGGGAGACGTTCCCATCCTGCACCGTGTAATGAAGAACTGTCTTGTTGCTCTTTACATCCTATTTAAAAACAGAGGAGAAAAAATTATTAAAAATCCCAAGCCAAATAAGAAATGTTCTGCAGGACAACCTGGAGACATCCCATAAACCCATCAGAGGAAACCCAGGCCAGCTCTGCAGCTGGTGGGGAGCATCTCCTTCCCTCCAGTGACCCTGTGAGTGTCCGGTGTCTGCTTCAGGAGCTCCAAAAGGCAGCACCCAACTCTGCCAGCAGTCCCTTGGAAGGAGAGCAGGCTTGGCCCTTGTGCCAGCAGCTCATTCCTTCTCCAGTTCTCTGTTTTGAGCACCAAATGGGGGAGAATTCCCAGAGGAACCCGGGGATGACCGAGCCGATCCTCACCCGGCTGTAGATGGAGGCTCCGCTCTGCACCAGGAGGTGGATGCAGGATTCCAGCTCCCTGCTCTGCTGCTGGAGCTCCCTGTGCTGCTCCTCTGTCAGTGCCTGGCTGCCCCGATCCCTCAGCAGGGTGTTGTGGGCCAGGACAGCACAGTGGAGAGGGGTATGGCCTGGAAAATAAACACGGATGCATCAGTCAATGAAATATCCAACGCAGGTTTTCACACCACTTGTGCAAAGCTTTTTACCTTCAAAATCCTTCATTTCCAAATCCAGAGGGAAACCCAGTGACAGGATAACCTGCAGGCAACAGAGAAATGCAGAATTTTAGCTCGGCAAAACTGTGCAAGCCAAAATCAGTCAAAATTAACAAAATTTAAAATCAAACAACATCAGATAAAGATGATTTAAAGTACAAATCAGAGCAGTCAAATTCATTTACTGCCCCCAGCTCAGGAGAGCCAGACTCCTCACTTTCACCCTGGGTTAGGCAAAGACACCAGTGACACCAGTACATGTTTGTTCTGAGTGATCCTTGACAAGGACAAATGAAAATCTCTCCTTGACAGGTGTAGCCAAACTTTATGACCTAAAAGTTTGCCAACACTGACAATTCTCAGGCCGGATTTATTTACTTTTTGTTTTCAGTGTGCAGCAGCGTGTGAAGTTAAACCCTCAGCTTGTGGCAACGAGGATACAGAAACAGCAGGCACTGTGATCTGGAGATGAGAATTTCTTGGATTTAGCAGAGAATCAACATTTTAATATAAGAAAATTATAGATTTAACCTGGTGGAGCTAAGCAGCTCCTTGTCTATATCATTACAGATAATTTGTTTATTTCTTTTGATTGACTAAAGCAAGTTGTTCACATTAATGGCTGAGAATTTTTGCAATGACTCATCTGTGTCAAGTTAGTCAAGGCTCAGGACAGAATCCTCTCGCTGAAAGATCACTCAGAACGGTTAGGGCTTGACTTATCTTCTTCTAACAATAACAAAATATGTACAGATCAAATATTGACAGCTAGCTCTGAGGTGCTTGATTATTAAAGATTAGATAGTTAATCCATTAGAAAAGAAAAAACATCTATAAAATAAACAAATAAACCATAAAGCCTTTCATGGCTCTGACCACAGCGAGGAGCGAGTCTGTGCCCGTTTTCCCTTTTTATGTCAAGGCAAAAAGAAAAAAAAAAAACCAAAACAAAAAACTGAAAAGAAACCCACACAAGAAAAACCAAACAAAGGAGCCCTGCAATCCAAACCACCGCAAGGCACTCTGCGAGGCTTTGTTGGCATCATCTGGATTAAACCCCTTTTTCCTACTTAAGGAAACACCTGTTTTCCAAAGAACTGGCCGTGTTACACATTAACTGCCTGCTCAGGGCTCAGCCCGGGGCACATGCAGGCACAGCTAACGAATGCTGGATGTGGTGCCAGCGCCACGGGCACCCCCTGGCACCTCATCCCTGTCCCCTGGCACCTCATCCCTGTCCCCTGGCACCTCATCCCTGTCCCCTGCCCTCAGGGAACTCAGCAGCACCCACAAACTCCGCCTGTGCTCGGCCCTGACACAACTCAAGGCTGGCTTTTTTTATTAATTCCGTTTTCTGGCCAGCAGCGAAGCATTTAAGATGCACAGTGTGCTAATCCCTGTGATGGAACCCCTTCCCAAAATTCCCACAAGGCCTTTTCGAAAGTGCTAATTTGCTGTCCAGGGCTGGCACGGAGTTTAGGTGCAGTCCCTGTCTGCAGGGAAATCCATGAAGCAACGGGGAAGCAAAGATCTGCTCATGTAAGTCAGGTTTTGAAGGAAAATCTGAAAAATGTGCCTCATTTTGAAGGCTGTGCCTGTGCTGTCCCTGTCTGCAGGGTCACATCTCATCTCTCCTCAGCTCGTTTGAGTGTGGACACAATTTTTGCCCCTGTCTGGATGACAGAGGCCTCAGGGAGGGGGGTTGACCCTGGTTTTAGAGCTCCCTCTCCTCACACCTCACGGCTGGGGAGCCCCCTGCAATGCTGGACCGCGCTGGGGGCTGCCACCAGCAGATGTAGAGCTGCGATCTGCAGAAATAATTGATTTTGCCCCACAGAGCCACTAAGGAATTCTCCTCTGTAACAGCAGGCTGCAAGTACAATCCTAAAACAGGAACAAACCCACCGTGGGAAGTCAATTCCTGACACAAGGCGCCTTTGCTCCTCTCCATTGCTCGCTGACACCTTGCCTTTATTTAAAAACACCAGTATCAACACTTTGTCGTGGTTTCATGCTGCCAGCAATTAAAGCCATCAAACTTCTCCTACCTGGAGGACTTGGGCATAGCCGTACGTCGCGGCGAGGTGTAGAGCTGACTGCCCTTTGTTGTCCACGGCGTTGACGTCCGCTCCTGCCTGGATCAGGTCGTGCACGATGGCTGCCTGCCTGGCAGTGACAGCCACCAGCAGAGGAGTCTGCAACAGCAGCACAGACATCTGTGAGAGGCAGCTCAGAGGAATGGGAGAGCCTGGCAGCAGCTGCTGGCATCGAACAGGGAGCGGGGAAAGTGATGGCTGAAATGCCAAGGGTTGCGGTGCCCGGAATGAGCCCAGCTCACAGGATGGTTTGGAATCCCTCATGGCACCATGAGATGGGGACATTTCCCAGCTCTTGCTGGACTCCCTCTAGTGTTCTTCAGCCCTTAATTTGGATGGCAACCCAAACCTAGCATTTTTGAAACCCTGATGGCATCAGGTACGGAACAAGGCAGTGTGCCATGAAACCTTCAGCCTCGGAGACTGATGCCAACACACAAGTATTTTGCTGGGCCAGTGTTCTCTTACTTCACTCCATGAATCATGGGCTGCAAAAAGAACGGGCTCATTCTCATCCCACCTAGTTTTATGACCATGCCACTTAATTTTACGACCATGCCACTTAATTTTACGATGCTGCCAGAGGAACCTCAGCGAGGCCTATCAGTGCCAAGCCTTCCTTGCAGGAACGGAGGGGCAGAGCTGCATTTTTCAGGGTATCTTGCTCTCAGTCATGCCAAACCTGTTCCCATCCCCAACCCTGCTGTCTGCAGGAGAGAGTGGCCCCTTTTTACCTTTCCTCTGTGCTCCTTGGCATCGAGTCTCCTCAGGGCTTTCATGCGCTCTGCAGCTGCCAGCGTGTGGGCCCGCAGGCCTTTAGCTGCATAAATATGCAGAATTCTAAGACAGTAAATAGAGACATCAATCACTGCTGGGCCACCAAGCACCCTGGGAGCAAACAGTTTCACAGGGTAGCACTGCCACTTTGGGGGTTTTACACCCAGAGTTCCACAAATCCATGCCATGAGCCCCAAAAGCTCCCATTCCCATGGGGAGGGCTTCCTACCTCCAACAGCTGCAGCGTCCAAGAGCCCTCAGCTCTCCTGAGCTTTGCCATGCTGCCTCCTTCCCACTTCAGCACCTTCTTGCAGCTGAGATTCGCCACTGGGAGGTGTCAAAGTCCTCCGCAATTCCCAGTTTGGGGAATTGGATGTATATATCGCTTTTTGGGGTGATGCAGCCCTGGGTGTGTTGGTGAAACCTCACCGTCCGGGGTAACCACCACTCCCTAATTGATGTATTTGTAATCAGCCTGTTGAACTCTAATCTTTATCACAACTCCTGGTGAGAGGGACCCAGTCCTCACATTTTGCACAAGACAAGGAGTTGTCACAGCCCATGGGAGTGGCTGGTGGCCCTTAGTGATGGGGAGAACACTTCTCTGCTTCACTTTGGTCATCTGGCTCTGGCTGGAGCCACTTCCATTCCTCCAGGTCCTCCTTGCCAGGAAATTCCAACCCCCTAGAGCAGGAGGAGACCACCCCACACACAGTCACACCGACCCCTGGCTTCATTCTGCTCCAGACAGCAATATTTGATGCTTTTCAGGCAGAAGGTGGCGGGCAGTTGTTTCTCTCCTCGGGTAATTTTGTACCCCAGAGCCACCTCTCACAATTTCAGGAAGTGGAAATACAATTTTCTGGCTAATCTGATTTTCAGCCAAGCTCAGCATTAGCTGTGGCTGCACACCCACACATCCCCAAGGGTGCCAGGAGAGGATCATAGTGACTGAATGCAAGAGCAAGGACTGCTGCAGGAAATGCCTCCAGGCCACAGCTGGATCATGGAATTCCTCCTTAGTCTGCTTAATGTGCAAAATGAGCACAAAGTCTGACAGCTAACCTCTCGTTCTAGCCTGTACATACATTATTGAACTGATTGATTGCTAAACCAGTGCTTGTGGATAGGAAATAAAACACTCTAGGCATAGCAAAGTTACTGTAGATCTTTATTGGGAAAAAAAAAATAATAATTTGTCTTTTTTTTCTAACCAGAACAACCCAGAAAGAAATGATGAAACAGTTTCATCTTTGTTTTATGTTCACACACAGAATTTACATACATTGGAGTGAAAGGAATTGAAAAGCAATCAGAGCAACCACAGGCTTGATACACAACTGCTTTATTCCAGTTTTACCTAGGGAATATCTCTGTACTTTACAGAACTGGAGGAAGCAGTGGTGAATTAAGCTCCTTTGAATTAATTTCTTTGCTGGGTTTTTCTGCAAATATAAGCCACTAATTTCAATGCAAACCTGAACTACTGCTATTTTCCAACAACTTTATGATCACTTCCATGATCTAGTGCTCGTGTCTTCCACATTTTTCAATATTCAATAAAAAAATACTCCTGGAAAGTCTTTAAGACTTTTGACCTGAGTTTTCAAACCTCACCCAGGCATGAACTGTAAAGCCACTTGAAATATTGCCTGGGTGACAACTGGACTCCAGGTAACGAAGAGTACAATAAATTATTTTGCAGTAAGTCTTGCAAATAATAAAATCATCTAAAAATCCTGGGCTTTAGAAAGCAGAAAAACCCAGAGAAATTGTGTTCACCAGCCAAGAGCCTCATGTTTGTCAAGAAAACGATAAACAGAGTTCGAAGGGGATGTATCTCCTGAAATATATTTGCCTGTGGCACGGCACTCCTGAGCATCAACCAAAATATTTACAGTTGCATCGGAGGGAAAAGTGAAGCTACTCTTCTCCAGGAAAGGAAATCAGAAAGCCACAAAGGAATTGTGTGCACCTCTGGGCCTGGGGAGCTTTCCAAAGAGAGGTCACTAAAGTCCCCTGGCTCTGCACGTCACCAGCTTCACACTCAAACGCTACAGAAAAGCGAAAATATTGCCAAAGAACAGTGATGCCATGGGTTCCTTGTTGGGCTGCAGTCCAGATTCTGGAAAATCCCTGTCTGCTCAATGGTCTCCTGATATAGGGCCATGAATTGCAATCCTGACTCAGACAAAGCTCCCAGGGACCTCGGTGGGACAGGATCTGTCCATTGGTAGAACAGGCAGCATTACCAGCCAGCCACTAAATCAGCCCCACACCTCAGATTCGGGTATTTCAGAGTCCAAACCCACCCTGCAGCTGGAAGTCCATGACCCTGACCCACTGCTCCACACCTGCAGGGCTGGCTTCCAGGGGCAGACAAGGTGAGACCCTCCAGTTCCTCCTTGGTGTGAATTCCTGCTCTGCAGACAGGGATCTCTGGCTGCTCTGGCATTTAGTTCAGCTTTATTTTCAGACTACTGCACCTACCTGCACCAGCAGAACAGAGCTACGCTTCACATTTTCCTGATTTCCAAAGGAGTAGTAAAAATTGGGAAAGAAAAATGTCAATTTAGCCCCCCCCCCCCCCCCCAACATTTTCTAGTGGCCTAAATCTGGTGGGAGTTCCTCCCTGGGCAGGTCAAAGACACACAGACAAGGCATTTACACAAAAGCAGCCCTACAGAACTGGCTCTTGCCAAAATTTAGGGGCAACTGTGCCCTCACCAAATGCTACAGCTGGCCTTGGCTACACTGGATTCTGTCGATTTGAGGCCGTGAGGGTGAAAGTCACCTCGTGCTGGTGCTGAGCACAAGTGTGCAGCATCCAAAGCCTGCCCGGGAGAGGCAGCAGGAGCTGGAACGGCCGAGGAATCTTGTGCTGGGCGCCAGGACAAAGCAAGTTTCCCTCAACACACAAATCACGGTGTGCTCAAATTCCCACCCCACCCCGCCTGCTTTCGCTCCCTACTCAAACCCCACTGAGGTGCTGGGTGGAGCACTGAGCAGGTGAGGACCAGGCCCCGGACGTGCAACCTAAAGCCCTTCAACAGAGAGAGCATGGCTTAGAACGTACGTATCATTGTCTTCGTCTTCCAGGAGCAGCTTCTCGATGGGCAGGGCGCCGATGGCTCGCCGGGCATCCTCCAGCTCCTGCGGGGCTGGCTCGGGGATGGAGATGGGCACGGGCACGAACTGGGGCCCCGGCAGCGAGGAGGAGGCTGCAGGGTACTGCAGGGTGGAGGCTGGCAGCGCAGAGAGGGGCTGTGCCCACGGGAAGTACGTGAGGGGCGGCTGCTGCTCCGTCACCTCCAGCGGTGGCACCACGGCCGGGGTGGTGCTTCGGGGCTGGGGAAGGGACAGAAACACAACAGCGTGAGGCAATCGGCCAGGTGGGGCAGGGGGAGGACACAGCACAGGCTGGGGATGCTCATGCCCCTTCTAACATCCCTCATCCTTCCCCTCTGGGTGAAGCTCTGCACTGAGGGTGACGCTTTTCCCGCGTCCGGGGCGTGCTCCCCTCAGGCTCCCTGCGGCTTTCTGTTCCCATTCCCACCCTCCCCACTGCACCCTGAGCTGGAAACTGCCCTCTGCACAGCCCCAGCTTTGCTGCCACCAAGGCTGAAGGCAGCTCCTTGCGGCCTCTGGAAGAGCCCAGGCAGAGCCACATCCCAAACCCATCCCACAGGTGGTTTCCTCAGCAGCGAGGGCCACAAGGACACAGAAATGGCCTTTGGGGGATTTGCTGGGTCTGCCTGAGCAGCCGAACTGGACCAGGGAAAGGAAAATCAGCTGCCTGAGGTCCCTTGGAACAGAACTCTCTGCCCTTCCCCTCTAAAGGAGACCCGATCATCTTGTGGCAGCCAAGCAGATTTTGTCCAGCCTGAAGCCAAATATTTCGCTATCTTTACGTATTTTGACCTTGCTCTTTTATCCTTAAACAGCAGCTTTGGAGAAATTTATTTCCAAGTCTTCCTTCCTGCCTCACCTGGTCCATGTGTTTCCTGGAACCCCATTTACAATTTTTTTATTTTAAGCTCAGAAATAAAGAGTGAAAATCCCTGCTCAGCCTGGAAGAGTGAAGAGAGCTGGGGAAAAGGCTGTGAATTTTTCTTGATTCAGGCATAACCACAGCTTTTTGCCCTGCTCAAACCATATTACCGTCCAGGAGCCTACGTGGCATGGATGCGAAGACACACGACACGATAGTAATTGAATAAATTACATTAACTACACCCCATGGCTCTCGCTAGAAGGTGGGAATTCACAAATTAACATCATTTCCAGCTTGGTGTTTTTGACTTACTGCGAAATTGGTGATGAGAGGCTGAGAAGTGTAAGTGAGGACTGAGGAGGGTCCCACCAGGGTGTAGCTGGGACACATGGGCTGGACATACATATCTGCTGTGTAGGGACAGCTGCCAGCCTCGTGGGACACGTAGTCAGGGTAAGGGCTCCACTGGGCCAGGGGCTGCAGGGAGGTGGGAGAGGGCTGGGAGATCCAGCCAGAGGCCAGAGCTCCTTCGTCTGGGCCAGGCAGGGCAGGGGCAGCAGCGTCCATGTCAATGCAAGGCTGGCCTGGAAAACAAGACAGGATTAAAGCCCAGCCCAGCCTTCCCTGGAGAGTCACAGAGAGTCAGGGATACGTTACCCATGGGTGAATAGGAAGGGAGTGGCTGATGGGGCAAAACAACCTGGAAGAGAGAAAGAAAAAAAATAATCAGAGGTGGAGCCCATCAGCGTTAAATTCAATCCCTTAGAGAAGCACTGAGAGACAAAGCTTATCAGGCTGATAATCAGTGTCAGGGTCTGAATTCTCCCACCCCACACAAGGACCAGCAGAAGTGAGCCTGGCAGCCAGGACACACCACCCCAACCACCCACAGTGTCCCCTCAGCTTGAGGAGAACCTTCAAGTGTGTTTAAACCTTGTGCAGCAAAGGGAATTCTCCTTCAGAGAGGAGCCAGCCTGCCTGCTGCCTCCTGGGAGGGCCAATGCAGGCTGAAAATAAGCAGCTCTGGCTGATCCCTTTCAGGCTCCTGGACAAGCTGCCTCACTTCCAAGCCACTTCCTGGCCCTAAAATCAGATCCTGCCAAGTGAAAAGCACTTTCCCCTTTCCATTAAGTGATGGAAGCACTAAAACCACCCCACCTAAAGGGACCTTAATGGCGCTGCCGGGTAACACCAGGCTGCAGGGCCTTCGAAATGCTCGAGAGATGCAAAGGTTTCTTTCACTGCCAAAGCATTGCTGGGGCTGGGCAATCGCTGAGCTCCCTGAGGGAGAATTCTCCTCCTGTTTTGGGGGATTTTTCTCCTACCGTTGTAGCTGCAGTAGCACTGGAATTATGGACATTCCCCCTTTTCCTCTTCAACAGCTCCTTCACCGGCTCCTTCACACGGACACCTTGGTAGGGGCGAGGCTGTGGCTGCTGGTCTGGGGCAGAAGCTGAGAGGAAAAAAAAAATTTAAAAATGCACGTGACTTTTATTTTCCTTTCAGGGAGCCCAAATCCCCACGGCAGCCTGGCAGCTGTACCGGTTTTAATTTATTTTATTCCTCCTTTCCTTTGTGTCCCTCAGTGCCACTGACCTGCAGAGAGCCCCTTTACACAGTCCCAAAAGGAAAATCAGACCGAATACACCTAGCTGGTGACAAACCAGAATTGCTGGCCAGGCAGGGATGTAAAGAAGTAGAGATCAGATATTTAAAAGAAATATGTTCACTGGTTAGGCACCAGGTATAAATGCAACCCAAAACAGGGAAGCATCCTCGTTTGGAAAACCATTTAAACATCATTAGTTGGACTTAAACACCTCATTTTGAGAACAGGCAGGTGCTGAAGTCCCAGCTTAGACCAGAGCTGTATTTCAGTTCCAAACCAATTTTGCCTGGCCAGGAGGTTGATCAATGGGTGACAACACAGATCTTACACCCGACAACCTCCCAGCTCACACCCATGAATTGTGCTCCGTTTTGAAGAATGGAGTTTACAGCCAGCTCCAAAGGCCTCTCCCAAAGCCGTGTGAGCAGTGAAAGCAGGGGAAGCACATTTCTGCCAGGGCCAGCATTAACAACTCATATTTTACGTGGAGTGTTTGGAGGGAATCGATAGCAGAAGGAAACCAGGGGATATCAAAGGCTGGTGTTTGTAGAGCCACCGATAGCAGCGGTGGCTGCCTGCCCCTTTTCACTGCACTTTGGTGTGCAAATACTCTAATTGATAAGTTTTCCATTTTTAAAGATTGCAACTGGCCTTTGGTGTTGTGAAGTACAGGTGGGTATCCAGCTCAAATCTGAATTTTAAACTATTATTCCACCCTGGGAGCATTTATTTAGATTTACATTCTACAAGAATGAATCATTTCACCCCAGATCATCTCTCCCAGCCACATTTAATTCTGGGCACACTGAGATGTTTCTCTTGCACCTTCCTGGGAGGAGAAAAATGGAGTTCTAAACACAGCGACTGTAAATCCACCCCCAAAATCACTTAACGGAATAAACACCCCTGCTCTGATTTCTTTTCCAAAATACTTTTTTTCCCTTCAGCTTGGCTCTTTTATTAACTCTTTCTGACTCATTACACATAATTCAATTACAAAATCTTGATTGGCCGCTATAAATCCTTTTCAGACCAGACAGAACCACGTTTATGCTCTGAACTGTTGTCTTTGCTGTGCACCTTAAGGAAATATTTTGCTTTAAAACAGCAGTTGAAGCAAAGATGAATTTCCAGCCTTTGCCTGATCTACCTTTGCTCTCTGTGGACATCCTTTGTGGCACTTTAAATCAGGTTTCTTGCATTCCTATGAATCCTGTGGCTTTGGAAAGGAAGGTTTTAAAGAGAATAATGGTCACTTTAATTCTGCATACGAGCGCTTTTAATACAACTCACATTTTGCTTTTTAAATTTAATTGGTATTAATTTATTTGAGTGCAAATAATAAAGAGTTCTAGTGTTCTTGGTGCTGCCTCAAGGCATCAACTCCTCAAAGCTGAGCTCTGCCAGAGCTGCCTGAGAGGCAGAAATGAACATTTTGGAGAGTATCTTATCCCCAACTCATCAAAGGGCCTCCGTGCAGAATTAGGGTGGGGAAGGATGGTGGTTTCTGGCTCCAGGTTTGGGGGATGGGAAAGAAGAAATTTACTGTAAAAGCTGACAAATATACCTATTCAGAGTTTCCGGTGTAAGCAGAGTAACCCCAAAAAAAAAAAAAAAATAAAGAGAAAAAAATATTTTAAAAACCAAAGTCTGCAGATCATATTTCGGTTCCCCCAAGCTGACCTCCAGAAATAAAAATAATGTGAGCACAGCTGCTTTTCCACTGCTCAGGGGCGTGTGGGACCTGAGCATCACAGACAGACAGACCACAGCAAAATGGCTTTGGGGCTCCAGGGTGCAATTCCTCATCGAGATAAAGATACACGGTCATTTCCAAATATTATTGGAGGAATAATGACAATTAAAGTATCCTTGTCAAGGAAGAACCTGGATTTAGTCATCTGCAAGTCCTTATATAAAGGTTTTAACAAACCATGAAGCTGCCTCGGGCCAGGATTCCATTATATTTTCATTTCAGCCATGAGAGCCCACGTTCCATGCACTAAAATTAAAGGAACGGCAGCAGCGTCCTGGCTTCTCCTGCAATTCCAGGACCACAGAACATCCAGATGCTGCTCCTCAGCAGGCACGTGTTGGTTGGCACCTGCTCTGTGAAGCTGGGGCAGTTTGAAACATCTCAAGCCAAGAAAGAAGATAAGGAATCCAAACCCAACCGTGGGGAAGCTTTGCCGGGGTTTCTCCGTTTCATTTGGGCTCAGTTCAGCGCTTTTGCCCGGCTGCCTCCCCAGCCCCCGGTGCGTGCTCAGCCCCAGGCTCTTTCCATCAATGTTATCACCTGATGTATTTGCTAAAAGTCCACAGAAACCTTCAAGACTTGTGGGCAATCTTTAAAAGTGGCTGCCGAGCACCAGAGCTGCTGGAAAGGCACCAAGTGCAGCAGTCCTTCGGCTCTAAGTGCCGAGTGACAACAGCAGGAAGATGTTGGATTCCAGACCACGCTGCAGTCAGCCTGGAAGCGCCCAAACTGCACCAAAAAGGTTCCATGGGATCTGTCACCCTCCATTGATGCAGATAAAGACCCCTGATTCTCAATAATATTTGTGAAATATTGATCTGAGTAAAAGGCCAGGCAGAGAAAACGCGTCGAGACATCGCCAAAAAATTAGAACTCCATCCTCCCCTGCGTTTTGACTTAACCATTGCCGAAACTGGAGGGAAGAGAGTGGCAGAACAGCTGCTGGAAGGGTGCAGGCACCGATGCGTGGCGAGTTTCAGATCACTAAACTTCACCCCAGCAGCGCTGGCCTTCACACACACACACACACACACACACGAGCTGCAGCTCGGTTTCAGCCTTCAGCCTCCCAGCCCAGGCAGGGCCATTTCCCAGCAGGCAGATTTCGGTTTGAAATGTCCTACTAACCCTGCCTGAGTCCCTGCCTGCAGCAGCAAGTGTCCCTCTGGTCCCTCTTTCGGAAGATTTCTGTGCTCGCACGCTGACACGTGGTAAGCTTGTCAATTGATCAGTGTTAACACTGCAAATAGTTTTTCCCTTTTTTCCTCCTTTCGCCTCCAGAGTAATAAATAATTGAAAAGAAACGCCATAGAAAAGTTCCTCTTGTTTGCAGTCGCACCGAAAAGCAATCACTGACTGCGAATAACAAGAAAAATTTGGATTTCAATTAGCGAACTCCCGAGCTAATGGCTTGGATATTGGAGATCAAATCACATTTTTATCAGACACCGTGAACTTTGGCTAATAAAAAGAAGAAAGAGGCTCAGTTTCAGAGACCTGGATGCTTAGAGTCAAATCAAAACCTTTTTACATCCATGCCCATTGCAAGGGACTCAACATTGATCCTGTCCTTATTTCCTGGCTAATTACACAGTTTCCCTAAAAAAAACCAGGGTGATCTTTATCTCTGTTTTGTGGTCAGTCCAGGGCAGGGAAACAAAGCACTGAAATGCATTTAATTGCCCAAAATCCCAGATTGTGACACCCCAGGGAGTCACTCAGGAGAAATCTTCATTTCAACTCCACCCCTACCCCTCAGCAGCCTCCGGGGTGTGTCCCTGTTTTAATTAATATTTTAATTGATCCAAGCAACAGTTAAAGGTGGAACACTCTGACACGACCCACCTGCAACTGCAGCCCCCGGAAACAAAATCCAATTATTTCTGCCAAGATCCATCTGAATTGCTCGTGTTGGTGGCCTCAGGCTCGTGTGGCTGGTGAGCACCAGGTCCCTGGTACCTGACCTAAATTAATTAACACCCACCTGACTGATAATTCTCTGGCTGGTCCTGAGAACGAATAACCCCATCAGTGCCAAATAAATCATGAAACAGCTCGGAAAATGTTTATCTGAGTTCTGTTTGGCCATTCCTTGCTTCACTATGCCATCAACAGCCTTTCCATCCCAAAGGATACCTCCCAGGTTTGCACCTCCAGGCCCATTCGAAGGGCTGGACATGCAGCTTTCTTTGTGCCTTTGACACAACCCAAATTTCCCTTCATTTTCAGGCATCCACCTGCTGTTGGAGGATTTTCCAGGAATCAGATTAGCCTTGGATTCAGGCAGATCCACGTGCCCCGTGCTGTCCTTGAGGGAAGTTTTTGAGAACTGTCCTTTAGAAAAGGTTTCCTTCACACCTAAAAAGATCTAGACGAGTGCAGGGCACGGTGCAGAGCCTGCATTCCGTTCCCACACGAGGAAGGTATCGCAGATCAGCAAATACAGTGTGGATTTTGGCGTTTTCCACTTGGACAGAAACGAAAATCAAGGGGAGACACAAAATGCTGGCTAATCCCTGCTGCTCTGATTATTCTAATTAAAAAAAACCAACAACTTCCAAGTGCCAAACGAGAGTTGGGTGCCTTGGCCGTGGAGTGGGTGAGGGCTACTAAAAATTCTCTTGTTTCAGAATAAGAGAAGCCCTGGCGCAAAGGGGAAGCTGAGATAGACAGAAAGTGTCTTTAACCATAAGTCTCACCCTCAGGTCCTAATTCCTCCCAGCCCATAATACTCTTTCCATTTTAGTAATGCAACCTTTCCATTTAATTGCTGCTGTGGTCATTCGGAGAGTGCGACACCTGCTTTGCAAAGCATGGATGGGCTCAACTTTCGTGCTATCCCTCTTTCCTGGTGGGGTTTTACCAAAATTATCACTCACAAGGTGCAGAATGTCGCGGTTTCACCTCTCAGTCTCATTAGCTGATACTTTCAGGGAGGCTCTGTGCAGCCCCACATCTGTTGTGGGCAGAAAAGCTTTTCTATTCACTCTAGAAGCGTTTGGGAAGGGATTTGCAGAGGTGTGAATCCGCATCTGTCGGTGGTAAAGGGAATCTGAGCGGCTGAATCTCGGCTGGTGACTGCAGCAGGAGCTGAGCACCCAAAAAAACCTGGGACACGGGCAAAACCAGCACCTAAACAGGAGATTCTTGCAGAATTAGAATTAACGAGGCTGGAAAAGACCTCTGAGATCATCAAGCCCAACCTGCTTCCACGCTTTTCAGAACAGAAACCGTTTGTGCGAAAGGTACGTTCGGGTTGTTTTCAAAACTTCGCCGTGGAGGTAACAATAAAAACAAATTCGGAGGAAATAGCTGGTGCTGCCCATGAATTTCCCATCCCTGAGGGGCTGCTGGGCCTGCTCCTGTTCAGCAGAATCCTGGGGAGCCCCGACCAGTCACTTCTCCTGTGCCGTGGGAGGGGAGGCTTTCGGGCTGAGGCACCCTCGGGGTTTTGTGAGCGGAAGCCCAGGGCCCCACTCCTGCAGAGGAGTCACGGTGCCGTGACCCTGGGGAACATTCCCAGCCTGCAGGAAGCAGCCAGGCGAGACTCCCTGCAGGGCAAGAGCCTCTGGCCACGGCAGCAGAGGGCAAAGTGTCCCAGCTTGCCTCGTGTTCCTGCAGAAATGTCCCCTGCGGGAGCGGGAAACCACCCTTGAGAGGTGCCCTGAGAAATGCCCTCAGGTGAGGTCACATCTGTGGCTTGAGGGAGTTCTGGTGTCGCTGTTGGGTTTTCACAGATTCACAGAGTGTTCTGAGGTGGGAAGGACCCACAAGGATCATCCAGCTCTGAAGTGAATGGCCCATACAGGGACTGAACCCAAAATCATGGTGTTATCAGCACCAAATGAGTCAAATTTCAGGGTTTCGGTTTGGAAAGTTCCCAGGTCACCTGAGCTGCCTCTGCACCAATTCACATCCCAGAGCAAGGCCACAGTTCCCATGTGGCCACAGGAACATCCCGGGGGTCACAGGTGGCCCAAAGCAGGTGGTGCAGGAAACGTGAGGTCCCAGCTGGTCACACTGCCAGGAAGCAGAGGTGACACCGAGTGGGGACTCACAGAGCTGCTGAGAACTCCAACTGCTCTGAAACCCGCGGGATCCGGCACCTGGATACCTGCACTGACCCCAGGGATCACACGGGGGGTCTCCAGGACCCCCCTCCTGCCTGCCTGCAAAGCCAACACGCTGCAGTGGCTCAGGAAAGAACAGCATTAATGAGATTTCCAACAGTTCCAGGTTGGAAAAGGAACTCTGACATTGCTACAAAAGGAGGGAGATTCAAGGATTAACGATCTCAGGGGACACTGGCCAGGAGTTGTCTACAAATTATCATTAGGGAATGGCAGACATGATTTGACTTGGAATTCCTGCTTGCCTTTGAGTGCTGCAAGTGTCAAAGAAGAAAAGCAAAATAAAAACACCAATTCAGTTCCCAGTTTCCTCCAACCTAAAGCGTTGTTGCTGGCATGGCTGTGCCACTGCAGGAATAAAAACCCAACCCAAATAAACCATTCCTGGAGTTCTGAGATGGAAGATTAGAACGAGGACTTGGATGTGATCATCTTGCAGTGTTTCCCACATCTTCTCCCTACTGATCCTGAAAACTGCTCAAGGTAAAGGGGCAAATACAAATAAAACTTCCCAAATACACATTCGAACTTCCAAAAGGTTCAGCTGAAAAGAAAGAAGGAAAAAAAAACCAGAGGAAACATTTGAAAGCTCACGAAGGCGCATGGTTGGACTACTACACGCAGTGAAACAACCTACAAGCTGTGATAAAAAGATGAGTAACGTCAGATAAGTCGCTGGCAAGGGTTTAAGAAATTAATTTTTCCACTCAGGTGTGTTGTACCATTCTATGTTAATGGAACAGCAGCGTGAGAGGCAAAGAGTGGCAGCACAGTTGCCAAAATGAGCATCACCTGCTGATGACAAATGAGATATGATGGTGATAAGAGTGAGAATGAAAACCTTGCAAGAAGCAAACACCTACCTGGAGTATGATCAGTACACTACTCAGGCAAAGGTGGGCCCAGAGGAGTGAAATTATCTTGAAAACAAGAAAACTGATTTCCTGTAAAGTCATAACTGTATTGCCCTCAACTGCTTTGTTCCTTATCGTTTTAATTAGCTGAGAGAAGTCCATATCAAAAAAAAAAAAAGGCACAGAAATAAGATTTCTCACAGGTTTCACTTTTCAAAAGGAAAATTTTCTGCTATGTAACCACCGCAACCTTTGATATAATACCTGCATCCTGTTGTTGTTTTTATGAATCATAGTCTTCCACTTGATTCATAGTGATGAAAGCCAACAAAGCAGCCCTGAACTCATATCCCTGCTGGAAAATGAGCATCACACCTCAGCATCTGCCTCTCTTGAGCCATTCATGAGCATCACCTCCCCTGCCACTCTCTGCTGACTTATCCATCGCAACCCTCCGCTGCCACCAGAGGTAGGAAAAGCAAATCAGAGCTCACTTACATTTTTGCCAGTGCATATTCTGTGGTGGGATGGAGATTTTTTTTTTCCCCCCTCTTGGCTGGAGAAAACTTGGCTCCTCCTGTGTGTGTGTGTGTGTGTGTGTGCGTGGCTCCCGGGTGGGGATGCGACAAGTGAGGGTCAGGATGTTTCTTTCGGCTTTTTAAAAGCGCCGTGTTCCCGCTGAGCCCGGTGACATCATCACATCCTCCAACCACAGCCACTTCTACATTTTCCCTTTGCTCTCTGCTCTTCACCGTGCTCAGTGGCTCCTCCAAGGGCAGCGAGCCCCGGGAGATGCCCTGGATGAAAATTGTGTCACCGAGAGGGGTTTGAGCAGTCGAAGGTGGGACCTGCCCCCCGTGGGATTTTCACCGCAGATTCACAAGGTCAGGTCGGAAAGTTGGACCAGCAGCAAAGGGTCTTTGAGGAAGATTTTTGAGCTCTTGTGGTACTAAAAGTGATTTTTTTTTTCCTCACATTCTGCATCTCTGGACGGCACAACTTTTGCCTCCACAGGGCCAAACCAGCCCCCAGGCCGTGCCTGCCTGGCCCTTTAAATGTGCAACCCTTCTAAAAACCAACATTTGAGTGTTTGCTCCTGCCTTATGAGAATCTCAACTCCCCGGGGCCACTAAATTTGAACTTGTGAGGAAACACCTGTAAACACTTCAAGCCTCATTAAGCCAGGACGTCCTTCATTTGAAAAAGAAACCCCTTTTTTTTCTGTTTTGTTTTTATCAAAATACAACACTTCCTACCCAAGGAGAAGTGGCCAAAATAGCTGCAAAGCTGAGGGAAGGCCATGGGAGCCTGGAGAAGTTCTTGGCATTGATGACAGCACCATTACCCATCCACACCATGAACACAACCCTCTTCCCTCTAAAAACCAGACCCCTGGGATCAATTTTCACAATTAACACCGGCTTAGGAGCTTCATTCCCAGAGAAATATTTGCTGGAGCTGCACAGTCAGGTCAGGATCTCGTCATTCCCGTCTTGCTGTTCAGTTTTTAATCACTGAACTGCCAAAAATTTGCTCTCACAAATTTCTCTTCCCAGAGAAAGACCAAAGCAGGATCTGGTGGGGTTTTTGGCCAGAATTTCTACTAAGGGAATTCTGTGCTTTCAGGTGTTTCAGGCACCTCTTGGGAACAGATCCATTCCGTGAACCATTCCACAACACACCAAACTGCATTTGCTGGGAAAACACAGGCTAATCAGATGAATGCTTAATTGTACTCACTCTGCTTCAAAGGCTTGTCCAGAAACCAAAAAAGAAGCAAACCCCAGAGCAAGTGGAGTGGAAAGAATTAAGGGATGTGCCTGTCTGCCCTCCAAAATAGCCCCAACCTCCTCTGTTCTCAGGCACGAGGGCATTGTTCAGCCACATTTTGCATATCTGAATTACTGCTGAGTCCCAGCCCCACGCCGTGACATCCTCCCTGCTGCTGAAGTGCTTAGTAATAGCTGACAGCCTCAGAGCTGATACTGCAAAACCAGACAGGTAGGCTGGGGTTTAGCTCACAGTGAAGCCAGGTGAAGGGAGGAAAAGCGCCTTCACTGGAATTTCAGCCACACCAGAGCACAAAGGAATCGTGGGCTCCCCTATCTGTGAGGTACCCAGGGTGTATTTCTCCCTAAACTAATGAAACTCCGTTTCAGGAACCTCCTAAATGTGTAGAATTAAGATAGTGCAGCAGCAAATCTCTTCCTGGCAAATTCAGTCTGAAAGCCAGGGCCCAAGCACACGTGTAGGGCTGCTGAAAGGACGAGGCAATGCCAGGGAACACTGGGAAGAGTTCCTGGAGTTTGGCTGCGGCAAAGGCAGTGCCAGAGGTGGGGTTGAATTGTTCTCTGCTGAAATTTCCTTGTGGAAACCCCATGATTCTGACAGCACAGAGCTACTGGCACAGAGCATGGCAAATCAAGGGCTCAGGCAGGTGTGTGCCCTGGTTTTTCCACTCTGAGAACACCCTCAGTGGGCATTTGGGCCCTGCAGAGCAGCAGCAGCAGCAGTCTGAGATTTGTACACAGCAGGTCTGAAGTGCAGGCGAAGGCAGATTGCTTCATACCCAAAGTAAATATACAGACTCATATTAAAAGGATCTATATGTGCTTATCATCCTGCCCTTAGCTGCGCTCTCATTGAGCTCAGAAAAGCTGTGGATAACATTAAATAACTCAGGATTAAACCGGTTTTGAGGTCTATACATCGATACTTTAAAAATACGAAGCCAGGCAGATAAAGTCTTATTGTAATAAACATCTAAAATGAGGAAGTTGCAGAAAAGGGGCAGGTTTTCCTCAGATAAAACTGTTTTGGTGGCTGATAATCATATATTTCCATATTTTACACACGGTTTCTAGATTAACTTTTGATGTGCTAACAAATCCAAAAAGTAACTTCAATTGTACATTAAGATAGAAAGGGCCCCGTGACCCCACACCAAGCGAAATAAAAATAGGAGTTTTTCCTCATTTCATGCATTTTATAAACACAATTTAGTTAAGGACCATTTATTCATGAGGTCCAAAGGAAGAGACAAAAGCAGAGAGAAAGATCAAAACCATCATATTCGCCTCTTCCTGGGAAAGCTCTGTAATTCACAGCTCAAATTTATAAATGTGGACATGAATGATTATAAACTATGAACTCTATCAAGAAATCTGGAGCCTCAAAGCTGTTGCTTTCCATCCTTCCCTCTTTCTCATGGCAAACCCGTCCTCCATCCCCCCCTCCCTCCTGCCTCTGCTTCCCCCCAGCACAGCAGTGCAGATGGGCAGGGTGAAGTGATGGAGAGAAAGCAGATTTTTGGTGATCTTGCAGCTAAGCTCTCTGGAAAAAACGTGTTTATACTCTAAGCCTGATGCTGCTCTTAAGGGGAACTAAAACCGAGAGCTGTCCCTGCTCTGTCTGGTCTGGCCCTGCAAGAATTTTCAGTGATAAATAGAAATATCCCAATGATTTCATATCAATCTGAACCTGAGCTTTAATTCACTCCCTCATCTCTTTGATGTTTTCTTAGCAGCCCAGCTCCAGGGAATCAGTAATTTTCTCCCCAAAGTGGATTAATGCTGTTGACAGAAGTGCTGAGTGGTTGCTGTCGTTGTTGTGGGGTGTGGGGGTTTTATTCTCCTTTGTTTTTAAACAAGTCAATATTAGCACTTCAATCCTGCCATGCAGCACGGGAGGTAGGAATATGTAAGGAGTAGTTTGATATTTCAGAAAGCTTTGTGGTCTGCAAGCACAAACATTTACCTTTGAGAACACAAAACCTGAATTAATGAGTGGCTCTTTGGATGAGTGTAGAGGACAACCGTGCCTAGAAAAGGTTCTCATACTCCTTCCCTAGTCAAGCAAGAGGAAATGAAAAGCTGAGTCTCATTTAAGGCAGCAAAATCAGACATAGGACTGGGAAAGATTCGCTGTTCGAGATCCCAGATTCTACAACCTGTGTCCTTACTTTGTAGCTTGACATTGAGTGTGAAAATACAGCAGGAAACCATCCAGCAGCAAAGCTCAGAGAGCCTGGATCTGCTCCAGCCAGCTGATGTAAACCCCATCCCCTGCTTTAGGAACCTCACACTGTGCCCTGCTGAATTCCCTGAGCACATTCCCAGAGCTCTGGGCCTCCCAAATCCCAACCACCCTCAGCTCTTTAGGCAGGACACAAAGCAGGACCAAGCGAGGCTCCTCGTTCTGGAGCTGATGAGATGATTGGACAGCAGAATTGCTCTGCTCAAAGTCACGTAAGAAATCTGAAACAGGGCCATGAGCAGAGGCCAAATTTTGGGGCCAGCCTTGTGTACAAGGTCCTGCTAATCCTGTGCCTCCCAAGGAGTGCATCACCCTTTTATTCAGTACCACAATTAACGCTGAAACGAGCGTGCTGCAACAAACTCCGTTTTGTTGGCTTTTTTTTTTTCTCCTCCTTCTTTCGTTTTTTAATATCGATGTGAGCCTCACACCTCCCACTGCGCCCTCTGAAACGAGTTCTGATTCATTCCTCAGCTTTGATAAGGAACAAATGATGCAGCCCTCGTGCGTGCTCAGCACTGGAGACGAAGTCCTTGGGCAGCACAAACCACCAGAGCCCTCTCAGACAGCCGGGACCTGATCCTGGCACATTCCAAACCCATTACATGGATCTTTTCCCACAATAAATTATCCCTTCCGTCGGGCACAAAGGAAGGAGGGAAATCCTTCAAAACTCTGCTTGAGCAAAGATATTTCTCAACATCCTCAAAAAAAAAAATTCTGAGTTCTGGAGTAAAAAGCTCTGGAGGGAAGAGAAAACTTTAAAAATCCAGCTCAACCATATTTGCCTGCACTTAGAGAGGTGAGAATTTCCCATCAGCAGGCCCTTGTGGGTTTTTTAACACACACCAAGTACTAGAAGAGCCCTTCCCAGCATTTTCATCCTTAGGAGATCACCTGGTCTATCCCTGAGCTCCGAGATGTGACTGGCTCACCCCCTGCACAAAATCCCAGACCGACACAGAACCACCCCAGCACTTGGGAAAGATTTAAGAATACCTAAACCTTTATGGATACTGTTGGTAGTGATCACCCCCCTTCTCTCAGCTCTCCCCTGCCCTCGCCTCTGCCTTCCTGCTGCTCACACAGACCGTGCCCAGCACGGCCCCGGGGCTCTGCCTCGATGGATTCCGTGATTCCCTGAGAGGCTCCTAAAGCACCTGGGCTGAGAGGAGAAGGGGCAGCATCTCTGTGACTTCCCCACCTACAGGAGCGTGGCCCTGGTGCTTTTCTGGCTTCCAGAGCCCGTGCTCGCCAACAAACACGGTGCAAACCACCCATCCAAAATGATCTGTCGGGAAATTACGCGCAGAGCCACCCCCAAAACAAACCCGGCGCTGACAGAAATCAGACGCAGGTCGCAGATGATTCACGGGCAAGAAAACAGGATTAAGGGTATCACCGAGTGCCATGCACGGAAATGGCACGGCTGGCCCTGGGAGCTGCCAGGGTGACACCTCAGGGAAGCCTGGGGTGACACCAGTTGGGAAATAAACGCAGCAGAAAGTTCCACGTTCCCTCTGGAGTCTCGGACTTTGCCTGCCCTGCACAGAACCCAGGGAATGTTGCCCAAAAAACGCTGCCCCCTCTTTGCCCAGTCTGCCGAAGCACAGCAGGTTTTTAAGGAGTTTTTAATGGCCTTTCTCCTCACAGGAGCAGGGCTGAAAAGCAGGGAGGGTGTGTAACACGGGCTCAGGGATGCTTCTCGCGCCCTACATTCACCATTCGCAGAAGAGGCTTTCATTCCAAATTCCTGTTACTGTTGCCACGAGTTTGGGTTCTGAGAACGGCACTTTTGACTGGATGCACACTAAGGCAAGTCCTAAAAACGCAGTTCAGAGCTCCCACTCCGTGTGCTCAGGTAACGCAGCGGAAGAAACCTCTCTCAAACCGCTTTAGAAAAGCCACATTCAGCCCAGCCCTGTGCCCAGCTCAGCAGAGCAGACCAGGGGCTCCAACACCTCCTTTCACATCCAGATATTGGCCCAGGCCTGCCAAAACCTAACCCCCAGCATTTCTTCAAGCCGAAGGTGCTTGATATTCCCCTATCAGGCCAGATAATCAGGCTGCCTCCACCCGATTCACTCAGCACACGAACCTCGACTCTGCTACCAAGGCGAAAGTTCAAACCCAAACTGAGTCACAAGGAAAGTCAAGTCCCTTTTGTCTGGCACCTTCTGGAAAACAATCGTGTTGAGAGCACTCTCTGGGCACGTTCGCCCCCAGAGTTTCGAGGAGGAACGGGGCTCGGCAGCTTTGGCAGCATCTGCTGCCTGCCTTCCCCGGAATCCCTGCAGAGGAGAGGGCAGAGAGCTGCAGGAACAATGCTGAGCTCCGAGTGTACACAGCAGCTCCCATCGCTTCATTTACTTTCCTGTGGTCTCCTCCAAACCTCTGGGAAAGCCCCCTGAGGGTGCAGCTGCTTCTGAAAGCTCGGGACGTTTACTTTTCCCAGGACACGAGGAGCGCGAGGGGTTGGAGAGCTCTGCCTGCGGGACCACCCCCGGAGCTCAGCTCGTCTCTGCAGTCACTTTCATTCTCTGCTTAGGCTGGGGGAAAAGTCTCCATCAAGAAGTTGGGGGAGAGGGGAAATAGGAGAAGTTTCGTGCTTTACTCACTCCACGTGCGTACCCCTTCCATTTTTGCTGTTGCTGCGGCCAGTATTTGACCAAAACAGCAAATTCTTGGCATCAAAAGGAATCCACATCAGCGAGTTCAGTCACCTATTTCTCTGCCGTGGCTAAGTCAGAGGGAGAAGGGGCTTCATGGCACGAAGCAAAGTGGCATTTCTGTGTTTAAAACAGCTCCTAATCCGAGGAGAAAGTCCCATCTCCCTTTCGGGAGTTGGTGAATTGCGATCTGCGGCTCCTCAGAGCCAGCGGGGAGGTTTGAGCAGCCACGCTCGGAAAGGCTCCCGGAGCCAGGCCAGCCCTGGGTGCAGAGC
The DNA here is from genome assembly GCA_013398015.1 of Oreocharis arfaki. NCBI lineage: Eukaryota > Metazoa > Chordata > Aves > Passeriformes > Paramythiidae > Oreocharis > Oreocharis arfaki. The sequence goes on from VZRR01012449.1 coordinate 49,577, forward strand.
TGTTCATCAGCATGTGAATGATCCCAACTCGATTGTCCGAGACAAACAATCCCTGCGCACCGAGCCCGCAGAGCAGCGCTGATTCCGAGCGCCGGTGACTCCAGCGAGAGCCGCCTCCCTCCTTCCCTCCCTCCCTCCGGCAGCCGCCACCGTCCCCAAACTCCAGCGTGAACGAACAGCCGAGCACGAGCAAAAGCCATAATTCAGCTACACCCAAAAGCTGCCCGTTTTGCAGTCGGTATTTAGGTATTAGTTTGTTTTAGCCGAACCGATGTGCATTCGCTGGGCGAAGCTGCCACCTGCCGGTCCCCTCCCTGTTGCTGCGGATTGAGCCGTAAAAATCAGGGGAAATGCTCAAAAAAAAAATTAAAACCAGAGACAACCTCGTTACCCCTCAAAAAAAAAAAAAATCACAATTTTAAAGAAGGAAAGTGCAGCAACGGGGGAGGTGTGGATGTGAGAGCAGCATCGTGGGGCAAACGGGGAGTTCTGCTCTGATTTCAGCTCAGGGCACTCGGCAGAGCTGCAGGACCCCCAGGCAGATTTATGACACATTTCTATAAAACACAGAAATAAACCAAAAAGGCTGTTTGCAGACATGAATCTCCTGTTAGCCAGTCCTGCCTGTAAACTTATTGTTTAACCATTATTTTAAAAATGATAAAAAAAACCCAAAAAGGGAGATATAAATACAGCAGATGCTTAAAAGTTTCATCATCGTGGCAGTAACATCAGCAGCAAAGAATGTCTCTGAGAAGAATGGTCAAACCAGACATTCCCATTTTAAACACTGATTGCTCCCTAACCATCTTTTCTACATATTTTTGGATAATCTCCCTCCTCTCCTGCAGTGCAGGGAGAGATAAGGGCATTTTCTTGCCCTCCAGATGCACAAAAATGATAAAAATAAAGGGGGAAAAAAGGGAGGCTTTCCATTTGGAGCACTCAGCTGTGAAAATTCCCCACTCTCAGTGTCTGGAGTTCTCACTGGGTGACTTTTAATTGTGTTTAATCGAGGTACAGAAACCAGCCAGAACTGAACTTGATGATTCTGGTGCAAGAACCAATGAAGGCACTTAATTTTCCATTTAATTCTCCCCTTTGTTCACCTGTCAACAGCTCTGCACACTCTGCAGTTATTTATTTTCCACACAATTTCACCTCTGAAGGCGCTTTGAGCCAGGGAAAGACTAATGAGGGAAGTTTACCCTGCCAGGGAGTCTGGCCTCAGGAATCCTCACCTGCAACGTGAGCTGAGGCTGCCAGAATTCATTCAGCTCCTCTTCAGTGCCAGTCCTGTAACCCCATGTGACCCAAATCTCCAAAAAATTCTGATTAAATTCAATGATTACACCCCTAGGGCGAGGTATGGAAACCTCAGGCGTTGTGGCTGTCTCAGTTAAATGCTCATTTTCACTCTCAGGTGGATTTTTTGGTAGGAATACACAAGTTCTGCAGGGAGAATTTGGGGGTTTCCCCCTCGCACAAAATGCTGAATAAGTGAAAAAAAAACAATAAAAAAAAAGATGACAACAAACCTGGTTTCAATTATTTCATTGTTTTCCCCACTAGGAAACATCGCTTTTAGCAAAAAACCACAAATTGCAAGATGTCCCTGCTTCAGTCTTTCCGCGCTCAGATTTACAGGGATACCAGAAAATGAGGAGAAATTAAAATGCACGTGGTCAAAAGTGGAAATAACTTCTGTAGGCATTAAAAATCAGGGTTTTTTTCCTTGTAATTCCATGCCTTTATATCACTGAAAAGTACCAACATCCAATTAAAATCCCAGATACCCACTGGAATCCAGATTTTCTTGGTGTGACCTGTCCACCTTCACACCAGTACTGGCTGTAGCTGCAATTGTCACCTTTTGGGAGACCTGGACCCAGATATTCAGACTTAGCTGGAGCTGTTTTTTGGGTCTTTTTCTTTTCCCATTAGACAAGGCCAAAGGAAGGATTTTAAGTCGTTTTTCTCTCTACAGAAGGGCAGAATTTTCCTGCGGGGACAGAGCCCCCCGTGGTTTGGATCACACATTAAACAGGGTTCAAATCATTTATTCCCCCCCACCTAGCTGCAGGCAGTGAGCTCGAGTGCATCACAAATCAGGCAGGCTGGGGCCAGGTGAATAAATTCAGGAAGAATTCCGATTTTCAGGAAGAATTTGCCAACTATGGGAAACACTTGGCTGCAGGACACGGATTTTCCATGCCTGGCATCCCCTCCGCTCCCGGGGAAATCAGCACCTCGTGCTCACCTGCAGAGAGGAGGGAGCAGAGCAGCCTTTCCTCACATCCTGCCACGGAAAAGGGGAGAATTCCCTAAATCCTTACAGGCAGCAAGAGAAACTTGGTGCGTTTTCAGCAGCAATTAATTCATCTGCAACCTTCGGAAGGCAACAAGGTCGGGGCATAGATATCTGCATTCTGCTGAAGGCTCTCCAGAATTTGCATGGAGTTTTGTGTTCTGATAACATCAGAGAGGCAAAAAAAAAAACCAAACCAAACCAAAACAAATCAGATTGTGCTGTTTCACCCATCGGCTGCTGCAAGCGAGGGAAGCGTGGACTTTCCCAGCTAAACCTCTCGATATTGTAAAAATATTGTGACTCACTTATTCTGATGTTTCCTCTGGCCTTGTCACTTATAAATGAAACATCAGGAGCGAATACACAAATGAGCTGAGGTGCTGAATATTTTCATCTAAGGAAAAACGTTGTTTTCAGTTTCCCTTCCAAGCTTTGTCAACACTCGATGGATTTTTCTCAGCAGCCACAGCAAATGGAACATTTCAGCCCTTGCAGTGAGGCAGAAAGAGGCAGAGCACAGCAATAAATCCCATCCTGCCATTAAACCACTGAATGCTCAGAAAATAAATGAGCTTTTTGATTTTCTGTATGAAAAAAAACCCAAACCAACCCAACTCAAATAAACAAAATAAAGCCAACCAAACCCAAATCCACTGAGCATCCAGGACAGGGCTCAGGGATGAAGGGTCCCTGCTGTTCCCACCCTTGGTGGAAATGTTTCTTGGAATATTGCTAAATATGTGCATCTTTTCAGACGTTTATCACAGAATTTAACATCTCTCAGAAAAATCTCAGGACTTATGGGGCAAGAATTCTGCTTTTTGTGAGAATCAGTCCCTTACAAGGCATTAGGAAACGTTTCCACTGAAATGATTTTCTCACGTAACAACAATAAAACACCTAAATTTTTAAAATCCCTTTGCTCCCGTGACACAGAGGATTCCTTTCCAATCAGAGGGGGGGTTTTTTGTGCATTTTAACCCCACAAATTCCATCCTGCAACCCTTCAGGAGCCCGAAGGGTCAGCGCTGCTGCTCTCCCCTGTGCGCGGCTGTAGGAACTGAGACCGAAAGGTGAAGGCACCAAACCCTGCTCTGCATTTCCATCAAGCCTGGGCATCATTAAATGCCAGCTGGGATCAAAGCCTGCCCTGGTCCTGAGTGCGAACAGAGCACTTTGGGGATGACTGGCTGTGGTTTAAGTCATTTGACTGCACTCACGCAGAGATTGGAGCCAGATGCCCCCACGGCCGCCTCTCAGAGCCTGGCACAAAGCTCCTCCTCGCTGGGCCATGAGCAAATCAGAACTGGCTCCAAAAACTTCAAAGTCCTCACCCCATCCTCGGCAACCAGCAGAGATTTCTGGTTCATGTCCTGCCTTTACTGCTTTGGGAGAAAACTTAAAAGGAAAAGCTTCCCAGGAAAACAAGGTTTGGGGAGAGGCAGAGCCAAGCGTGGCTGGACCCTAGAAATCTGTTCAACAAGTTAATTTAGTAATTAAACTTAGTTTCAAATCTCTACCGTCCTCCTACCTGCAATTCCTCTCCAGCATCAGCTCCCAAATAAGGGGAGGCTTTGGCTGTTCCCTTTATTTTCCGAGGGAGAACAGCGGATTAAACCTCCAGGAACATCAACACAGCTCCCAAGGCCACCCAAACAATCCAATTTTAGAGCTTTTTGCACGAACATTCCTCCTGTTACCAGAAGAGAATCCTGCAGGTGATTAACTCAGCCTGGCAGGGCCCAGCAAGGCAGGACACGACGTGTTTTATGGGCACCGCTGCATTTTTCCGCCTGGGCCCTGTTTTATGGGGACCATTCCTTCTCCCTGACCCTTTGGATGTGGCTCCAGGCAGGAGCAGCCTCACGCTCCTGGCTCACCCTGAAATCCACCACTTGTCCTGCAGGAAACGTGAGATTTGCTCAATCCCTCGGGAGCAAATTAACAACTCCCTGCGAGAAGTGGGTGAAAAACTGAAATATCTCTGTGTTACTTCATTGCCAGCTCTGAGGTGCCAAGATTTTTCCTTTTTTTTCCCCTCTCCCCCCTTCCAACTGTTCTGGTTTCTTTATAAGTTTTTGGCATTTAACATTGATCTTCAAGAAGCAGCACCTGCAATCGAGTGGGTAAGAGTATTTCTCTAATTCAGTTTTAAAAAGGCCAATCCAGGGGCTTCAGCTGCAGGGAAGGACTTGCAAACACGAGCCTGGGTGTGTTTGGGATTTAAGAATGGACTAGGAATATGAAAACACTGAGGTTTATTTAATCCTGCTAATCCCAAGGCAATCTTGGAGCATCAGATTGGGGATTTTTGAATATTTAAGCTAATGAAATGCAGGATAACTGGGCACATAGTTTCCTCCAGAAAATTTCATTCAGCACAAAATTTAGAGCACCCAGCACTCACTGGAGCTCAAATAAGTTGAATACTGGGAAAACCTTGAGGTTTTGGTGGTTCTTAGGCATAAATCTCCCATGAAACTTGACCTGTAGTTTCTGGCCCAGGCCAAAACTGAGGTGGAAAAGGATGGAGAGGGACTGGGAAACAATCCCAGTGCTCCTGGGGGTCACTGCCCTCCAGGTGGGCAAGTCCCTTCTTGCTTTGCACAGGTGGAAAACTTGTCCCAGGTATTTTTTCCTCCTTCAGCTCTGACTTTTTGTCCTGGAATTACAGGAATGATAACAAAAGAACCTGCATATTTAATCTGGCAATTGCCATTTCTCTCACTGGGTAAATATTTAATTCTTTCCCCCTTTTTTTTTTTAGCCAAGATCCCCTTGTGTGAGCTGTGTTTTCCATTAGCCTCTTAACCCTGGATAAAGAGGAGCAAATTCCAAGCAACACCTGTATTTTTGCATTTTCTCATTTCCCTACCCAAACTTTCCCTCAGCCAGTTGCACATCCTAGAAAATTGCATCATCTTTCACCTCAGCTCCTCGATAAATGTCATTTTTTGGGAACAAGTTGCTGTTCCCTGCAGGAATTCAGCACTCACTCTGAGTGTGTTGCCTCAGTTAGCAATGCCCTGCTGGAATCAGTGATTCCCTAATTAATCAGCTCAGTCTGTGGTCTCAAGTGAGAGTAACGAACCATTTTGATGAGAATTACACTTTTTCTTGTGGGTATTTCCATCCCCTGGCCAGCATGGCCCTAAAAATCTCAGGTTTTGGGGAGTGGTGTTCCCATTTTTCTGTGCCTCGGGTAAAAGGACTGTGCTCAAAAAAGGCAAAAGCTCTGGTGTTAAGGAGCTTAAATCTTTTAGGGGCAGGAACCTGAGGGACAGCAGCTACAGCTTGAGGAAGTGGGGCTGAATTCACCCAGCAAGGAAGGATGAGATGCAGGTTTGCAGCCATGGAGAAATTAGGTCAGACTCCAGAAGACACGGAATGATTTATGCTAATGAAATATTAACTCCCAGCAAGGCAGGAGGAAGGGGGGGAGATGTTGGCACTTTCATGGGAACTGAGTGCTGGAGAATAATAAATAAAAAGCCAAACACGTGGCAAGAAACCAACCCAAACAAGGCCCAGGTTGGACTGGTTTGGTCAGAGAGGCTGATCCTCAAAAGCTGACAGAGGGATCATTTATTTGCTCATGGCTCGAGCAAATGACAGGAACTGCAGCGAGAATAATCCCAGGAAATCTCTCCTACAGCAAATAAACACATTTCTGTAAAATACAACTATTTAAGGGCAGAGGTCTGGCTTTGGTGAGATGTTTCTCCTTAAATTTTGTGCTTCAGCTCAATGAAACAAAGCCCTGGGCTTTTACAACTGTGTCACAGCAGAGCTGGGCACACACAGCTCTCAGAGATTCATTTATCCCATTACAAAGGAATTTAATGCCTCTGAATACATTTCTCAGCCTTGCTGATTACCAGGATGTACTTCCTTATTTTGAGGTAAATATCAGCTGTCACAATTACCAAAGAAAAGCAAAAAGGCAATAAAATACACAACATTTAACAAACAGAATAGCTCAGCCAGCTCAGAAGTTTTACAGGGTTCTGCTCTTATTCAGAGTTATTCTGCAGACACCAGCACAGGTCAGATTTCAGAATTAAGAGTTAATTTTGGGTTTCATTATTAGGAATATTGACCATAAGAGTGGGGATTTTTTTTGCTGCATCCTCTCAGACCAGCCAGAATCCCATTAAATTCCATTTCCACAGAAAAATATTTTGGGTTTGCTTTGCTTTTTTTCTTGAAATCAAAATTATTTCTCCATTTGCACAACAACTGCTTGAGGTCGAGGACAAGGAATAACAATATTTTTACTCCTTTTTCAGGCAAAGTGCAATAATTTTCCCAGCAAAGACAACGATCCTGACCTTTCCCCTCCCTGCAGGAGCAGATTTGGGGACCCCTCACCTGTTCTTCCCCATCTGCAGCACAAATCCACAAATCCCTGTTTTCCGTGGCTTTTTTCTGTCCCCCTGCCCAAGCACACACAGAACAAGCAGCATTTTTCTGCCTCTAAAAAACGATTTCTCCCCATTTTCCTGCAGCCATGGCAGGGCTGCATTAAGTGACCTCAGTGGGAGTCGTTTCCCTGATGCTGGAGGAATTTGGATGAAGGCCACTGGCAGTGAAATACAATCTGGGTGTATGGGAAAAGGGCTCCGAAACCTGACCCCAGATTAAACCCCATTGTTGTTTGTGACTTCCAATGTATTTGTTCTGAGGGGTAAAATGGATTTAGGGCCTTTATTTTCTCCTCCCTGCTCGAGTATGGCTTTAATTATTAACCCTAAATAAGCAAATTTTCATGTTGCCAACCTGCAGCCAATGCAGAGCAGTTGCAAACTTGGCCCATCCTAATTCTGGTTTCATTCAGCTGCCCTGGCTGAAGAACAGGCTCCAGACTCCCCGACATGCAGATATTTAGGGGCATTGCTTACGTGGGTTTTTGCTTTGGGATGAGAGCTTTGCTGAGGATTCGGCTGTAGAAACGTAAAGTTTCTGGCAAACACCATCAGGGAATATTACAAGTGGTCCAAATTCCCTTCAAGGAAGAAATTCGGCATCAAGGGGCTAAATTACACCGAAATAAAGCTGTGAATAATTGAAATATTTCCCTCACAGCCCACTGTGAAAGTCCTGCTCTGCTCCAAGCACCTTGGAGCTTATCTATAATATAAATAATTTGCATTTCCATGTTTTCTCCCCTCTTTAGCTGCTGCCCTGAGGGCGATCCAGTGGAGAATCACCACATTTTTTGTTCCTGCCAGAACTGGGTCCCTGTCAGGTGCTCAGGCATTCAGGCATCGCATCTCTTCGGGGAGCAAACCCGAAGGTTCCCAAAGCTGCAAATATTCCGTGGAATATTTGACCCCCAGGAACAAAGAGGTGTGAGGGCCCCAGCTCAGACTGCACAAGCTCATGGTTAATGTCAGGCCAGCACCGAAATTCCCGACTTAAGTGCTTCCCTGAATCCCTGCCAGGCCAGAGACAGCCACGGGATAAAATCCGGCAGAGAGGAACCTCCTGTCCTTGCGTGACATTCTCCACCAGCTCTGAGACTGGGCAGAAAACGGGAGAGAACGGATTAATGAGCTCTGTTCAACCACCTCAAGCCAGGCAGGACGGGAACGAAGGGAGAGGACTTGCAAATAAAAGAACTGCATGGGAATAACGCAAAAATTCGGGGGTTTGGGGCCCAAATTCCCCTCTTTGCCCACTTGCAGTAACTCCATTCCCAACAGGAGCACGAGAAGCTCTGAGAGCAGCAGCAGCCCCTGGTGAGGGCACATCCCGAGCCTTGGGGTCCGATCCCGAGCCTTGGGGTCCG
>VZRR01012449.1:66489-86591 GCA_013398015.1 Oreocharis arfaki
AAAAGGCTGAGAAACAAAGTCTGCTTTTCGAGGTTTTAGTTATTCAGCGATAGGTTAAACACCGAGAAGTGCCAGAAATCTCAGCACAAAACAACAACCCCATCTCCATTCCAAAGGCACCATTTGCTGCTCGGGATTCGCCTCCCTCCTGCTGGAGGGGTGTCAGCTCTCGTTGCCTGGAGCAAGGAAGGGAAGCAAAATCACGCAACAAGAAACCACATCTTGTGGGGCTGGTTCCCCTGCCAGGATTGCCTCCTCTCAGACACCCCAGGAGCTGCACCATTCCCATCTGCTGAGCTCCCCTCGCCAGGGCCCAGCCAGATCCCGGCAGCTGCTGCAGAGCACACGCAGGTTTTGGTCAGGAATATCGGTTCAGGCACCTCCTGTTGTATTTAACAGCACCCGGAGCTGCTGGCCCAATGCCCCTTTTTCATTTCAGGCTGCTGTGCTGTTTAATCCTGAACTGTGTTTGATCACAAGAGCTGTTCTCATTCCTCGTGCCACGAGCTGCAGTGGGAACAGAAAGCTTCTCCCTGCCCCAGCATTGCTGCTGGATGACTCCTTGCTCTCGGGATCCCACGCTCTGGTTCCCAAAGCTCAGGCTTTCCTTGGAGCTGTGGCTTTCCCCATGGGTGCATTTCATTGGGAAAACCCTGATCTAACGCATTAAATGTATAATTTTAGAGTATTTATAGCTGTTTCTGAAAGCTTTCTGTGTAAGGTGGGGGGAGACATGAGGCAGGGACGTGAACGACAGCGTTACATAAAAGGTGTTTCAAAAGCCAAGGGGTTTAAGCTCCTAATCTGGGCAAGTCTTTCAAGTTTGGGGATACAGGCACCAGATGCAAGGAGACCTAACACAAACAATCACAGAGCAGCCTGTTTTGACAAAGAGCAAGCCTGTTTGGACAACGAGGCATATTCTCAAATAACTGGTTCATTTCAGTGCAGAAAATCACAGTTTCCCTTTGAATCACAGCACAACCTCCAAACACACCGAGAGCCATGGGGGAAAGCCACTGGACAGAGCATCCCTGTCTTAATTTTGAACAAATTCTGCTCCTTGCTGTTGCACTGATAAGAATTTAACAAACCACAGCGCAGGAAGCTGCAAAGGCAGGTTTACCACAACACAGGAAAATCAGAACGTGAGTAAGAGGGGCAGAGACCTAAACACTGCTGACACATTCCCCAAACGCAAATCCGTGCTCTGTGGCACACAGGAAAGCTGAGGAGGAATTCATTAAAGGAATTGTTGAGCAGAGAGGAGGCCAGAGCCAAGGAACACGCAGGGAGATGTGGAAATTTCCCACAACTGATGATGAACGTTGGAACCAGAGCCCGTTCCCCAGGCTGACCTCACCCTCCCACCCTTCTCCAGCAGCTCAGACAATCGTGTTACTTTCAGCATCGTGTTGTGACTTTTCCAGACTCTGAACTTAGCTCTGATCCCCCTCAGAAGCGCTACATGGGTGTGAGAGTGAAGATGCCGGTGCGGGAATTGCTGAGGAAAATCCGGCTCTCCAAAGGCCTGGACCCGGCTCACGGCAAGGTGAGGGCTCCCCGAGGCTGGGAAGGTTCCTCCTGGGGCTGCAGCACCTGGGGCACACAGTCACACCCCACTGAGTGTTCTGGAGGGGTCACACCCGCAGCTGCTGCCTCTTCCAGCCACCAGATCAGTGCTTTTGATAAAAACGGAGAATAAACCGAATTTCAAACAGAATGAGGGCTGGGCTAGGAGCAGTTCTGGCAGTGACAGCAGGAACCCATCCATGCCATGGATGCTGTACAACATTCAGTCCAGCCAAAGATGGCCCAAAACCCAGTAAAAATATTGCTCCAGCACCTGCAAAGACAGCCCAAGGAGCTGATAAACTCCCAGGTTGCTGTAAAGATCTTTATAATGCTGCCATGAATTACCCACTCATGGAAATCTCTCCGCCCGCAGCCCCTGCTGAGCAAAATCCATAGCACAGGAGGCAGTTTCACTCTGTTCATGTTTCAATGTTGGCCACTGTTTGGTCTCCTCTCGCCTGTGAGCATCTCACATTGAAGCTGGGTGGTTTTGTCTCCTCAGGAAGCCTCATCAATGAAGATGGTAACCAAAGGATCGTCAGGAAAAACAGGTTTGGAAACTCCTCACTTGGTAACAGAGCCTCCTTTTCTAGTAGGATCATCACTGTGAGGTACCCCAAGAGCCAGAGCACTTCTGTCCCACGGTCAGTGATCCCTGCTGGGTCCCAGCTGCCCTTAAATTGCAGGAGGCCGGCCAGCTGTGTATCACCACCCTGTCTGGGTTATCTTTTTCTTATCTGGGGCAGGACTGACGGGAATCTCAGCCGCGTGTGCCTCTCCTCAGCTCTGAACAGCCCTTTTCCTCCTCTCTTTGCAGCGGAGAAGAGACGAGCTCACCCTTATACAGAGAAACAGCTTAGACAGGTATGCAGAACACCTTGAACCCCGCTCTGCCAGGCTCCCGGGGCAGAATTCCTGTTCTATCACCGAGGGAGAACAGGACACTTCATGTCTGCTTCCCTCCCCCATCTTCCGCCCTGCCCGGCTTCTGTTGCCGTTTCAGAGCAAGCCGAGCGCCGGGCAAAGCCCCAAAGGCTTGGAGGACCTCGACATCCTGGTGGAGGTGCTGCAGGAGGATCTGAACAAGAGCCAGCTCAGGGAGGAGCGTCCGCATCCCGTGCCAGACGGGCTTTGGCAGGGATTCTGCACGGATCTGCAAAGCTCCCGCTGGGAAAGCGCGGGGAGCAAGGAGGCAGCGGGGAGCCTGCGGGGGAGACAGCGCAGCCCGGCTGGGCTTCACCCGGAGCGCTGCTCGGAAGGTTTCCATCCCATCCTGCACGGGAGACAGCGCAGCCCGGCTGGGCTTCGCCCGGAGCGCTGCTCGGAAGATTTCCTCCCCATCCTGCACGGGAGACAGCGCAGCCCGGCTGGGCTTCGCCCGGAGCGCTGCTCGGAAGGTTTCCACCCCATCCTGCGGGCAAAGGCAGAGCCTGCCTTCCATGGTGAGCAGGGATCCAGCTCGCCGGGAATGTTCTGCAGGACGGGCGAGAAAAGGAGCAGCTGGTGGGTGCAGGATGCGCTGCCGAGCTCCCGGGAAGGTTTCCCGAGGAATTCCCCGTCCCAGGACGCGCCCGCTCTCCGCAGCCCGGCAGAGATGCTGCTGGAAGCTCACGGGGGCTCTCCGGCCAGCGAGGGACATTCGAGGCTGACCCCAAGCTCCTTCACACGGCAGGACCTCTCTGCCCTCTCCTTCTTCCAGTTCCAGCTGCGCAGGGAGGAAAGTTTGCTGAGGAACATCCCAGCGGAAAAACTGCTCGCCCCCGACGAGAATGGCAACAGGTCCTCGATGTTTCTGCTGAAATGCTTTGATTTCTGTTCCCTGGGGGACATGGCTTTGATCTGACCTCACCCGCTGCCTGCAGCGAAAGCTCCTCTGCTCAAGGGGGAAGCTCAAGCTTGAATCGATACGTAGAATTTTAGGCTATTCTTTTGAATTTTAGGATATTAGAAATAGAAATACTCCGTATTTGCAGTGATATTCCTGAGCCGCAGCCGATATTAGGATAAATTCGGAGTGTTAAAATATTGAAGGACGAGAGGTATTTGTGGGGGTTCACAGGAAAATTAAAATCGAGCAGAATAAGTACCGGAAAACGAAAAAAAAGATATGCAAAAAAAGATCTTTTCCGTGCTGCAGACACTCTCAGGGCAATTATTTGCATTATTGGCTGCTAATTAAAATGGGTGGGAGGATTTCACAAAAACACGAACTGCCCGTCTCGAGCACAGACTCCCAAAGAACTGGGAGTGGAAATGAAACAAAAGCGAAGGTTTTCCTGACGCCAGGAAACCCCAGGATTGCCCTGGAATTGGGGTGCTTGTGGAGAAAAGAGCCACTTATAAGAAATAAATTAAAATATCTAATTCGGTTCGGGTACCTTGGGGTAGCTGGCATCAAATCAGATTGACAGAAATCACGGCATGATTTATAAATTATCCAGATCTTGCGGAGAAAGAGATTAATTCCTGCTCCAAATTTAAAATATTGATAACCCCACTCAGGGAAAACCAAGCACAGCAGTGGCCTCTTCCCTAAAGCACCACGTTCCATTCAGAGTAGTTATTTTCAGTGCAATAAAAAAACCCCTAGGCTTCACTTTTCAGCAAGTAAACAACAAATAAGCCACCTATTTTCGTATTTCCTGCAACTTATAAAACGATGCACAGAAATTTCTCACGCGTGAATGAAATTAATCACAATTAAGAAATTAAGAGATTTCTACTCCCGTGTTAATGTATAGTTCACAAGCAAAAGTTTCCTCACTCCTAAACTCACTTTGATGAAGATTCTGCACTCAAAAGAACACTCAGAGGCAGAACTACAAACTAAATAAGATCATTCTGAGTTTTACTGAGTGGTGAACAATAGGGTCAAAAATCTGTTTAAAAAAAAAAAACAAACCCAAAAAACCTTCAAAGCAAACAAAAAAACCACGACCCCAATAAAACCCTAAACCCAGCAAGGTGTCAGAGTTGTTCAGACATATTTAAGGATATTTTGCTACGAGACAAGGGAAGAGCAAATAACTGAGTACAATCAATGCCTCCATTCAATTTTCCTCCACGAGGAAAGGAAGACACACCCAAATTTATGAGGAAAATATATGAAAAAGCCCTTTTTTGGGATGAAATTCAGTAGAAACACTTGCACTAATCTGAGTGGTTCAGTGAGACTGAACACTCAAAGGAAATTGAGCTCTCCTTCTCCGCAGGACTCAAGTCCAGTTTGGAGTTATTTCTTCCAAGTGCAAGTGTTTCCCTTCTCTCAGCTTTTAGGGATCTTGCACCCTTTTCCCTGCACAAACAGAGATTGTTGGCAGCAGGGAACCGTGGAGTAGCTGCCAGAGAAGAATGGGATAATGGCAAGAAGGGAGGAGCGAGAAATCCTGGCAGACAAAATCAGCAACTGCATTGTTAGTGCAGAGAGTAACAAACCCTTGAATATCCCAAGATTTCACTGTTTTCCACTCTTAGTATTTCATGCTTTGAAATACACTCTCCCTGCAACTTCGGGGTATTTTAACCACTCCCTTGGGGTATTTTAACCACTCCTTTCTCTTCTGGTCGTTCCCAACTGAGCTCTCTTGCAGGCTGCTGCACAAGGCTGTTGCCCAGGGAAGGAGGGCTCTGACATTCGCCCTGGCGCAGAGATTTGCATCCCTCAACAAGATCGACGAGAAGGATGCAGAGAAAAGGGTAGGGAGCTGATTTGCCAAGGAAAAAAAGTCATTTTTTTATCACACGCAACCACCTTTCGAACCCCAGTCAAGCACCAAGCATCCTGCTGGTGTCCTGGAAAAGAAGGGAAATGGGAATGGGGAGGGAATGATGGAGCACAAGTGGGAACAGAGCCCCGAAATCCCAACTCCCCCACTTCATTCTCTAAAAAAAAGCATTGTTGTTTTGAAACTATTTTTGCCTTTCACTGCAACTTTCTGCCCTTCTTCCCTTCTCAGACTGCTTTGCATCTTGCTGCAGAAAAGAACCAGCACCTGATGGTGAGCGACCTGATCTCCCTGGGAGCCAGTGTCAACGAGCAGGACAGCTCTGGGAAAACTCCCCTCCACCTGTGTGCAGAGAACGGCTACCTGAGAGTTCTGGAGGTAAATTGGGTGTTTGTGTTGGGCAAAAGCGGAGCAAAAGCAACAAATTCACGTTCTGGTGCGTAAAATAACCCAGGGGTTTCCATACAGCTCTGGTCCGATGGGGTTACAGAGGGATTTAGGGGAGGAAAAGGTATTTGGGCACTGCCAAAGGTGAGGAATCACCTGGATATTCTTCATTTCAGGTCCTGAAAAACTGCAAAGACAACGGGGTGCGTGTGGAGGTGGATCTGCCTGACCACTACGGTAAGAGGGAGAGCTGAACCCACCAGGTGCTTGGCTTGGGCTCCCAAACCTGTAAACACAGATTTACTCCGGGCAGGGGTCAGGCACGGGGTTTAACCTTTCCTCGGGGTGTTCCCCGCAGGTTTAACCCCCCTGCACTGTGCTGCCCTCGCCCACACCGTGCTGGTGGCAGAATCCCACGGGACTGCCGGGGACAGCGACGCGGGGAGGTTCCTCCGACTACGGAAAGGCCAAATCCTCGAGGGAATTCTCTGCCTGCTGCAGATGGGAGCAAAGCCCGAGCTGCAGGTGAGGGTCAGAGCAGGCTCTCTGCTCTGGCTTAAGTGTTCTCACCCTTGAGCAATCACAGGATTTGCTGTCATCTGCAGGCGCTGAATTCGTGTCCAACCTCCACCCCCTGCCTAAAACTCGAGGAGAACGCAGAGCTCATGTGTTTGCTTCAGACTCATAAACCCCAGGGACAGGATGTTCTTCAAGAGGTAACCGTGGCTGCTTTACACAGGCAATGTCAGGCAGAGATTCCAGGATTAAGCAAATATTCAGTGCTTTACAAAAAAAAAAAAAAAGTTACAGCTCTTCTATCTTTTCCAGGGTCTTTTTTGACTCTGTCAGATAGGAGTCCTCACCAGAGTACACGTAACAAATGTAATAACATAAGATTTCAACTAGAAATACAGACTTAAAGCCATTTCAAACCATTGAGGTTCTCCCAACAGGAGAGAAAACACAGCAGAGACAAAAAAAAAAAAAATCATTTCAATCCAATTCAGCTGGAAATTCACTGTTCTGGTCTCTCCACCTGTGCAGAGCTACAGCCTGCTGGATGCTCCCAGAGGAACACCCGGTGCCCCAGCAGCAGACAGCTTACCTGAACTTTGTTCCATGGCATCCTCAGACCTCTTTGATGTCCTGCTCAAAGGTATTTTGTGGTAGGAAGTGGAGTTCAGGTAGCTGGAGGTTTTTCTGACTCAGCAGCTGTGATGGAGTGGCTCAGCCCAGTCCCTTCCCTGCTCTGCCATCCCACAGCACCACCAAGGGTGGAAAAGAGCCCCAAAATCATCGAGTCCAAACCTCCATGGCGTGGAGCTGCTGGAAAAGATGCCCAGCACGTCACCAGAGCCTTTGGATTCACTCTAGAGGCCTGCCCACAATTTATTTCCCTTGCAAACCTCCTTCCTCAGCTGAAGCCAGGCAGAAAATGGGGCACAAAATCCAGGGCTTTAGGAGGAACAGCTGGCCTGGGCAGCGAGCTGAGATTTGCTGCTTTATTTCCTTCCAGGGAAATGCTGATAACTCTCATCACCTGCACCTCGTGGGCCACCTGCTGCAGGAGAATAACCAGGGGACGGACAGTAAAATAGAGAATATATCAGAGCTTGAACTGTCTGCTGCAGAGATCTCATCAGCACCCAGAATTATCGAGCAAACCCATGAATGGGGGAAATCCTCAGTGGATTCACTGGAATTCACCTGGAATTCAGTGTGAGGTGCTCCAGGAAGAATTAGATCTTCATTTCCTCACAAATCTGTGCTTCTCTGCTCAGGTCCGAGGCGTAGCTGCCCCGCAGTCTGAAGCTCTGATGATTTGTCATGCAGGTGTTTAGCCCAAGAAAAAGGTTTTAACCATCCAGGGCCCAGTCTTGAGGGTTTCAGGAGAAAATCAATCTCTACACTCCAAATCCAATGTTCAGATGGACTGAAAATCTCAGTCATTGCAGACTGAGCTCTGGGAATGCAGAGCCTGGTGAGGTATATTGCATATTTTCTGCAGTCTGGCTCTGTTTTTGGCCAAGGCTGGAGTGGTCATACCTTAAGGCACTCTCAGGGTGAAGCCCTTTCCAAAATAAAACATCGTGCTGAGCGTGTTTTTCTCAACAAAAATTGAGCTTTTTATTGATGCAATCAGAATTGTGCAGCGATAGTGGATTGTAGGGGAAGTCTGGGACAGAGTATTTGGAATCAGTTCCTTTCTACCAGATCTAACAGAGCATTTTACCTTTATAAAACATAAAAATTTTATAAAATTTATATGTATAATATGAAATTTATAAAATTTATAAAATTTATAAAGTTTAAATATATGACAACAGCTTTTTAAGGATCATTTTTTACACAAAGCAGTTTTGCAAGTTGGGAGGGCAACAAGGAGCTGGAATTATCCTGTACTGCCAGAAAGCCAAGTTATTTGTTAGAATTACTACAAACTAAATAATTTTATTTTGTAAAGAACTACTTCTTCCCAGACTTCCTCTCATTTAATTTTAACTTCTGGTTGCGAGTTCGCTGGTTTCTATGAAACTTCCCTGTTTGCTACATAGGGAGCAATTCTACTTTTACAGAACCTAAACCCAAAAAACGACTGATCCAGCACCCCCTCACGTGTCTCCTGTTGGGGAAAATGGGAGATTTCCCACGTGAAGCCACTGCAGGATCCAGTGTTCAGTACTCAGCATGTTTGGGGAATATTTTTTAATGAACCCTTTGCATTTGCTTCTTGTTTAAAAAAAAAAAAAAAAGGTATTTTTGTGTTATGGGGTTTCCTCAAGTGTTAAGCTCCAAGAGCTACGTTGCACAAGGTGAATTAACTTTAAGTTAATTCCAACGGGATTTGGGTCATTTCCTGTGATTCTGATGCCCTGCACAGCTAAATGGTTCTCTTTTGTATGTTCTCTAGTCTGAGGGACACATAATCATTCAAAATCTTTCAGTATTTCATTAAATAAATATACATAATTTGTTGCTCTCAGGATGAGTTGCGTAACTCATCCACCTCCTTCCACAGCTTCCCCTCGTGTTTTAATCGTGTGGAGTCTCTTCTTCTTCCCTTTTTGTCCCAGGTTTTACAGGTATTTTCCTCTCTGGTTGTTTCCCTCTCTGTCCCCCCATCACCACTCATCCTTCTTGCTGTTTGCATCTGAACTCACGTCCGTTCCCCCAGAACTTTTCATTCGCTTGAAGACGATTGAGGAGGAACTTCTGGGTTAACTCAGCTTCCATTTGTGGGACTGAAGGGTCGGATCCAACTCCTTATTTCCATTGTAAGCCAACCAAGAAATCCCACAGCACGAGGGTGAAGCAGAGTGTTGGACGAAGAGAGGAGCATCCACAAGCATTTGCAGGGGAAAAAAACCTGAATTTTCTCACAGGATTTCTTTAAAAAGCATTAAAAACTCTCACGTAAGAATACAATAACCGAGTTTTTTTTAGTCACGGAAACCATTCAGGTGAAAGGACGGGAGTATTAAACGATTCATATCTATATAATATAATATATTCATATAGATTCAATATACTCAGAGATAAACTTGCTTCTAAAGTGTATTCTACCACAGTTATCCATGAATTCCATTGTTAGTAGGTGGCTCTACATTGTTTCACTGCTCCTTCCTGTCAATAAATGCATTATTTCATGCAGTAACTTGGTTTTTTCTGTGCTTTTCTATCCATGCTAAGCTCACAACAGGAGGGACGTCATGGAAAAAGCAAATTAAGCAGAGTTTAGAAGCTGAGGGTGTAAAGATTTTGTTGTGGTTTTGGTTTTCAAGGTGGCAGAACTCCTCCAGCATCCCGCTCTCCCACAGCTGATTCCAAAGGGAATTACAGCGCCCAAATTCCTGGCAGAGGCTCCCACTCTGGGGAGGTGCAGCTGCTTCCCAGCGCTGTCCCCCCAGCCTGGCACCTCACCCACAGCACAAACCCAGCCCCTGTTTGGTTTCCAGCCTCCAAAACGCGTCCCTGAAACCCTGACTCGCTGCACAGTCGCGATTCTCGCGTCAAAGACTCTTCCCCAAGGCTGCTGCATTTTGCTCAGACACGATCCCACCTCCCAGAGCCCAAAACCCTCAGCTGAGGAGGAGCACAGGCACTGCTGCCCACCTAAGCAGATACTGGCAGGCAGAGAACAGTGCCATGACTGTAAGTAAACCCCAGGCAGGCGAAGAAAATAAATTCTATTAAAAAAAAAAAACCCAATTCCTTCTAGCAGACGAAGAAAACAAATCCAATCCTTGAAGACGAGGAGCCAAGAAAAGAGCCGGAAGGGGGTTGGAGAAAATAGAAAAATGAAAAAGAAGAAAATAACCCACAGCCCTTGGGAGAATATTTTGAGAATACGGACCAGCAGCTGCCGCTCAGGAAGAAGCATTAACCTTTCCTCTGCACCCCATTCCCATCCCTCCACTTCCCACCCCGCGTGCTGGCAGCCAGGCTGGGGCACGCAGGGCTGCAGGAGCCAAGTTCCCGAGCCAGGGAAGAGGGAGAGGCCGAGCCCTCGGCAGGTCCGGGTTCTTTCGGAGCCGTCTCGCCCGTGGAGTTTCGTTTCCCCTGCTCTCTCTGTGGCCGGGGAAAGCTGGAAGGAGAAGGGTCAGGTTGAAAGCCAGGAATGTTTCTGCAGCTGTGGGGAGCAGAGAGGATGGAGTAAATTTGGAGGAGAGAGTCCCAGTAACTGAAAACTGAGCGGGCTGAGGCACTTCCAGGAGGGATCCCAGTGGGGAGAGGCAGGGAAAGGAAAGGGGAGGGCAGAACTCACTGGACGTGGGCAGCAGAGCTCTCGTGTCACACTTTGGCCCGGACACCAACACGAGCCAGCAGCTGCAGGTCATTGTGGAGCCTCATCCCGCTCCTTTCATCGATGTTTACCCCAAAACTTCACTTGTCCTGAGGACAAACATTCAGTTTAACATCTGGGAGCTGCAGGAGCTGTTCTAAAGAATTCCTTCTCTCTTGTAACCGAGCGGGCTGTCGCTCCAGCCAGCCCTACATATTTATGTCCACCCTGAGGGGACCAGTTTTGGGGGTCACTTGGCTCAGCAGCAGGATTTTAGTGGATAAAACATCATTTCCCAGGTATAAAACCCCAAGCAGATGTTCCCCCGTTGCCATCAGGAGGGCCCCAGGCACTGCTCTGCTCCGTGCTTGGCCACAGAAGCTGCTGCACCCATGAGAATCCTGTCTGGGTAGGTCCCAGCTCTTAATTATCTCTTTTTGTTGTCTCTACCCATCAGCAGCAGCCCCAGAAGTTTACAGAAGTTCTTGGTTTTTTTTGAGCGTAACAAGATCTCCAAACACACGCTGGGAGCTGTGTGGGGTGATGAGCACACGCAGAAATCCCCACACCACGGCTGCAGAGAGCAGAATAAACACCCAGCTCGGGCCCGAAGGAAATCACCCAGCAGGAACCAACACAGAAACCTCGCGGCAGATTTGAAATATTAAGTTTGGCCCGGGTTTGCTTTGTTTTAAATGAAAGCCCCTGGATCCCTTTGCTGCTGATGAGTAACCAGTTTTTGAATCCTCCACAATTATTTCTAGAAAGGCATTCGCAGCTAATTGTGTGCTAGAGGCAGAGGAACACACACCAACCTGCCTTCAAAGCTCTACACCGAGGCCAAAAATCTTTTCACCCTCACAAACCCTGAGACTTGAAGCGTTTTAGAGCCCCCCTTAAAACTTCAGGTTTAATTTCCTTCAGCAGCTCTTTCTGCTCCTTCCCCAAAGCTTCTGTAGGACTCCCAGCTGGTTTTTGTGCAGCTCTGCTGAGGCTGGGATGAAATCACGCTTTAATTAAGCAAGGAAGAGCTGCCTGCTAGAGAGGCTCTAGGAAACACCTAGGTTAATCTGCCAGGGCTTTAGGCTGGGCTGGTTTCTGCTTTCATTTCCCGGTGCTGCCAGGTGTGCATGTTTTGACTCCCGGCTAGCGCGACCTTTCCGTTTCGCTGGAATCGTTGCTCACGCACGGAGGCAATCCCTGCTCTGATATTTGAAACTGATAAGCTTCTGCAGAACCCAGAGGTGCTTCGAGCTCAGGGCCAAAGCTGCTGTTCGCTGAGGTGAGGCACGCACCGTGAA
The DNA here is from genome assembly GCA_013398015.1 of Oreocharis arfaki. Taxonomy (NCBI): domain Eukaryota; kingdom Metazoa; phylum Chordata; class Aves; order Passeriformes; family Paramythiidae; genus Oreocharis; species Oreocharis arfaki. The sequence continues at coordinate 78,261 of VZRR01012449.1, forward strand.
ATCCCGTCCTGGTGGCATTGACGTCGTGGTGGAGGCGATTCCAACAGTGCCGTCTATTTTCCTTTGCTCACAGCAGGTTATTTATTGCCACTCGCCTGTTAAAACCCAAAAAACCTCAGCTGCATTCCCCTGGCTGATTAAATAAACTCTGAGGTTTAACTTCCCCACATCGCCTCCTCCCTTAGAATCAGAGGTGCAGAGAGAAAAATTTGTGTTTTAATCCATCTCGCCCTAAAACGTTCCCGTTGCAAAAATGCACCTACAAAGCCCGAGTGAAAATAAACAAGGTCCAGCAGCAGTGTTGGCTGTGGGATTTGAATGAATTCTGAGCTCTCTTTGGCCTCCATCCTCACTTGTTTAAATTTAAATTGTGATTCAGCTGGCTTTTCAGATTATCTCAGAATAACCAGCCTCCAGGGTTGTTTTTTTTGGTTTTCAGCACAAAAATCCAATCCCAAGTGCCAGAAGCCCTTTGCCCATCTGATCCCCCAAAAACCAACATTATCCTCAGGATTTCCCAAAAAAGATGAACAGGAAAAGCAATAAACAGCAGGGGGAAAAAAAGGAGAAATAGACAATTGAAAATATGGAAAGAGGAAGGAAAATAAAAAGAGAATTCTGCCACTTCCACAGCCCCAGTTCATGGGTGGTTGTTGCTCTGGAGGTGACAAATGACCCTGCACAGCCCCAGGCTGGGCTGGCTCCTGCTTGGATTTTATGTGGTGGGGTTCAAGAGAAGCTGCACATTTTAGAGCCCTGAGCCCTCTCTGAGAGTTCATTGCAGGCAATTCCTGCCAGAGCCACTCCAAGTCCCTTGGCTTTGCCCCAAAAGTCACAGCCCAGCCTTTCCCTGGAAGCCTCACACATTATTTCAGCATTAATACAACTTCTCTTCATGTGACTGCAAACCCGGGGTTACCCAAATCCAGCTCTGCCTTCAGCAGAGCCAAAACCTGCTCTAAATAATATCTGGAGAGTAAAGATTATGTGGGGGAAAAAAAATAAATACTCCATCAAAGCAGGTTCATCAAATACTTGTAGATCGACATAATCCACTTGTGGCTCCTTCAGCAGAGAAACTTCTCTGAAATTTTACAGAGAAATAAGATCAAAATTTGGCTTGGCTGACTTGCTCACCACAGGTCATGTCAGTACCTACTTACTCAGATACCATGGAATTAAAATAAATACTCTCAAACCCCGATGCCCAGGAAGAAAAACAGCTAAAAAAATAGCTAAAAAATAGCTAAAAAATAGACAAAAAATAGCTAAAAAATAGCTTTAAAAATAGCTTTAAAATAGCTAAAAAATAGCCCAAAAATAGCCCAAAAATAGCCAAAAAATAGCCACAACTACCACAAATCTGGTGTGGCACAGACTGAAATCTCCAGTGATCAAGTTCAGCAAGGGAAGAAACAACAGAACTCCAAACCAAAATAATTCTAGAACTTTAAAAACTCCCGTTAAAAACATCAGGGACGATTTCACACATTCCAGAGCAGCAAGAGGCTGGTTTTGCTTTGCTCTTTTCAGGAGCTACTTGAGGGGGGTGTGAAATTTCTGTGCTTAATAATACAGTGGATTTAGATGCTATTTACCCAAGAACCTGCTCATTTTCCCATTTTCTTTGAAAACTGAATAGAAAACCTGAATTTTTTAGTCTTCCCCTCTTTTTCCCGTCCCTTTGCCTGACTGAAAAGCGAAGGCAGGCAATGACTAAAGGCAGCCAGGCCTGGGAGAGTGACTCAGGCATTAATTCTCGGGCTTGATCAGTCACCAGACTTTTTATGGGGCTGTAAAATTCCCCGTCCCTGCCAGGGAAACGCCAGCCTGGCACCCGGGGCAGCGCTGAGGATCAGTTCTGTGGAAAAGGGAAGTCCTGGATCTGCTCATCGCGGCCAGAAATTACCAGCCTGGGACTCTGATTTTATCACGAGGCATTTATTTGTTTGTTTGTTTGTTTATTTATTCTGGGCTCAGCACCGCCGGACGCTGATTTGTGCGGCAAGCAGCAGATAAATGGCTCTGAAATGCTTCCCGGGGGAAGGAAAGCTGCTAATTGCCTTTGGAATTCGCTGCCTGTGAAACTTAACCCCTCGGGGAATCTCTGGGGTCATTTCCACATCGCATTCCCAAACGCTGAACTCTGCCAGACCCAGGGCTGGGAGCTCTGCCCAACCTAACCTTCACCGGATTAAAAAAAAAAAAAAAATTAATAAAATATTAAAAAATTCCCTCACCAGAACCTCTGGGCTTGCCTGGAATCCTTTGCAGCAGCCAGGGTGAAATCTAAATGAGCAGAATTTATCCTGCTGGGTGCGCTGTGAGGCTGAGCAGCAACGCGGAGCCCTGCGGGGCACAGGGGCTAGGCGGGATCCCAGGCGGCTCCTGCATTCCAGGCTGCTCCAGGCGGGACCTCTGCGCAGGATTTCTGCAAAGGGAGCAATTCCAGGCACGCTCAGGGAATGCAAACTCACACGAGGAGGGAGTTTGGGCACTTCCAGCTGCGGCAGCCACACGGTGGGGGTGGTTTGGGCTGCAATTTATAGCCCAGGCAATTCGGATGGAAGCAAATCCTGCTTTAAAAACCAGATTTCTGCGGGTATTCTGTTGCTGGGGAGTCCAGGCTTTACTGTGTGTAAAAACCGACTGATCCTTCCCTGGAACATCAGAGATTTGCCCAAGGAACGGCAATTCCTGACGATTTCTGCACATTGCCAGTTAAATCACAGTCCTAACTTTTGCAAACAGTTAAATAAATATCTCCTCTCTCTGAAAACCCCTCTCTTCTGTTTTTCTCCCAGACTGCCCCTCAAAATAAATCAAAATATGCAAACCCCTCATTTATTGTGTCCCTAGAAAACCCACCCAGCTGCAGGTCCTCGAACAAGCAGCTGTGTGAAGGAACTTCAGGAAAAACGTGCATTTATTGGTGCCCCAGAGGGGATGAACAGATGGGAAAAGCCACCCAGAAATGCTCCGGAATATTCGATTATAAATTTCCCCACGACAAAACAGAAGCCTGTGCTGGATGTGCAACATCTCCACCCCCTGGCACAGGCGGGCAGGGGCCGGGATATCTGCTCTGGGTTACGAGGGCAAGGTCTGGGAAGCGCCACCCTTGTGAAATGTGGCATCAATTCCCTCCTCCTCCAGCCTGCAGGGAGCCAGGCTGCCCTCTGCTGTGGGAATAACGCCGGGCTGCAGGAGCCCTGCCCGCGTTTGTCACCTCCAAAACCTCCCCCAGAGATCTTCAAAAGCAGGTCCTTGAACTGCACTCCGGATATTGAAAACCAGAGGGGGCAACCCAGCCGCGGATAATTACTGTTTTTATAGTAAATTCCAAAAAGGCACCGATTTCTTGACAGCTTTTTGCTTTAGGATGCTCAGTTTATGGTGAGCACATCCCAAAACCTCAACTCAGCTGATCTCACGTGGAACTGACGATCCCTTGTGGTAAATGAGGATTTGGGTGATCACAAATCAGCACTTCCCTGGCCTTATTCCGTGGGAATATTCCCTGGACTGGGCAGAGAACAGTCCTGCTCCGTGACCCGTGGGGCTCAAACAGCTCCCATAAATATTTCACACCAATCTTTTAACCCTCCCTGGCCATGAAATATTCAGCAGGAAAGGAAAGCTCTCCCCGTGCCTCTCTGTTACTTACCCACACTGGCGCTTGGAGCTGCTCAGTGCAATAAATCCATGGCCCTTTTCCTCTTCTTTCTCTCTCTTTTTCCAGCCTTGCCTGGTGTCAGCGGGGAAGCAGAGCTTCAAAACGGTGGGGAATGCCAGAGTGGGATTCACTGCAGAAGAAGAGAACAGACTCTGCCAATTTGCCCAGCAGGTATTTGTGGATAATTTACCAGGGGTTATTTGCTTCTCTGTCACATATTCCTCAATAACGATGCAGCCACGCTTGACTTTTGCTACAATAATCCTTAGATAATGGATTTGGCTTGCTGAAATTCCTATTGTAACAGGTAAAAAAAAGCTCAAAAAACAAATGTAGAGCATTGGATTTTGTTATCATAATATCAGAAGAGTCCCTTTCTGCACTGTGCAATTAAACAATATTGAAACTAGGGAATATTTTGGTCGAAGCAGGATGCATTTAACTGATTCATGACATAAAAACACTGCAATATTTAAATGGGAAGCACAGCCGTTCATCTCCACAACAAACTGCTCTGCATAAGAAAAACTGACAGGGATTTTTTTTGCTGTTCAAAGGCTTTTTCTGCCCGGGAGGGAACCACAGCGCGGAGCCGTGCCCGCCGGGGACGTTCCGTTCGGAAGGGGCAGCGCTGCCCTCCCACAGCTGCCAGCCCTGCCCCGTGGGCTTCTTCAACCCCAGGCCTGGCCAAAAATCCTGCCTGCCCTGCGGCTCCGGGGCAGTGCAGCCCGCAGAAGGGCAGCAGAGCTGCGTGTGCCTCGGGAAAGGGCAGGTGTTCCAGGTACGGGGGGAAATTCACATTGCCCCGCCAGGATAAATCCACATTTTGGTCCTTCTCGCCTTTACTTTCTTCTCTTTATCTCACTTCCAGCCACGGGGAAAGGGGGTGGGGACACCAGATCTACAAATATCCCGAATTTCTCAGGGTTATGTCAATCCTCCCCCTGCACTGGAAGGTTTAGGGTGCGGTGTGGGCACCAAAGCCGCCGGTTCCTACACAAACCCTTGCTTTAATTTCCAGCCTCGTGACGCCCTCTGCACCTGCCCCCCGGGTTTTAGGAGGGCTGGGAGGGATGGAAGCCTCTGTGTCAGACAAACCTACCCCGTGTGTCGGGACTCAGCCTCCCGGAACCAGGAGGGGCAGTGCTTGACCAAGCGAGGATGGGCCCGCTACTGCTCCCAGAAGGTATTTCCATCTTTGTGCTCGTTAAATCCCCAAACCGGGCAGAAAATGCCCCAAAAAGCAAAATTCCCAAGCTCTTCCTTCACAGCCAGCATGGAAATCGAGAGTTATTCAGGTTTGCACAGGAGGTTTTGCCTCTTCTTCAGCTTAAGGACGTTCCTGTACTGCTGCTGTTGTTGCTTCCTCTCCTCGCCAGGTCTGTGCTGTCCCCAGCGATTTCCAAGGCTATGACAAAGTTCTTGGCCTCTGCATTTGTCACTCGGGCAGCCTGGAGGGGGTGTGCAACTCTCAGTGCAGAAGGCAGCAGAAAAACACCCTGCAGCTCTCCTGTGCAGAGGGAAAAGCTCAGCTTTCCATCACCCACAGCAATGGGAGCAAGGTGAAAAAACCTGCGGGAATTTCCACCACCTGCCTGCTTTTGTCAGGCTCTAACCCTCATTCCTTCTGCTCAGAAAATTATAGAATGCAGCAAACAAAACCCCCGAACGTTATCCTATTACACCCATAAAACGCTTTTTAATTATATTTCATCCATTTTTAAAAAATCAGGTGAAAAAAAATCCGAATTATTTTTCCTCTTAGACTGCTGTTTTCTTAGAAGGCTTCAGGACAGTTCTCCCAAGACCCAATTTCTCTTTGGAAGATGTCTGTGCTGCAGGACAAGGCCAACAAACCCACCCAGCACACGTCGTGGAGATGAGCGGTGAGGGAAAGAACAGCAGCAGCCGGGGCATTCTCGGGGTGTTAAATGGGGTTTGCACACAAAAAACCTTCCCATGGTGTTTAAAACACAAATAAATGAGAAATCTCCGTGTTCACATCCCGAGGACAGCAACAGAAGTTTGCCACTCCACACAAAATTCATCCTGCTCGCTGCCAGAAGGTTCATTTGAAATTGGTGTGTTTCCAGCAGTACAGGAAAGGGCAGATATTCAGGGATTTCCTTCCTAAATGACAATAAACAGAGCTGCAGAATCTCTTTGCCTGGCAAAGGAATCCCTTTCTCAGGTCCTTCACCTGCACAGATTTTCTTTCTTGGGATTTAGATTTCAACGTGCTTTTACCAAGTAAAATTTGAAGTAGTTAAAAACTTTTCCCTCAGAATTCCAGATCCAGGCCAAAAAGCACAATTTGCCAGAATATTTAATACCAGCATTAGGGAAGACTCTTTTGCCCTCGTTCTCTTTGCCCACTGACTCCAGCCAGGTTAAACCAGTTGCTGCACCCAACAAACCCTAAAGGCTTTGACCAAGGCCCAAACATTTTTAAAACTGCCCTAGAATGCGGAGAATGGGCTAAAAATGATCCCATTTGGGTTTAGAGCTTGCAAGTCATGCCTGGGGGCTTTGGTGAGCAGATACTGTCCAAGGAAAAGCAAAATTCAAAGCAAAATTCATGCTCAAAACCAGAAATGACCAATTCTTTTTTGTACCCCTCCAGGGAAAGGATTTTTAGGGGTGTATAATCCTGACCCTCAACTATTTCATGACCTCATCGTGCTGAATGAGGCTTCACCCCTTCACAAAATGAGTCCTCCTTCAGCAGCACCTCCAGGTGAGTTCTCCTGCAAAGCTCCTGAATTTGCATTTAATGGAGATTTTCTAAAAATTAATGGTGCTTTGTGATGTGCACACGGCCCCCGCCACTGCCCTGGAGGGCACCTGCAGGGAACACCATGGAAATTCCCTCAGAAAACAACAACCACTTACCAAAATCAGCAGAATTCAATGTACTCATATTGCTCCTGAGGTCCTGCTGGGGCTTTTTCTGCTCTCATTCCTTGCCCTGGGCAGACCTGGGGTTATTCTGGAACTCTCTGTTTCTCTCTCTTCACGCTGTCTGGACATTAAACCTAATTCTGGACATGAAATTTACGTATTTATTCATTCATAAATACAAAAAAAAAGGAATTTCTGCCTCCTGAGGGTGTTGGGTGCTCTCACAGATCGCTGTGGCCACGAGGAGTGCGGGGATCCCCGGGAACAAAGCCTGAGCCCCCCGAACTCCACATCCCAGACCCCATTCATCGGCATCCTCAACCCCACCGCCTGCATCAGCGGCGATGTGACCCTCGTGTTCGTTGTCTCCAGGGAGCACTTCCCAGTTTATGATGTGTAAGTACAACTAAGAACATAAAAGAACTCAGCTAATGCCCATTCAATTCAACAAAGAGAAATTTTTCGCCTTTTCCCAATGTGGAACTGGAAGGAAACGTGACGAGGAACAGTAAAATTCTCATTATTGCACATAATTCAATGTCTTTTTCACAGAGAGGACTGTGCACAGCAGGAAACGGCATCTAAGCCATTAAGAAATTCACATTTACTTATTAAAATAAGCAAAATTAAACCTGTACTCACTGTTCCTGAAGTCCTGGTGATGCTGTTTCTGACCCAGAAGGGCTCCCAGTAACTATTTTTGCACAGGTAAACGAAAATTCCTGCTCCTTAGGGGTAATTGCTGGAGTTGTTTGGGGGAGAGGCAGTTCGAGCAGCCCAAAACAAAGCTGGGTGAGGAAATGCTGGAGCCGGGGGGACATTTCAGTGCCTGAACCCCCACTGATGCTCCTTCATTTACTGGTGTGACGGACAACAGCTCTGAATTTATAAATCCCCACCGTGCAAGAAAAAAATAATTGAAATAAAAAAGGCAATGACAGAGAAATCTTTGTCCTTCCCCTCCCAGAAACAACCTGTACAACACAAACGCTGAGTTTGACTGGGGAGATTTCCGAAGCCTCGGGGAGGAAATCAGAGAAACCTCCCAGAAATTCCTCTTGTTCCCGTTCCACTTCCAGGCCCCTGGCACTTACGTGCTCCGGCTGAGCAGCAACCGGCACAAGAGAATGGTTTGTACCCAGAAATCCTTCGTTTTTATTTAGAATTCCCCTCCTGGCGAAGCATTTCGTGCTCCAGGGGAATGTTTGGAAGCACGGGGAGCCGCAAAAATAACAGTGAGCACCTTTTTACGGCGCAGAAATAAATACGGGTTGGCTTCTGTGGGGGGAAAACGGGGCCATTCCAGCAAAGTTCGGTTCTGTAAGAAAAAAAAAAAGTATTTAAATCATCACGAAGATGAAATTAAACGCAGTGACACGTGCCTGGCCTCTCTGTCCTGTCCTGCAGTACCTCAGGGTGATGCCAGCGGGGGGACAGTGCTATGAGGAGGGGCCCTTCTTCCCCAGCACGCCCAGGTTTGCTGTGCAGGTGGGAATCGCCAGGAGAACGGAGCTGCCCCTCAGCCCCGACTGGGCGGCGATCGCTGCGGTGGCCACTGGGCTTGTCCTGGGGCTGGCTGCCTGCCTGGCACTGGCAGTAAGTACGGCTTACACAGCAAGTTTTTAGGGAATATTGTAAGATTTTAGGCGGTGAGCCCACGATTCATGTGTTACCTTAAAGCTGAACATCAGAATAAACTGTAATTTTATATATATGGTTATATATAGATATATGGTTATTTTTATATATGTATA
>VZRR01012449.1:86879-121344 GCA_013398015.1 Oreocharis arfaki
ATATATAATATACATATATATAATACACATATATGTACATACATGTACATATATAAATAAAACCCCAATATACGTCCCATAAAAACCCCATCAAAACCTGGCCCATAAACCTCTCAAAGACATTCAAGGTACAGATGAATATCATTCTTATTTTCTGATTCACCAGTGAGAGAACAATTTGCTTTCTTAAACATCGGACCCAAAACTGCCTCAAAGAGGACATAAATAAGCACTGGTTTTAACCAAAAAAAAACCCTGTCAGAAATTAATAAATTTCTTCAATTTTTAGTCATGTGACATTCAGGTTTGCTCTCCTCATTCAGACAAAAGTGACCTCGACACACCTGAGATCAGATTCAAAGCCAAGCTGGTCCTTCAGACTGTAAAACCCCCCCAAAAAAGTCATTCATCTTTGGTTTCAGCAATTTGGAATTCAGCAGGATATTTTTTTGTCTCCGCAACCAGACTCCTGTGGTAATGACCGAAAATGTGATTTATTCACCCAGCAGATGCAAACAACAGATAATTACACTTCCTTCCCCTTGCTTTCAGCTGGGATCTCTAATTCCTCTGGTTCAGAACAAATTAATGATTATCAATAATTAGAAACCAGACTCTCGGGGTCTTTGCCCCACAGGTGATGACGGATGCTGGCTGTTGAGTGAATCACGTTAACAGGAGATGTAAAAATAAAGAAAAGAAGCGATTTGTTTAATTTTGTGGTGTTTCTGCAGCTCCTGTGCCAGGGCCTGGGCTGGGCACAGAGGGGCAGCCCCTGCCCGGCGTTCCGGAGGCAGCAGCTCAAGCACGGCCTGGACAGATATTCCTCCAAAATCCCAGCTGTTTTTTCCATTAAAAAACATCACCCCTCGCTGCAGCACGAGGCTGGGCACTCCTGCAACGCCGCTGGCACAGGTCAGGCAGCAAAAACCCCTAAAAACCAGGGGGGGTTGTGCAGAGAGTGGAACCAAAACCCAGCGTTCAGCACTCTGCAAAGGCTCTGAATTCGGGGGGTCACAGGCAGTTCGTTCAGAACCAGGCTTTCAGCTGTTTAGAACTCCACATTAACAGATGGAAATTCCCTGTTTTCAGCCTGTTTCCTGAGGAGAGGGGAGGCTTGGGAGCCTGAAGGACAAATAGACCTCGAGGCCTTTAACACCAAGGTTTTCTTTGAGCTTCTGCTGCGGCAGTCCCACTCCGTCACCACCACGCTGGGCCACTTCAAAGAAGAGGTAAATCATTATTTGGGGCTGCTGTTGATGCAGAAAAGCCTAAAACCAACTCATTGTGTCTGTTCCCCGTGTTTCATCAGCCCCTGCCTATGAGGTGGATGCTTTATTTCAGCTTTCAGCTGTTTAGAACTCTTCTAATAAACCTGTCCTCATTTTATAAAGCATTTTCTTTATTTGCCCTGTAAAAGTGGGAGGAGCAGTGACCTTAAGGCAAAATATTTTGGTTTTCTTAGATTTTCTCTTGGTACTGAACTGATACAATTTTTGGAAAGAGACTTCAGCTTCCAGCTTCAATTTTTCATCTGTGAAATGAAAAAAAAATGTGGATTTTCTACACAGGAAAGCTGCAGGTTAAACTGAGGAGAGTTTAATAAATGCATAGATGAGTATGTTATTTGGATTTTATAGGAAATATATAAATTTCGCTGCTGAAATCTATAGGAAAGCACTTCACAGCCCAAAAATGAACCCACCTGTGGCACTCCTGTAACTCCAACTGAGGTTTTAAGGACAGCAGAGGGAGCTGGACCACAGCAAGCACTCCAAAGATAAATAATGGGGAGAAATCATCATTCCCCAACCTGAGCCAAGCTGGAATTGATGTGTTTGTACCAAAAATTGACCCCAGTTTGGGGTTTAGTATAGAAAAAGGGAAACTTCACCAGCTCCAAATCATCTCTTCACTCTTAAAGTCATTTTTAATTTCCTTTTTATTTTGTACCTCAGGTAAAAATTCTGTATCACAGGGTAATGAATGAAATATCCTCGCTGAAAAACCTTTGGATAAAGGCTCTGAGCATCCCAGGAACGGGGGAGGATGATGAGAGCACAGTGGCAAAACAGCAGGTAGAGCTCAGCCCAGCAATATTTATAAATGGAATAATAAATTAAATTTATACATGGACTAACAAATTGAATTCTCTTCTAGACATTTTAGGCATGGCCACGTAAGATGTCACCTCCAGTATAGCAGACATTTAATATCTCATAGGCTGCAAAAGAATTAATTGCAATATCCATAAAACAGGAGGTGACCCTGGGTCTTTACATCATTTAAAGCTGCTGCTGTGGCAGAGACATCCCTGAAAAATTAATTATTATTATTTTCTCGGAGGTTTCATCTTTGAAAACAGCATAAATTCATCTGCTTGAGTGTGTGGGGCAGCTGCTGTTTCTGACAGGCATGAAACAGCCCCTGCCTGCTCTGGGCTGTTCCAGGTGCCTTTCTCTGGGTCCCCACAGAGCTTTGAAAACTCTCAGCCCACCAGATTTTATGGCCTCAGTGGGGTCTCAAGTAATTCCCGGGAGGTCACCCCACAAAAACTGATCCCACTGCTCCAGTCTGTGGTTCAGATGCTGGAGGAAAACAGAAGAAATGGGTTTTCACCTGAGACTCCAGGTAAGAGAAAAGAGAAAGGCATTGCCACTTCCCTTATTTTATTCTTATAAAATTTCAGCTTTAAATCCAGAGGATTCTCCATGTGACAGCTGAAAATCAGCCTTTGGTCCCATTTTGTTAAAGATCTCCTTGGGCTTAATGAGCAAATTAAATTTGTGTCAATGTGCCCCAGGGTGGGATGAGCCCTGAAATCACCTGTAATTCTCAGTTTCCCTCACCAGCCCTCAACGAAGTTACAGTAAATTATGCAAAATAATTAATTTCTCATAGTAAATATATTTCCCTCCTGTTTCTTGCACAGGCCACTCCTCGAGGAGCACTTTAAAAGCCTCTGCTGCTCACACAGAGGCATCAAAAACTGAAGAAAATCAGGAAACCGCTCCAGCTTCCACAACATCCCCTGCTCTGCTCCCCTCACCTGCAGCAAGGATCACCCACGTGCAGCAAGAAATGCAGACAAGGTGAGAAACCCTTGTTATTCCCTGATTGTTGGTCAGAAAACTACATTATTTGCAAGTTTCCTCCTCAGGAAGTTTCTCTTTGAGGGTGGTGTGTGGTTCAAAAGGAGATCCCTGATCTCCAGGCGTGTGTGGATGAGGGAAGTGCTGATAGCAATAATTATGGAAAAACAGATGTTTTCAGGCTGGCTGTGCACATCTGGCTGCAGGTTCCTCTGGGAGAAGCACAGCTGGGAGCGGGCACATCTGGAAATGTCCTTGCTGACACGAGAGATGGGCACTGTCTGCTCCTTCTATGAATCCTCCAAGGAATGCCACAAAGGAAACTGGGTAAGGTTGGCATCGTGTCATCTCAGATTTCTCAGCTGACATGCAAGAGAGGAAAGTTGCCCCTTTCCTGTCTGAATTCCTTTCAGTTTTCCCACATTGCTTCCAAAAATTGAAGCCAAATTAGAGAGGGAAAAAAAAAAATCTTCTGATTATGGCAAAGCAAAATACAACCTGATTTAGTTTTCCTCTCTCAGTGTTAGAGCACAAGAGAGAGTGGCCTCATTTTCACTCTTGGGTACTTAACCCCACTGATGGCACTTAAATGAACAAGGATTTCTAACTCCTGGCTGAGTATTTTACACCTCAGGCTCAGTATGGCCCAGTTCCCACTCACCTCGTGCTCCTGATGGTGCAGATGGTTCAGCTGGGATGTCCATAATTCCAGGGCATGGAGAGCAGGACTGGCACACTGGATTCACTCCTGGAAGAGCTCTCCCAACACCACAGCCAGGCTGGCCAAGCCCTGCTCCAGAGACACCTGGAAGAGATCAAACATTCCGGCCTCAGCCCGGAGCTGACAGCGCCCAAACAGCCCCGACATTTCCTGGAAGAACTCCCCCACCAGTTGTCCTTTTGCCTGCTCGGTTTGCAAAGCTCAGGCTGTGACTTCAGCGAGCAGCAAGTGAGTTTGAGGCGTTTCCTCGGTGTTTTTGTCACCTCGCTGCCGTGCAGGGATGGGCGTCACCCCCAGAGGGTGGCACAAGCACACGGCTGGCTTTGGGCATTCCATGGTTATCAGAGCAGTTTCGATATCCACAGAAATTCAGATGTTCCAGGTCTCCCTGGGAGATGGGCTTCTCTGGTCCTGCTGACCATGGAGCTCTTTGTTGGAGTGGAAAATCCCCACCCTTTTTTTTTTAATCTTTCTAACAGAAACATTCCTGGGAAACTGAGCATTGCCCAGACCCTGTCACTCAGATGCTCCAGGTTTCAGGGATGAAGATTGTAAAGCTGGAAGCTCTGAGACAAACGTGTCTGTACAGAGTCCTGGATCTCTACAGTGACCTCCAGGTAAATGCATTCCGGGATTTTCGTGCCTCACCCCTCCCTGCACGAGCCTCGAGGCATCTCACAAAACTCCAGGTGCAAAAATGCCCACCCTGACCAAAAACCTACAGGAGTGCAAGGACAGAAACCTCCTGTGCAGAGTCCCACTCTTCAAATCCCTGTAATTACACCCAATGCTAGAAAAAAATGGGTTATTTCTATTTTTAAAAAAAATCATTTTCTCACTCTGCTTACCTGCTTCAGAGTGGAGTTTACCCAGAAGGTGTGACCAGGACCCTGAGCGGGCTCAGCTACAAAAACCAAGGTGAAGAAGTGGCCCGAGAGGCTGCTGAGAGCAGAGAGGAGCAGCAAGCAGCCAGAGCAGTGGCTTTCCTCCAGGAGCACCACCAGGAGGGGGATCTGCTGAAGGGGCTGAACGCAGAATCAGAGGCTGAGCTGAGAAAAATGCAGGCACAGTTTAGGCTGGAGCTGCAAACGCAGACAGAGGAAAAGGTACCTCAGCTAAAACATCGGGACTGGCATTTGTGAGCAGCCACACAGAGGGTGGAGAGCTCAGTAAAACCCCTGGCCTGGTAATTTCAGCATTGGTTTATGGGATTCACAATTATTTAACTCAAACTGTCAAGGGAAACTTTTTAAAGTCTTTCGGGAAGTTGATGGATTCCTCTTATTTTCAGGGTGGTTAATTCCCCTCCCCCCCACCAAACTCTGGATTTCTAATTTCGAAGTTGCACCATTTCCACACTTCCCTCAAGTCTGTAAAACTTTGTTTCCTCCCCAGCTAAAAGCCAGAGAAACCCAAGTGATCCAGGAGACCGAAGGAGAGAAATTTGGGGATCTTGTGGCCTATTCCATCCTCTCTCAGAGACACCTGAGGCACACGGTGACTTTGCTCCAGGATTGCCACAGGCTCAGGAACCTTGCCCTGAAATCCCAAAAGGAGGGCACAGGCCTGGAACACCTCGTGGTGCAAGTAAAACTCTCTTTTTTATTTGGTTTTAAGTTCTCTACGTTCGGTTTAGAACCCGGAGCGTGCTGCAGCAAAACTTTACAAACTCTCAGGAATTGTGTCTGCTTAGGGAAATGTTTCTAGAAATGAAGCTAACTCCAGATTAAAATGTGCTATATGACTTTTTAATGCCAAAAGGATTGAAGCCATCCTGGGATTTTCTACTAAAAATCAGACACTTCAGATCCAGTTTTAACATAGATTTACTTAATGTTCCTTAGAGAATCATATATTTATGTTCAGTAGATATAGGTTTGGTATTTGGGTGTTTATTAATAACAAAAATAAAGGACTGCCAGATGTTTTTACCAAATTTCCACTGCTTTTTTTCCAAAAAAATTGTATTTTCAACACTCTGGCTCTTAAACCCGCCCTCAACACATTGTGTAGAGATTAAATTAATGAAAGGAGGTTCAGATATTCCAGGTTCTATTTCACAGGAGCACTTTACCTTCCAGGATCTATCAATGGATGATGACAGCAGGGACATTTTGCAGCTCCTGAAGGACAACACAGAGTATTTCTGTTTAGTGCTGGAATTTATACAAGCTGTGAGATTTTTAGAGCTGAGAGAAACTCACTTTAAGGAAATGGTCAGAAGCTTAAAAGGCTGCAGCCAGGAGAAGGTAAAACTCAAAATGTATTTCTTTGCGCTCCGATTCAGAAAATAATAAATAATTGCTATTCTTACTGTGCAGAGGACTTCATTCTCCAAGCATCAAACTCCCCAAAACAAATACCAGGATCTTTGTGTTTGGATCTTTTTGTTTTTTCCACTTACAGTTTGTGGATGAAGCAAACGCCATAAGCAATGAAGTGAGAAAATTCAGGGAGCAGAAAATGAGGACGCTGAAGGAACAGCTCGAGCGCTTCCTGGAAAAGAAAAGAACCGAGAATATTTCAAGTGGTTTCGATCCATTTCAGGTTAGAAAAGAGCAAATCCCAAATGTTTTTTTAATTGAATATTCAACATATGCATAGGACATAACATGGCTGGTATCATTTCAACAAGGCCATGCCTGCAGCTGTGCTGAATGATGAAATTCACTTTTTATACGTGAATATAATATAGATATTATATATAAAAAAATATATACAAAGAAAATGGCTGAAAGTGGAGAACAGGAACAGAATACTTCAGGAAATTGGAAAGGGATAGGAGAAGAACAGCTGCTAAAAGCAGGTTATGCCCAAAGTGGTGAATTTAGGGGTTGTGGGGTTGGGTTTTTTTTCCACTAATTGTGAGGACTGGAGCTGCCTGATCTACCACAGAGAGCTCGTCCTTAGAGAGCCTGAGAAATTTACCAGCTTTTCACTGGCACTGTTTCATCCCTTACTTTTCCTTGTAGAGTTTGATGAAGGAATGCACTGAGGGAAAACCTTCCTTGGGAAAGGATTTCCAGCTGGATTTGCACAAGTCGAGAACGAGATCGGAAGGAGCTAAAAAAGGGAAAATGCAGCAGAACAGCCATTCCCCATCACACATCACCCAGGCTTCCCAGGTTCCAGGGACACAGCCAAAGGCAGAGGATCAGCTCCTCTTGTTCCTGACTAAGAGTAAGTCAAGGAATTTAAGTGACCTGTGATTATTTTTTGATATTGATGCATCACCTGGGGGTCCCTGATGGAAATGAGCAGGGGAGAGATTCCAATACACTTCTAAATGCTTAAACCTCTTGGAAAAAGTAGATATTTAGCAAAAAAATATACAGCTTTTAATCCTAACAGTTCATTTTTAAACTGAGGGCTGAACACTGTGTAGGAAAGTCAAAATCAGCTTATGGAAAAAGGAATGGGCACAAATCCCTCTGGAATTATGCCTGCAAATATCCTCTCCTCACAGATATCAAGGTGCTGAAGCAGGCAGAACACCTGATGGCATCCAGGATCACCCTGCTGAACCCTCAGCTCAGGGCACCTCCTCTGCATGGTAAAAAAAATAAAAATCAAAGTCGTTTTAGTGACTTTTGCTTCTTTTCCTGCCACTGTTTCACTTTGCCTTGATTCCCCACATGTGAAATGTTTGCCCAAACAAACCTGGTAAAAAAATAGATTGTTTGGGGAAACAACATCTCTACATTTCTTCACACAGGGGATGGAATTAAGTGTAAAAATCCCTCTTTTCTCCTCGGCCTCCTGAAGGAGGTGAACGACGAGCTCCGAAGTCACGCGGTGGCAGCTGGGCTGGGACAGAGCCAGAAGCTGGAGAAAAGTAAATTTCACCACTTCTCATTCTCATAAAACAGCCAGAATTGGGTGCAATTGGAAGATTTCTGCTGCATCCTTCAGGGAGATGTCGATCATGATCAGATTTTGCTGCCCACACACCTCAGTTATTCCCTCCTTTAGAGGAAGGGCTCTGCCAGTGAAGGGGGAAAACTCAGCACCCAAATCACCTGAATTTGCTGCTGGCCAGCTCTAAGCCACACATAATTACCTCTCACATCTTAATTGTGAGAGGTTTCTCTAGGGAAAGTAAAGTTTTGGGCATTTCTTCATCATCCTTATAATAATTCACAAAGCACCAACAGGGATTCACTTTGCTTTGAGCAATATTATAACAAAGATGAGAAATGCAGTATTTTATCCACCTGGATTGCAGTGTTACCTCTTAGGCAAACAAAATGCAAACAGAAATCAATTAATCTAATTAAACTCTATTGTCCTTGCAGCAGAAATTACCTCTCAGGAAGGAGAATTAACAGCAGTGGATCCTGCAGCCCTTTCTCCCAGGGAGTTTGTGGTGTTCCAGTACGGCCTCTCCATCCTACAATTCCTCACATTTCACATTCAAGTGAGTGTTTAAAATACTGATAATCAACAAAACTTGCCCAAAAATACTCTTCAGCCAACAGGCCACAAAGTGTTTACCAATTATAAGTAAAATTAATTAGAGAATAACCAGTGTGCAAACAGCAGGAATTGAATTCCACTTCTGTTTTCTCCACAACAGCACAGAACTGTTTTCAAGTCCACAAGATCCACAGTCAGTCCTTGTATTTGTTGTTTCTTGAGCACACTGCTCAGGAAATGAGGGATTAATCCCTGCCTGCTGCATAATTTTGTGATAAAACATATTCCCTTTATCACTCAGAACAACATTCTCTCATTTCCTCTGCACAGTTCTCAGCACACCTCTGGGTAAAAGCTCCAGGGTGTTTTGTAACAGCATTACATAAATAATAATCATAAAGTTGTAGTGGCTCCACCCAGAGCTCCAGGCCTGGAGTTCACTTTCATTTACTTAATTAAAAAGCTGGCAAGAGGAAATCTTGAGGATTTTCAAACAGACTCCATTTCCACGTGGATTTTTTTTTTTTTTTGGCTCTGTGCACCCACTGCAAATCCATTTAAGTGAACTTAGAGCCCATTAATCCCTGAGGTGCCTCCAGTACTCACAGGAGCATTTTCCCTTCTCTTTGCAGGCTCCAGAAATCACCCTGTGTGTTGCCTCCAGCCTCCCCCCGAGCGATGCCCCAGGCGATGCCTTCAGGAATTCCTTCTTTTATCAGGTTTGGCCGCTCCACATCCACACAATATTTTTATATCCGTCAAGTGCCAGGACTCGGAAGCAAAATGAAAAGCACTGAATACTTTCTGCAAGTCGTAGGATGCTTGATGCTTTCTAGGAAAGAAATATATTTATCTAAGAAACCGTCAAACCTTAATAATCTCCAGGTATCTCTGAGCACAAACCTAGCATGGCAATGTTTAAATCCATGTTTCATGGGAGGGCCATACCCAAAGCACATTTATTAAAGCAGCTCTGGTTTTCCAGTTTCTCATGTCCAAGTTCTACCACTTTTCATTTCTGCCAAATTCTCTCTAGGTCAGCTCTGTAGGAGTCGGTGTATCAGCCTTTCACTTACTGTAATTAAATTACAAACTCCTGTAGTTAAATTATAAAACCTGTCTTATTTTATCTGATTTAGTCTTATTTTTTTCTAAGTTTTCTAAAACTCATAAAATATAAATATACACCTGCCTAGAGCAGAGAATGCAGGAATGCTTTAAATTCACAGCACAGATTATTTCACTAACTCCTGTGCACGTGGATATTCCCCAGCCCTACTTCCAACCCTCACACTCACCCAAAATTGAGATAAACCACTGGAAGGGCTGAGCCAATTCCTGCTGTGCCCTTGTCCCAGCTGGTGATATTCCTTTTTTTTCCCCCCCTTAGAATTCCAAGAGGAAACTCTTCATCCTGAGGGAGTGCCTGGGCTCCGTGGGAAGTTTCCTGCTGCTCCTGGTGCACTGCTTGGCTCGTGCCACTGCTGGGGACCTCAGCCACGACACCAACCCCCTCTCCCTGAGGCTTTTCCACCAGGTACACATCAGGATTTTCCAAATGTAACCACATGAAACTAATTTCTGTTAAAAACCTCTTATTTTAAAAGCAAAGGGTTCACGCTGCCAGAACTGAGGAGATAAAACCCAGACAGTTCCATTCTGACCCTCACCTGGGCAGGAAATGGGAGGATGCAGCAGGAAAAGTTCTTTATCATCACACTCCTAGCTCAGAACACGGATTGAACTCATTGGAAAATAAAGAGGGAGCTGGAATTTCCCTTCCCAACACCTCGACGTGATGCAGGTGCTCAAAACCTTTCAGAAAGTCTTTGGTTTGTTTGTTTTTCTGCTTCTCTAGGCTTTAAAGGCCTGTCTCAGTGAGATGTTCTCCCTCAGACTGCAGCTCTCAGCAGCCCCCCAGGGGGATAAATCCCAGGGGATAAATCAAATGCTGCTCAAGGAGGAGCCATTCTGCACAGAGGGAATAAACCTGATCTCCCAACTTTTTGAAGCGAGAGTGAAAAGCCTCAGGGACACAGAGCTCCTGGAGAAGGTAACAAGAAAAAAAATCACAAGATCTGGTTGAAAAAAATCCACCACCCCTCATTTTTCACTTTGTTAGAGTGGCAATTAAATGGTTTATAGACCTCAGCTGGTTCCAAATGACTCTGCTAAAGCAGGAAGGTTCAAATAAATTATTTAACTTCATGTTAATCATTAGGTCAGCATAAACAGCAATACCACGAAAATATACTTAAAGAGTCTATAAAAAGGCTTTTAAAATTAATTATTTATCTGCTCTCTCCACTTCTGTGTTCAAGAAGAACCTCTTGCTCCGTGTGAAATCTGAGGAAGCACTCAATGACAAGAGGCTGGGGAAGAAAAAAGAGAATCTCCTTCACCCCCTGAGCAGCAGTGGAAGGGGGGCAGGGTGAGAGCGATCAGCCAGGAGCTGCTATTTACTATTTAAATTTGCTATTTGTTATTTCACTGCCCTGTACAGTGAAGTTTGTCTTCCTGGCTTGCTCTTGTGAAGAGCCTATGGACAAAATGTTAATACTGGCACTTCTTCCCTCTGAATTTAAACATCTCCCCTGTTTTTCAGCTTTGAAGAGGAAGCTGTCAGTTCCTTGTCCCTTTCAGAACTGGAGGATAAAGTGGATGCATTAACTGAGGAGCTGGTGCACATCATAGAGGATGAACAGCAGTTTTTAAGCAGCAAAGGCAACGAGGATCTGCTTTCTTATTACCTCGAAATAACCAGTTTGGAGAAGGAGAGTTTGGTAAAACAAATAAATGCACTGGAAGAGGAAATAGCCCAGGGCAGGAAGTTGTGATGGTGCTCAAAACTCGCTGGTTTGGTTCCTGCTCCTCTGCATTGGGCATTAGGCTTCAATCCAAAGAAAATCCTCTATTTTTGCTTTAATTACAATGTATTTTTTCCTCCCCATCCTAAAGGCTCCTTAAATCAGGAGTGAAAGCTGCAGTAATTTACATGACAAGACTTTGGCCAGAGGAACTGACATTTCTGGCCACAGGCAAGTGGTGAGAAGAAATATTGCTGCAAGAGCCCAGCCTCAGAGTTTCCAGGAACAGGAGCAAAATATAGAACCACTCAATTCCTCGTGTTCAATAAATTACTCTTTAAAGCAATGCATCACTCCAGGAGGTGTTCTGAGCCCTCTGCAGCTGAGAGTTGCAGTTTTATGATTTTATGACACAGCAAGAACTGCAGCTACAGTTACTGGGGTTAATTATATCTGCACAATTACACTGAAAGTGCAAGAAATATTCTCCACCACTGAAGCAGCTTCTGAAGCCACCATATTTATTTCAGCTCTGCAGTCCTGCACTGGCCAAGACCATCCCTAAACCTGGGGAATCAGCCTCTCCTCTGCCCAAATTCAAGAACCAAACCCCAAAACTTGAAATATTCATTATCTTCCAATGAGTAAAACATCAGCCCAGCCTCCAGTGTAGATAAAAAGCAAATGAAGAAGAGCAAAGTCACTCAAAACTTCTTCCCCCCCATCAGTACAAAACTCACAAGGGCACAGCAAAACTTAAATATTTTTGTGAGTCATTAAATACTCCCAGCATTTCTGGTGGTGATATTTAGGTCTTGGCTCGTAACACTTTTGCCAGAAGGAAGCAAAGGATCCTTCAAAGCAGCCTGGGGGATTCTTTTATCTTCCTTCCTTCACCAAAAAGCTCCTGAGCACCCTTCAAGGCACCACCAGCAGATGGCTTTGACCAAAAAAAAAAAAAGTAGATTTATTGATATATTCATTTCCTTTTTAATTCACAAGGAGAATAAATTCATTTATTTAAATTTACTCTTCTTGTGAGTTAAAGAGGAGATGCATATTTATTTACTCATTTCCTTTCTAACTCACAAGAAGAGTAATTTCATTGATTTATGCATCTCCTTTTCAACTCACAGAAGCAGCCTCACATCACATCTTTATTCTCGTGTTAACACCATTTTAAAACATCGAAAAAACCTGTATAAAACCCCCCCCCCCCCCCGAAATGTTCATAAATACAGAGCCAGATAAGACAGTAAGTGCTATTCTTATGAGGTTTTGCAGGGCCAGCCTTCCACCCCATAACAAAATCAGGGCTCCAGAAAGTCCAAAGGCAGCCACGGCTCTACCTCTTGGTGTTGACCCAGTGGTACCTGTCCATCCGTGGGCCCGGGAAGGCAGCCAAGGGCCGGTAGGGCCGGTAGCCCCTGTAGCCCCTGGGCTGGCCAAGGTGGGAGCCGTGGGCCTCGTAGGGTGTCCTGTGCAGGAACGGGCACCAGGGCTGCAGGGGGTTCTTCCAGAAGTCACTGAACTGACCAGTGAGAGGGGAAATAACGTTAAAACGTGCTGGGGGAAGAGGGGGCAGCAGGCAGGCTGTCAAAATCCCACCCCACTCCTTCCTGAGGAAGCTTAGGGAGCAAGTGGTGCCTGCTGCCAAAGCTCCATCCCACTCACAGCATCATTGAGCTTGGAAAAAACCCTCCCAGATCGATTCCAGCTGTTCCCTAACCCATGTCCCCCAAGTGCCACTTTTACACACGTTTTAAACCCCTCCAGGGCTGCTGACTCCGTCAGGGAGGGCGGGCAGCACCCAGGGATGGTGACACCCCGTGCCAGGGCTGGAAAAGCCTTTCAGGTGAGAAATCAAACCTAAACCTCCCCTGGAGCAACTCGAGGCTGTTCCCTCTCATCCTGTCTCTGTTTCTCCAGAAGAAGAGCCTGACCCCCACCTGCCAGCACCTCTTTTGAGGTAATTTTAGAGCGAGAAGGTCCCCCCTGAGCCGCACTGCCCCGGCTCACCTGGTACACGCTGTTGGGGTTGCTGACAGTGGGGATGGCTTTGGGCTCCTTGCTGAAGCTCTCCTCGTCCGAGGAGCTGCCGGAGTGAGTGTCCAGGGCTGCCCTCCCCACGGCAAGGTTGATCTGCTGGGGCAGCTCGAGGTCCTCCTCCCCGTTGAAGCGCACCACGGTGAAGGGCTCGTTCCTCTCGCCGTACCTGCGGCGGCTGCAGGTGAGCGCTGCTGCTCCGGGAGGAGCCAGCTCACACCAAAAAAAAGTGCCCAAAGCGGGCAAACCCGCAGGTAATTAAGGCTGGGAGCAGGTTTAGGTTGATTAAATACACAGCACTTGGTGTTTATCAGCCCCCCCAGGCTCTGAACTCACCTGCAGGACACCTCGAAGGGATCCACCCACACCGTCAGCTCCTCGGGCAAGCCCAGCTTGTTGAAGTCCACGCCGCTCTCCTCACAAGCCTGGTCCAGCAGGGGATCCCGTGGCTGCTGTTTATTGATCCTTAGGCACCTGGGGAACAGCAAAGAGCAGCCAGAGTTCAGATTTCACTGCGGCTTTGCAGGTCCTGCTCGTGCAGGGCACACCCAAAAATCTCCATTTATTGCCTCAGCACTTTTAACCTGTCGATGCAAGTTCTCACTTGGAGCCCCAACCAGCAATTCAGCCTAACAAGCTCATTTATCAACTCAAACAAGGCTTGGCTTTTAATTCTCATCAATTACTAATAAGGCAATTTGCTGCTTTAAGTGTTTAAAACAGAACCATTCCAAAAGTCACTTTAAGACCACTTGAATTCTGCACCCAGGGAGTCAGAGGCTAATTAAGACACTTGCCTTGAGATTTCCACCTCAGCTCTCCAACCACACCTTTACAGGTGAAAAATAAATGTAACTTTCACCAATTAATAATCCTTCCCTCAAGCTTAAGGGGTATCCTGGTGGTTCCCTTTGCACTTTGCCTCATTTATCTCACCAACATGAGCATTTTTGGGGTGTTTTATACAGGTTTTTCAATGATTTAGGTTGATGTTAACTTAAGAATAGAGATGTAATGTAAGACTTTCCTTGTGAGCTAAAAGGGAGATTAATAAATCAATGAGTGAATCAAAAAGGAAATGAATAAATAAAATATTTATTATTTCATCAGTTAAAGCCTCCAGGAGCTGCTTCTTGAATGTCAACCCAAGGCTCCATCTGCCCTTCTCCTAAGAGCCCTCTCACCTGAAGGCTTCTCCTCGCCACGGACTGTCTGGGTACCAGTGATTTTTGTACTTCTCAAACAGGACCGTGGTCAGCCTGGCTGCAAACTTCTCCACTTCATCCTTGCTCAGCTTGCCTTCCCTCCTCACCAGCTTTGTGATGAAGAAGACCACGGCAGCAGTTTCATCTTTCATCTTGAATGGCAGCACCGGAGGCACTCGAGCTGCTGGAGCAGAGATGGAACACCACACCAGGGAGATTTAATAACATTAAGGCACTATCAGGTTCCAAAAAGAGATGCTGCAAAGCCTGCACGAGCCAGGATAGACAGAGCCTGGATAAGCCTGACTGCCAAACAGCAGATTAAATTTAGTTTTGGATATTAAAACCAATTGAACACATCACTAGAAGACCCCTGCAATAAGCAAGTTAAGAGAAAATATTTTTTAAAAAGTTTAAAATATAGCAGTTCTTATCTATCACATGTATTACAAGCAGCAAATCTTACAAACATATAGATTTTTATATAAGAAGAAGACCAAAAGCATCACCTTCTGGCAGCAGAGACAGGGAGAACTTGAGATGAACTTCACAAATAGCCTTAAAGAGGCACTAAGGACACAGACACAATACCACAAGGCCCTGGCATTCACACACAGCAGGAACCCCAACACCCAAAAGCTCCCTCTTTCTCTCCCTGGCAGTGTTCAGTCAGGCTTTATATGGAAGAGGAATCATGTGGAGCTGAGGAATGCAACAACATTCAGGTGGGCAGGAGCTGCAGGTGTGTGTTAGTTCAATTTCCAAACTGCTTTCAAAGATATTTCCACTCTCCTTGGCTTTATTCCAACGTCAGTTCCTTCTTTCAGGGTGATTTAATTGATTCCATTCTTCATTCTGTTGTGTCCATCAGTCTACCCCATAAATCCCTGCGGAATATTTAATATTCACCATGAGGAAAACAGCACCAGGCTTATTAATTAATGATTAGAATTGTGCTTGACTGCTCCTAGCAGACTTAACACAATTATTTTCCACGTGAAACCTTCCCATTTGGCGTTCTTTATTTAGAAAACTGCCGGATTCTGGATTTATCACATCACTGATCTTCCTAGTTCACATTATCAGCATAGATTTATTTCGGGTTTGAGGTGTTTAAAAGAGAGGGAGCGCCTCAGTTCCTCAAAACGCGAGAGTTGTGCTCATTGTTCAAACCCCTAAGCCATAATTCTCTGGGCACAGCAAGAGAAGAGCTGATTGTTCCTTTTTTTCTCCCTTTTGCTGCCTCAGGAAGTCGTGTCTCCAGTGTCAGATCCCGGGAACTGCCGAGACAAAAGAACAAATGGAGGCAAAAAGAGCTGAGTGTTTAAAACGGGCTCTTGATGGGGTTGGGGATGGTGCAGCCCGGCAGCTCCAGGCTCTCATCTCAGCCTGGGGAGCTGATGGTGAGACAAGGCAGGGGATAGGAAATACAGAAATATAGAGTCTGAAGGCACAGTGTGAAGGTTTATGTGCCCTAAACCTCAAATCTCTGGCTATTTCTGGGTTCCGTTTCTCTCCACTCACACAGTTCCTTCCTTGCTCTTTAGTTTCTTTCTACATCACAAGAAAAAAAAACCCACCCCCAAACCCCACGGCTCCCAGGAGAAATTCTGCTTTTAAGGAATGAGTAATAAACCACAGAACAGCGCTGTGTTCCTTCTCTTCCTTTGTCTCACATACCAAAACACTTCCTCAGCGAGCGGGGACCTTTCCCTTTCCACAACCGCTCCAAGAAACAGAAACCGGAGTCTGGCAGATCAGGGATCCTCTGAAAAAGCTCTGCCTGAGAACCCCCCCGGTGTTGTGACCACAAGGGCTCCCCCATCATGTGCTCCCGGCATGACACACAAGGATTGTGTTCCCTGCAAAACCCTGAGTCATTCCTTCCTTTTTCGTGGAGATAAAGAGGGCAGGGGCAGCCTGCTCTGAGATTTTTTTGGGGAATGCTGGAGGACAACAGGAAACTGCTGCTGTGCACTGCTGGGAAGAATTTCCACACCACGTTTTTTGGCCTCTGTCTGTGCAGTCTGACTCTGTCTGCGTCCAGAATTAGCTCTGGGCAGCACAGGAGCGTTCTTGGACAGCCAAACTGGCTCTTTGTGCCTGAGGCCTGAGTTTTATTCTGGAGATTAAACTTGCTTTGAAAATGTCAGGCAGTTGGTGGGTCATTTTCTGAGCTGAGTGGATTCCCTTGCAAACGCCGCAGCCACATCAGTTTTCCTTCGTTTTTAAAAATCTGTGGCATGGTGACATGTCAGAAAACCCCAAAAATAAAAGTTTTCAAGTGACTTTAGAGTTTTGATCACACTGATTTTACTGCAGTGAGGCCGAACTGCAGGAAAAGTGGGTGTTACCAAAAACCTGGAGGCAACCATCACCAACCTGATTTCTTTGATTTCATGTCGTTTTTCCTCTCTATCAGATTATAACCTAATAAAAGACATGACCTCTTCCTCTAAAGTTTGACTCCCTTTTGTTCTTGAACCACCCAAGCTAAAGCAGCATTCTCACAAAACAGCAGTGGGCATCGTGGGGAGTCCATCCCCTGCTCTGGGGTGAATAATTTGATCACCATTTCTGACCCTGCCACATTTCAGCCTCAGGAATTCTCCAGGGACTGTCCTTTCCCAAATGCCAACGTGGTTTGGATCAGAGACAGAGACACAGGATGGGATTTTGAGGCATCTCCTGCTCAATCCAGCAAGTCCAGGCAGGCCCTGTGAGTGAGGAAATTCTGTGGCAAAGGAGCGAAGGACTGGAATCCACAAAGGACAAGCAGAGGGAAATCTGGATCCTTCCTCCACCTCCTCCTGTTGGGTTCCTCGTTCCCATAGCTAACACACAAACTGCAGGTGAGCAGCAAACAAACCCCTCACCTGAGAAACCAGCCCTGCAGTGAGGTGATATTTCTTGGATGACGGGAGGCAAAAGTCAGGTCAAATTCTGCACCTTTGCAACAACAAACACGGGGAAATTCAGGCAAAGTTCTCGGCAATTCCCCCAGCTGGCTCTGATTATTAAAATTCTCATTGGTACAGAAGTTCTGAGAACTTTTTAACTTGGTATTTTCCATATCAAGCGGGAGTTCAAGCATTTTTTTCCTGTTAATGTCACAGAAAGCAGAACAGCAGAGAGCGGTTCTGGCACCCCATCGCAGCGACAAGAAAAGCTGCATGGTTTTATTGGGGAGATTCACTGGGCTCCAGTCCTTCCCAGTGCTGTCAGTCGTCACTGACTGGAAGAAAACACAGCCCTTGGCGCCCTGTTTGGGTAATAACTGCTGAGGAAGAAAATGCCTGAACCAAAACTGGCACAGCCCATGCCAAGGAGAGAGAGCTCCATCAAACAGCAGCCAGCAAATTGTGCTCCCACTCATTCCCAGCTGCATCCAAACAGAAACTGTTTTCATCCCAGCAGATTTAGCAAAACCCAGGATGGACAGCCAAGTGTTGTGACTGAGAGGAGGCAGGAGATAAATGAGGAGATATTTGTGCCTTTTGTTAAATGATGCTGGTTTAATCCTTATTAGGAACAGAAAAAAGAGCCAAACCGCTCAAAATCGGTGCCTGGACATCCGTGGGATTGACCCAGAGCTCACTGAAACCAGGGGAAATGTGTCCAGTGCCTTCAGTGGGACTCAGAGGAGGCCCCCAGCTCGGCACAGGCATTCTTAGCCAGATTAAATGAGGTGTCCCCTGGGTCACCAGGCAAGCCCAGGCTTGAGCCACGAAGGGACAGACTCAGGCACAGTTTCTGTAGTAACTGCAGCCCAAACCAAGAGCAAACACAGCTCCCCTAGACACACTCTGGCAGGAGCCACCCCTGCAGGACTCTTTGCAGTTTTCCTGCTTTAAAGGATGGAGCACATGGAAATAAAGAAACCAAGTGCAGCTTGCCAGTGGCAACCTTCCCTCTGCAAGCCGTTTGATTTTTGTGGGTGATGGATGGCAGGCAATTCCTCCAGGTAAGCAGCTGAGGTTCGTAGGTGTGGACACAAAAACCAGAAAGCCTGAGTGATTTCCATATGGAAAAGCATCCTTGGTGACAATCCCCTGAGGGAAAAGCAGTTGGCATTTGTTTGGTCACCGTCCTGAACACAGCTCCAATTCCAGGGACCATTAAGTCAGAGGGCAGAAGAAACCTCATACCTGGAGGTTACAAACTCACACCTTCACTTAAACCATGCAGTCTTTGTATAAAGAATTATTTTGGACTGGAGCAAAACAGAAGGTGACTCCAACCAAAGCCACGAAAATTGTAAGGGTCTGAGTACCACATATTGCTAGAATTTAACTTAAAATTTCGTGATTTAAGTAATAAAATAAACCTAAAGAAAACCCAGTGGTGTTGATCCAGGATGCTCTAAAATTAAACAACAAAGGAAAGACAGCAAAGCAACCTGGGCTTATTTTATGGAGTCCAAGAGCTGCTGCCATAACTCTAAATTTTGTGGGTTTTCTTCCTCTGTTGGCATGCCACGATTTGCAGAGCTGAACAGGCCAAGGGCAAGCACAAATGGCTGGGCACACCCCCAAAACCCAGGGGGAGAGGGGCAGAAGGCGAAGATGAGCAGCCTGTGCCTCCCGCCGTGCCAGCAGCACAGGACACTCATCCCTCTGAGCTGCTTCTTTGCCTTTTGGGAATCCCTGGTGGGAATTAAACCAGGCTGGAGCCCCAGGATCCAGAGACACGAGCTGGGAGTGCCACCAGTGCCACCCCAGCCGGGATCACCCTCCCCCGGAGCCGTTTGTGCGCGGGCTCAGGATGGAAACCCCGGGTGTGTTTTCCATGTTGACTTTGCCCATGGAAACCTCTCCTGCAACAAAGCTCCCATGGCCGGGGCCACCTGCACGTCCCCAGGTCCCCTGGCCGGGTGGCCATGGTGACAGGGAGTACACAAAGCTCCCAGGCATGGGGCTGACCCACGGCCCCGCTGGGACACTCCAACCCAGGAGCCCCAGGGGAAAACAGGGACCTCTGAGACCTCGGGGACCATCCCCAGAGGAATTCTGCCAGGGAAAGGCTCCACGGACGGGGTGCCGTGCCTGGGAAAGGGAAGAGTGAAGAAAACATCCACGTTTCCCTTCCTATTAAATCCTTTCAGTCTCAGCGCCGCCCTTACCAGGATTTTTCCCAGGTAAGCTGCTGGAGGGTAAGTCCGGAATTCTTTAAGGCATTTATGGAGGGAAGCTGGCAAAATCGTTTCGTTTGCAGACAAACTTCTCCTTGCAAGCTCACAGATGGCGTCTGATTCCTGTTTTAGCTTGATAAATCTATATAAAACAGCTTTATCACATTATTAATTGCACGCACATCTATCAGACACGAGACATAACTGGTGATAACTCCCGACACGCACTCAGAACAGATCTGTTAATTTCTTTAGCTGCCACTGAAACAAGTGTAAAAGATTGGAGTGTTCTGACACCTGACTGACAGCACGGTCTGTGCTCCTGTATTTTTAGGGGGGGGGGGGAAGCTTTCTGAAATTCAGGGAAATGGTGAAATTCCACCATCCCTGCTGCTGCTGTGACTGCAGATCACCCTGGAAAACTCCACCTGGAAACGGCACAAAATCCATGGCACAGCACACGGAGCCAGGCAGGGAACGGGGACGGGGGGATGAGCACAAACACCTGAGATGCTGCAAACCAGGCACGACGATATTCCCGTGGAATACTTTGTCTGGGCCCAAATCTGCAGCTGGATTTGCACTCCCACCTCTGGATACAGCAAGGACTCCATGCCAAGGTCTTCCTCATCTCCCCTTCCCATTGTGGTGCTGCACAATAATCCATATTTCAGTGTTTAATTGCCTTGCCTCTGCACTCTTGAAATGATCTTTGTGTTGGGTTCACTGCAGTTCTTATTAGTGAGAACTCTTAATATGTGGTGTAAATACTAAACACAGATACAAATATTAAATATAGATATAGATATAAATCTATCTAAATATAGATATAAATATAGTTATAAATATATCTAAAATATAGATATAGATATAGATATAGATATAGATATAGATATAGATATAGATATAGATATAGATATAGATATTTGGAATTTTGTCGAATAAGGGTGATATGACCAATATTTTCCATTATTGCAAATTCCTTATTATTATAAGAGCATTTGAGGAGAGGAAATAAATGAATATAATTATTGGAAGTGCTTTCTTTCATTCCAGGTTTGAATTCCATGGCTCCACGAGCAGTGCTTGGTTTGCAGGCAGTGTAGTTAGCTGATTGTGTCCATAATTCCACAATCACTAACTTCACTGCCATCAAAACAAGGCACAGGATTCTCTGCTCCAACGTCGGCCTGGAAACTCCAAACTTCCTTATTCCTACTGCAAAATCATCAATAATGTGATTTATTTGCAGCTTTGTTTCCAGACTTTTACCTGTCCCACAGCAGTGTGTGGTACACGTTGGTAATACAAAGTAAAATCTTGGATTCCTTGAAGTTGGTGCCAAAATCCTCAGGAATTTTCCTGGACCAAGAATCCTGTTATTTAAATAATTCATTTACTGCATGCTTAATTGTTTATACACCCAGACTGGAGTAGGAATTTTTTTAGGTTGCATCCTTCAGCTTATCTGCCAGATAGAAAGAATTTTCATCTGTTTTTCCTGTTTTATTAAGCAAGCTGGCAAGTGAAGGGAGTTTTGAGCAGTGATTAAATATTNCAAATTCCTCATTATTATAAGAGCATTTGAGGAGAGGAAATAAATGAATATAATTATTGGAAGTGCTTTCTTTCATTCCAGGTTTGAATTCCATGGCTCCACGAGCAGTGCTTGGTTTGCAGGCAGTGTAGTTAGCTGATTGTGTCCATAATTCCACAATCACTAACTTCACTGCCATCAAAACAAGGCACAGGATTCTCTGCTCCAACCTCGGCCTGGAAACTCCAAACTTCCTTATTCCTACTGCAAAATCATCAATAATGTGATTTATTTGCAGCTTTGTTTCCAGACTTTTACCTGTCCCACAGCAGTGTGTGGTACACGTTGGTAATACAAAGTAAAATCTTGGATTCCTTGAAGTTGGTGCCAAAATCCTCAGGAATTTTCCTGGACCAAGAATCCTGTTATTTAAATAATTCATTTACTGCATGCTTAATTGTTTATACACCCAGACTGGAGTAGGAATTTTTTTAGGTTGCATCCTTCAGCTTATCTGCCAGATAGAAAGAATTTTCATCTGTTTTTCCTGTTTTATTAAGCAAGCTGGCAAGTGAAGGGAGTTTTGAGCAGTGATTAAATATTAAACTCACTGCAGGTATAAGTTGTTCGGGTTTTTTTCTCTGACCACTTAACTTAACTAAGAATTTTAATTGGAGAAAATAATTAATAATGCCAGAACTTGCTGCAAGAGGGGCTTTTTCGAAGAAAAAAGCAGGGCTGGAAGGCTCTGCCATCAGCCTGGTTGCCAGGCAGTGTAGTTAGCTGATTGCCCAAAGCAACAATCACTAGCCACACAGCCAGGTAAAAAGGTCTGGAACACTGGGATCAGGAATGTGGGAGCAGCAATCAGGCCCAAGGGAATTCTGAAAGACAGAAGTACCCATGGACAGGACAGTGAAATAAAACAAGCCAATGTCAAGCCAATTTTCCTGGTGATCCACCCCATTTGCAACTCGTTTCCACTAAAAACCACGAGGATAAAATGCATTTTTGAGTTTTTTCTTCTCCAGTTTGCAGCCTTCAGCTCCCCTTCTGACTGGGCTCGTCTCAGCCTAACAGAGGTCTCTGTTCTCACATTTCCCCTCCATTTAACTCTTGTTGGATAAATGAAATTGAGGCCCGTGGTGGCAGCTCTGTCCCATCCTCGGAGAAGCTGGGCTGGAGTGAAAATGGCCTGAAAGAAGATGGAAGCTTCTGCTGGAGCCCCAGTGATGCCCCTGGTTAACCAGCGTGCCACGCCACGGGGGGGACTCACACAAATAAAGCAAATTTGGACACACCATTAAACACTACAACTGCACTTCCAGCCTGACTCTGCAATTTTTTTTCTGATTTTAGTAAAGTGTTGCCCATTTTTAGTGGAAAGCTGCAGCCTGGGTTTGGGAACCAGGCCAGACAGAGCAATCTGCAGGAGGTGCAGGGAGGTGCTGAGCTCTGCAAGCCTTTCCTGCGAGTCAGCAATCCCCCTTTCCCCATTAATAATCCCAAAAGGCATCTCATCCATTACCATCCATTAGTCTGCTGGAAATTCTGGCTGCAGCCAGCAAACAGTGCACTGAGGCTCGCATTCTTTTTATTTTTAAATTTTTTTTCACTCAGTGGGAGGTTGGATTTGATGGGTTTGGAGGTGTTTTCCAAGCAGAGATGAAAGCCAGCTGGGCAGCAGGCAGCCATAAAGATTCGTTTCAAGGAGTAAATGGCTTTATATGAATATAAGACACTCTAAAAACATCCCATAAGTCTAAGAAAAGTCAAATGAATGCACTGGATGGAACAAGAATAATGCTCAGGTTGATGTCAGCCATAGGTGTCTCTTAGTGCTCAAATCCAGATTTCAGGTTTGATTCAGACATGAACAAATTCGAAGGAGCAAACCCTGGGAATTGCATAAATCTGGGAAGCGAATGTGGCTTTATCCAACAATTTCCCTAAGCAAAGAGGGTCCTGCAGCCTGTGGGACTCTGAAAGTCCAGGCCAGGCACAGGAGGTAAACGAAGTTAAACAAGCTAAAAAAGGTTGTTAAGGACAATTTTCTATCTCAAAACCACAAGGAATAAGGCAGTGAGTCTCAATTTCTCAGTTCAATATGCCAAAGGAACCTTTACAGCCTGGCCATTGTTATTTTTAATTTTTTTTTCCATTGCTGTCTCCAGATTTTTATCCACTGAAGCACAAAACCCCAGTTTTTAATGAAGTTATCAAACCGGCTGCCCTGCTCCCTAAAAAGCTCTCAGAAACTGGATTGGAGCAATAGGGGAAGAACTCGATGTAGGGATTTTTATTACTCTCATAGTGAACTGCAGATTTACTGATTTATAATGGTTTGGCCTGGCCTGGCCGGATGTTTATCAGGAGAATAAAATCCAGGAATAAGAGGTCTGTATTCCATTAAGGCTTTTCTTTCCTTCTGCTGTAATTCCCAAGATACAAAGCAGAGATAAAACGAGTCGAAGGTTAAGAACCACATATCTGAATTAATACAATTTAATTCCTCAGTTATACAGAGTAGCACCGAAATATTAAAGCTGATAAGTGCAGGGATTGGAGAAATAACCTGGAAAACAAGATTTCAAAAGATCCTTTCAGGAATGACGTCTTCATTTGGGGCATAAAAGCCTCCTTTTTTCCTTCCTACTTATTTAAGCTTTTAAGTTGGTTCTTATCAAGCACTTCCTCTTCTCAAAGTTTATTAAAATGCTGAACCAAGTCTGTCTGCTTGGCCCAAATTCTGTGCATTAAAGCTGGGCCTGGTTTTTATTTCCCTTTGTCTAAACACTCAGATTCTATTTAGGGGGGGGAAGATGTCCTGGATACTGTTTTTATTATTATTGTTATTGTTATTATTGTTTTATTACTATTATTATTATTATTATTACTACAAAAACTACTCCTTTTTATCCTGTACTAATAAATATTATTACAAGATTTAGAAATTAAAAGGCTGGAAGCCTGCTGCTATTTTTCTATACTTTTCTCCTTTCTTTTCTGTGTATTTTGCATTTATTTCTCAACAGTGGTCAAGAGAAGGAAATGGAAGCTTCACCACTTTTCAGCACTTGTGGAGATTCTGATTTTGCTTTAATGCTGGCTGGGATTCAGACAGTCAGGGGGAAGAGTGGTTGTTGAAGTGTTTCTGCATTTCTGAAAGAGCCAGGAAATATCAGAGCCTGTTCCTGTTTCACACACAGGCTGCAGGGCCAGCAGCTTTCCAAAACTTCCCTCTGGAATTCCTGACTCCTGCCCACCTGGAGTGCGCTGTTTTCATGGCATTTTAAAGTATTTCCCTCCCCTTAAAACATCAATTTCAGAAAGAGCTTCTCCACTTGAACTCCCAAGAGCGGCTCAAGGTTTTAATTCTTCTACAGAATCATTGATCTCCTATTTTAAAGCATTTTAAAGCAGTTTTTTTTCTCTGCCTGAGCAGATTCACTTCGCCGCTCTGCCCTTTTCCGCGACCTGGGAAAATCTCTTGGAGCCTGAGCCATAAAACCGCGGGCTGGGATGGAGAGCCCGAGCTGCAGGAAACAGGTGCGGAGCAGCTTCCCGGCCACCAGGAAACGGGCTCGGCGTTTCTCCATGCGGGAAGCAGCTCCCGGGCTGCGCTTTCCCTTCCCAGGCTGTTCCCTCGGGGCAGCGTGCGCATCGTGCGCTAAAAACGCCGAGATTGTGCGGTCACTCCCGGGATTTTTCGCTTCAAAGTTGGATTTGGTGATCCTTGCGGCTCCCTTCCAACCGAGAATAGTTAGATTTAGAAATCTGGGATTGGGATGGATGAAATAGATCAGTGTTTAACTCGACCGGCAGGAAACAATAAAGCTCATCCCGCTCCTTTCAAAGCGAATCCAGACCTGGGAAAGCGAAGGAGAAAGCTTTTATAAAAATCCCAAATCCCCAGCGCGGGGATGGACCCGCCCGTGGGTTGGCTCCTGGCGCTGGCTGCGGTGGGCGGGCGGTGGGATGGGGGGTATAAAGCGGCATCAGGGGGATATAAAGCGGCATCAGGGGGATGCGGGCAGAGGGATGAAGGGTTTGGAGCGCGACTCAGAGAGCAGCGGCGAGAGGAGAGGGCTCGGCCCCGGCGCGGTGCCGGTTCCGCGGTGTCGGGGCTGAGCCGAGCCCGCTGGCCCGCGGCCCGAGGAGGAGGAGGAGGAGGAGGAGGAGGAGGGAAGGAGGCAGGGAAGGAAGGAAGGAGGAGCTGCCGGCTGCCCCGGTGCCCGGCGGAGCGATGCTGGCGGCAGCGGCGCTGTGCGCGGCCGCGCTGGGCTGCGCGGCGGGGGCGCGGCTGCTCAGCGGTAAGAGGGGCTCGGGATCGCTCCGGATCGCTGGGGATCGAGGGGATCGTTGGGGGTCTTCCCTATCCCAGAGAGATCCCTCCGGCCCCGCTGCGAGGGTCGGGATGCGCGGGCGGCTGTCGCGACACGGGCAAGGATGCGCGGACGGCTGTCGCGACACGGGCAGGGATGCGCGTGCCCCGCGGCGGTGCTCGGGGCAAGGTTGGGTTTGATGGTTCTGGAGGTCTTTCCCAACTTTTCCAGCCGGTTTTGCCCTCCGCCCAGCCCGGGGGAGCTCGCTGGAGTCAGCGGGCAGATCCCGAGTGAGGAGATAAGGGGGGAATACAAGGAGTCCTTTCAGCCTTGCTCAGAGCTGCACATTCCATGTCCTAAACTGAGTTCGGGATCCCAAAGAGCAGAGAAGTCCAGCCAGGAACCGGCTCCAATCAGTTTTCCCTTGGCTGAAAGTAACGGCAAGTTTGGCTGATAAGGCAGAGACTTTCTTCCTCTTTTTTAATGAGGACAAAATGTGTTTGTGTGTCAGAAAAGAGCATGGGTGCAGTTTTTGTGACACTGTTTCTAGAGAGTTGCAGTGTGTTAATGAAACTCTGCTGTCTGTGTTTTCCTTTTGCCTCTCCCAGCAGCAGTGGACATTTCCCTCAGAAAAGGTAAGGGGCTTTGCCTTTTTTCTCCGAGTGTCAAATTCCCAAGGGAAACAGAGGCTGTGCTAGAAATGTATTTTTTAATACTGCTGTTGTAGTAAAAATCCTGTTCCTATTGTAATTTCTGCATCAAATATTAGCAAACTCCAATTCTGGCTATTTAACTGCTCAAAAGTTCCAGTGTGAAAGGTGTTTAAACTCCCACTCTTAGAGTGACCAACATAAATCTCCCTTGGAGGGGTTTATAATGACCCTGTACTCTCCCATTTGTTCCAAGCACACCACAAACGTCGCTGAAAGTTTTCCTTCTGTACAAACATGTAGGTTAGCAGATTGTGCCTGGAAAGAAATATTTACTGAGCAAAACAAAACTGTTTGTTTCCACAGTCTAAATATTGGGACTGCTCTGCTGACAAACACACAAGTGCATCATTTTGGATGATGTGTCTTTTCACTCTGATCTTCCCTCGGAACCAAAATGAGCTGTGCTGCTTCTGCACGAGCGAGTCCTTGGCTCGTGACAGCCTGAAAACAGACATTGTTTACTCCCTGGGCAGGCAGAAACATTGCAGAGCACAGAGCAGGGCTGGAAATTGGGCTCTGGGAGCTCGTCTTGTGATCCTCAGTACAGACACTGGAAACTGGGAGAGTTTGAGGTTGGATGTTCATAAGGAATTCTTCCCTGGGAGGGTGGTGAGACCCTGCTGGGCCAGAGCAGCTGTGGCTGCCCCATCCCTGGAAGTGTCCAAGGCCAGGCTGGAGCACCCTGGGATAGTGGGAGGTGTCCCCATGGCAGGGAGTGGAATGAGATTGTTTAAGGTCTCTTCCAACCCAAAATAGTCTGGGATTCTGTGACACTGCAATATCCATTAAACTATTGCAGATACCCCAAAAGATAAATTCTTGCTATCTCTGCGTGCATAAGGAAATCTCTTATTTTGGCCATTTAATTAGTTACAAATAACAATCACCTTTAAAAGCCTCTTTG
Source organism: Oreocharis arfaki (assembly GCA_013398015.1). Classification (NCBI taxonomy): domain Eukaryota; kingdom Metazoa; phylum Chordata; class Aves; order Passeriformes; family Paramythiidae; genus Oreocharis; species Oreocharis arfaki. Next base: position 113,777 of record VZRR01012449.1, read on the forward strand.
AACTTGAAGCAAGGGAACTTTGCTTTTTAAAAGGTTGCTTATATCAGCTTGCTCTGGCACAGTGTTGTTTCTTCGGGAGGGACTCCCAGGATCTGCAAATCCCACAAAAATCGTGAGGGAGCTGAGAAGAGCAGGACATGAAAGGACCAACCTAAACCATGAGATGCAGTGAGAAGAGTTTGGAGATGCCATTTGCCAGTCCAGTAACACAAGTGGCTTTTACCTGTGTTGTGTTTTCCTTATCAACAGCGCAAAACTCATCCAATTCGATGTTTCAGCGTTAATTTTGGTCCTGTTTGGCACAGCTCCTGTAACAGTTTTCTCTCCCTCTCTGCAGGGCAGACGGTTTGCAGGCGTGGGACGCAGAAACCCTGCTACAAAATCGTTTATTTCCACGACGCCTCCCGCAGGACCAGCTATGAAGAAGCTCACCTGGCCTGCAGAGCTGACGGGGGGCACCTCGTCAGCATCGAGACCCCAGCAGAGCAGAGACTGATTGAATCATTTATCAGGAGCCTCCTGGCTTCTGATGGAGACTTCTGGATAGGGCTTCGGAGGAGAAAGGAGGAGGAGGACAACAGCACAGAGTGTCACAACTTCTACTCCTGGTCAGATGGCAGCTCTTCCAAATTTCGGTGGGTACCTGGGAGTGACACTGTGGGACTGTCAGTGCCTTTAGGAACCAAGGATTTTGTCCCATCAATCCAAGCAGTGCTGTCCCAGCTGCCATTCGTGTTCCTTCTGCCTTCATCCCATCCAGGGGCCCAAATCAGCCTCCCTTTGTTGCTCCGTATGAGACACTCCAAGTGTCTGCTTCAGGCTAAATTGATAACTTTTGGTGGCTAAAAGGATGGGAAAGAACAAGTGGTCTGGCCTTAAAAATCTCTGATTAGGCAGCTACAAATGACCTGAAGGTTCCTGCACTGCAGATCCCCTGAAGTTGATCCCTGATGTCCTGGGTTCTTCTTCTTACTGAGGGAAAATGCTGCAGGATTTATGGTAGACATAGAAAACAAAAGCTTTGACAGCACTTGTTAGATTTCTGCCTCCTTGTCTTAAGGAACCATAGGATTTGTCATAAATAAATTATAAAAGCACCAACATTTACACCAATTTGCATCCTTACATCAGACTTGTGTAAAAACACCCTGGAATTGTGACCTTTTTTGCTCTGGGAGCCCACAAGACATTTTGGTCACTCAGAAATGAACAAATAAAAACTGGTTTTGGCGCTATTTGACATCTTAAAGTCTCTCCCGTGGTTCACATATTGGGGGTGGATAATGGGAAGCTGGGACCAGAATCTGCTGCTAAGAAACAGGCACAGCTTTGCTGCCTTCCATTGGTGAGACACAGCTTATTTATGCTGAATGATAAAGCCAAGTAAAACACCAGGGGAGGAAGGAAGTGAGGGAGGAATAAAGCATTGGAATGGTTGGAAAAACACTGCTTGAAATGGGTGTTCTCCCACGTCGAATCCCTTGGGATATCTGGAATTATTTATGCCCTACGGATCAGCTCGCAGCAAATTCTCGGCGTGCAGAACATTGCTTGTTCCAGAATCGGTGGGGATTGAGCAACTGGCAAAATCAGGACACGCTTGGAGGTGTTCTCTGCCTTGCATAAAAGATCTTTTCACTACCAGTGATATCACAGAGTGCTGCCTCCTTCCTGTGCGCTGCTTGGGAAAGCTGCACAGGTGTCTGGTGGTGAAGTTTATTCTCAGAAAACAAACAAAAATTAGCTGCAAGACTGTGTTGGTGCATTTCTCAGCGGAGGAAACCAGATCCTGCTTCAGCTTTTGCATCTTTTCATTAGATTTTGCAGGCACCGAGGCCAAAAATAGTGAGAGATGGTTTTGCACAAAACTGTGTGGAGGAAAGTCCAGGTTCTCCTGAGCTTCTCCTGACCCTTGCAGAGGGGTTTCAGTGAGGAACTTCGGGGGTTTCAGTGAGGAACTCAGCCCTTTGCCCCTTAAGACTTGTTGAACGCCCTCCCTGCCGAGTTCTCAGCGAAAAACCTGAATTAAAAGAATAAATAATTGTATAGCACCACTCCCATTTTCCCCATTACCCCTTTAATTCTGCTTTATTCCCATCCAAGCTCCCGGAAAGCGCCCCCGAGCCGTGTCTGTCGTGTTTCCCCAGGAACTGGTACGTGGACGAGCCGTCGTGCGGGGGCGAGGTGTGCGTGGTGCTGTACCACCAGCCCTCTGCCCCGCCAGGAGTCGGGGGCCCCTACATGTTCCAGTGGAACGACGACAGATGCAACATGAAAAACAACTTCATCTGCAAGTACTCCCTGGGTAATGAGTCTCTGTGGGATTTAAAACCCCGGTCCCCTAGGAGAAGGAATGAGGAGGCTGCAGTGGCTGATAGGGAAACCCTCCCTCGGCCTTGCTGGTGGGACAGGGAGATCTTTAAATTCATGCAGCAAATGGGGAAAGCAATGCCAGTGTCTCGTATCTGTAGCTGTTTGTGGCTTACTTAAATTCTCTGGGGATTTTTATGAAGTGTTTGAGGTCTCAGACTGGGGGAGAACACTGAAGAACAGTGCTCAGGTTGTCAGGCTCTCTTCAGGACACAGTGTTCTCCCCACTCATGAGGAAATTGTTCTCTCTTCTTTCAGAGAAGCCGACAAAAGCTCCAATAGAGAATTCCCAAAGAGGTGAGTTGGACTTATTTGTTTGGGATTTCTTTTTTTTTTTTTTAACAATTGCTAACTTGCAGTGGAAATACTCCGACATTCATTGCCAAGGACACCCAGAAAACACTCTGAGCAAGAGCTCCCCTGCAGTTTGCACTTTCCCTGTGCCATTCCGTGCTCCATCCTGCATGGAAAACCTTGCTGCTGCAGAATCTGGCAGGAGTTGAAAGCAGACAAATCCCAGTGCACCTTACACACCTTTGCAGCCTCTTCAATCCTCTCTCACCCTCATTTTTTATTATTTCAAAAAAACCATCTGCAGTGTTAATGAAAGCTGCTTCTTTCCAGCTGTGGCAACCGAGCCCTGGAAGCCAGAATTCCCAGAGGAACGCCGGAGGAAAGCTGCCAATGGAACAGTCGTGGGAGCCAAAGGTAAGTTGTGCTCTCAAAACCCGGCCTCATTTCAAGTGTTTGACCCAAAATGTGGAAGACTGGATATAGAAAACAGCCTCTGAAAAAAACACTTCCCTCAAGTATTTCCCAGGACAAACCTAAAGAGGTTGCTGTGAAAATGGTCAAAATCCAAAGCTGTGCAAAGTGGTTTGGGTGTGAAAAAGCCACTTTTGTTAAATCACTTCTGAGCGGCTCAGCTGCGAATGTTCTGTTTGTAAGTCTGTGATTAACTACGAAAAACTTGCAATTTCTTCTTATGGCCCTGATTCATTTTTCCCCCAGAACCTGCTCAGAGCCTTGCCTACATCCTTATTTCCAGCGTTCCTGTGCTGCTTCTCCTGATGGCCATCACAGGCATCTCCTGCTGTTGGCTCTCTGTGAAGAGGTGAGTGGCATTTCTGTGTTCCAAGTGACCACTGACACCTTGTCCTGCTTACAGCTGATTCCACCATCCTGTACAGCGCTCTGACAAGGAGTGTTTGCAGCCAAAGAAATGCTGCAAAAATGCTGTGGGTGCTCCAGGCTGAGTTAATTGTGAAGTAAAATTCCAAGTAAATCACATTATGCCATTTTTACTGTGTTCACAGATATGGCAGGCAGGAAATAATGTCACCAAGATTAGGATTTTGTTGTGTTCACCCTCCTACTTTTCTTATTAAAGCTTTGAATTATCAGAAGTTCCCCTTCAAAAGTGAAAAATGCAGCGATAGAAATAAAAGGAAAACAATTTGGAGCAAATAATGTTTAGCAATGTCCTCTCCTTGCTTTCCCTGTGTGCACAGCAGCTCTGGGGGGTGGATGCTGGCTGTGATTTTGGGAGTGTCAGGAGGAGTTTTGCTGCCCCAGCACCTGAGTTGGCAGCCCAGAGTGTCCCTCAGCAGGTCCTGCCGTGGGCATTTCCAGGAGTGCAGCCTGGAATGGCAAGAATAACGAATTTCCTGAGCCCAGCTTTGCTCAAGGCTCGTCACCAAATCGCTGTCAGAGTTCTGGTGTCGTTCTGTTCCGTGTTTTCCTCCGTGCCAAAGCATTTTATGGCTTTTCCCTCTTCCCTGCCCTCCCAAGGAGACGGGAGCGCGTGGATGTGGCCCCGAAGGGGGAGAGTGCCTGGCTGCCACACCCCAGGAGGGACAGCCCCAAGCTGGACATTTACAGAGTGATCAATAAGCAATCCGAGGCTGACCTGGCTGGGGCCAGGCCTGACACCAAGAATTCCTCCTTCCGTGCCCGGGAGGGGCTGGGGAGCCCCTGCAGGGACCCCGAGGACCTGAACACCTCCAGCAGTGGCTTTGTGACCCTGGCCAGCACCGAGAGTGGCTTTGTCACCAACGACATCTACGAGCTCTGCGGGGACCGTGTGGGCAGGAGCCAGGAGTCCACCTGGGTGGACAATGAGATTTATGGATACTGAGGAAATGGACCCAAAAAACGCGCCGGAATTCGGATTTTGAATACCAACACAGTTTACCTGCCCTCTCCATGCACTTGTTTAATAATGGTGTCTGTGGTATTTGTCCTGGTTTGGCCTTGTCCCCATATTCTTCTATTTTCTGAAAGAATAGGGGTTTTTAAAGATCTAAACTGCAAAGAGTGTACGGGTTTTGCTTTGCACCAAGCCCCAGGAATGGCTTGTTAATACCCTCGATTCTTTTTTTTGTACCAAAGATATGCCTTGAAACTGCAGGACAATCCAAAATCCTTATTTATTTATGAACCTCCTCCTATTCAAAGGTGCTAAAAGTTACCTATAATGTGTGACAGGGCCCTGCTTTCCTGGAGGTGCTGAACAGTGGGAAGCGGGGAGCGAATCCCTTGGTTTGCTTTGCTTGTGTGTGCAAATTTCCATGCCTATTAAATTTCTTTATCTCAGCCCATGAGTTTTGTCATTTTTACTCATCCAATTCTCTCCCTCATCCTGCTGGGAGGGACTGAGACCAAGCAGTGGAGGGGGAACGGCCGAGCAACAGGAACACAAATATTTCACACCTTTTGTTCTGCAGATGATTTATCTGGCTCCAGGAGTGCAACATTTTCCTGCAGAAAAAGTCTATGAAGCGCCTAAAATGTGCTTTAGTTGCCTAGAGGTTTGCTTTTCTCCATTGCATGGAAATAAATAAACAGGAAAACAAAACAAAAAACAAATCGATTTTCTTAAGTTGCCAGGAAGCAAAGGTTTGGCAAAAAGGTCTTTGAGATGTGGCTGAAACAACAGCAGAACTGAGTGCAGGCATGGCCATGGATCTCTTCTGCCAAAATAGGCAGGAAGAGGTTTTTAGATCTCCGAGCTGTTGCTGACTGCTGCAAACACTGAAATATTTCAGTTGTCACAGCTGCTCCTCACTTCCTCAATGTCCCCCAAGCGCTCTGGCTCTGCATCTCTGCAGTGCCACAGGGGCTGCTCCTCCACCAGGAGGAGCAAGACCGAGCCCTGAAAGAAGAAATCCCTTTAAAAAATAAAAAATCTCCTAGGTGCTTCAAAAACGGCACCGAGTCAGCAACAATTTCTCCTGAAAAGCAAAATCCTGATACAGGAGAGTGGTCAGGGCTGGGCACTCACAGAATCTGGAGTTTCTAATGCAGTAATCAGTGCAAATCAAGCAAGAATCTGTCCACTTTCAGTCTTGTATTCTTGGTCTCCTTATTGTTTCTGTTTGGCACCTATTGAGCATCTTTTAGGCACTGATAAACAGCAAAATGAAGGGGAAAAACTTGTCAGGTGTTGGAATTCAGGTGTGTAAAGCCCGATTTTGGCAGCCAAGCGTGTGGTCCGAGCTGCCCGTTGGACTCAGGCAGCGATCCGAGTGTGCTGGGAGTTATTAATCCGAGGAAAAAAATATAAATTCCGCTGTTTGACACCTCCTTTAGGGCATCCCAGCTGCGGGAGGATGAGCAGGAGCCGTGACCACACGAGGGCATGTGCGCTCCACGTTCGTGTCCTGGAAAAAGCGGCTCAGTCCCGGACTTTGGGAGGAGTTTGAATCCCTTTCCTTGGGGCAGAGCAGAAGCCATCACCGGCCGCTGAAAGCTGCTCTACAGAGGATGTTTTTTGGGGGTGCAGTTCCTCTCGCAGCGATTTTAAGCAGTGTTTTTGTGACCTGAACTTTCCGGCCATGGATGGCTTTGTGGTGGGGTTTCTGAAGAAGTCTTCTCTTCCAAGCCCAAAAATCCGGCTTAATAATTTAATTTTGCACCGGGCTGAGGCTTGAGAGTGGGCAGGAAGCAAATAAGCGTTTTAAGGCTAAAAACTTCATTTAGAATGAAGTGACTGAGAATGAGTATTAGGTAATGTTGTGTAAAAAAAGTAACTTTTGACACGCCGAGTCGATGCGAAGAAAAGGTGAAAGAGGAGTGAAATCTGGCAAGTGGCAGCTCGGGATGACACCATGTGCTATTCAAGTAGGATTCTGGAAGGCTCGCTCACGTCCCTATCAATCACTGCAAAGGGTGGATGTCTGACTAACCCGAGCCATCAGTTACTCACTGCCAGAACTTCTGAAGGGGATAAATAGAGCAGCAACAGCTCCGTTATTCTCCATGGCAGCCCGAGCCAGCAGCGTCATCCCAAAATGTCACTCCTTGGAGGAATCTCATCAGCAGTGAAGGACAAGCATTAATTTCTGCACAGAGATCTTCAGTTCCCTTTGCAGAACACTCATCGCTGTTTGACACGGAACAAAAGTAACTCTTCACAAGGATGAGGCAGCTTTACACGTAAAACCTGTCTAAAAAGGGAAAGACACAACTTTGTTCCTTGCGTTCTTCCACTCTTTTTTTCCCCCCTTTTTTTGGTGGCCAGGCTCTGTTTTGAGCTCTTTGTGTCCGCTCTGTGCATCCATAGAAGCTCTGTGGCTGTTGCTGATTCAACAGGCACGTGTTGTACCATCAGCTTTGGGATGTGCCTTGTTTAGTCAGGGGAAACGAGCAAAGATTCCAGGGGTGATTTCTGGTTCCCAAATCAGTCAGAAAGGTACCAGTCCTCCAGCCCGAGACGAGGCAGGGGTGAGGGAGGGACAGCATGAACTGGGAGAGCAAAGATTGCTGAAACAAGAATGGCATTTTTAAATCTAAGTGCACACCTAAAGCAGACTCAGTGGACTTAGTCCTGGAAAGGGAATTCAGCATAAAGGACCTCAAATCTTTTCACATTCTCAACTCCGGTGGTCCTCAGACCATTCCAGGTCAAAGGGCCCTACACAGCTTCCAAATCTGCCCGAACCACCTGGACGCGCGCCGGTGCCACCTGCCCCAGGTGGCCTTCCCTGGGCAAGGGCGCTTAACTGGGCGATGCCAGCGCCGGAGGGTCGCTCGGGGGGCTTCCCGGCTGCACCGGGGGGACACGGCGAGGGTCCCGCGGATGTTCCCGAGCCCGGTGGGGCCGGTGGCGGTGGCACAGCGCGGGTGCCGCGGGTGTCCCGGGGCCGGTGGGGCTGGCGGTGGCACAGCGCGGGTGCCGCGGGTGTCCCCGGGCCGGG
>VZRR01012449.1:121946-187151 GCA_013398015.1 Oreocharis arfaki
GGGGTTTTCCTTCTCGCGTCCTCCTGGGAAGGGCAGGATAACGCCTCTCAGGCCGCGGGTGGATGCCCGAGGGTGTCACCCCCAGGATGTCACCCCCCCCTTCCCCGGGGATGCCACCTCAAGGATGCCACCCTTAGGATGTCACCCCCAGGATGGTGGCATCGCTCCCAGGATGTCACCCCGAGGATGCTCCGGGCGGGCAGCCGGTGCTTGCTCGAGCGGCACTTTCTGCTCGCAGGGAAGGTTCGAACCTCGTGCTGTGCCTGCCGTCGTGCCCTGGATATTTTAGGGTTTCCTGACCTGGGCGATGCTGGGTTATCTGTCTCAGCAGAGAAACTTGTGTGTGTGCGTTCAGAATTCTTCAGTGCAGCATCCTGCAAGTTCACCAAATCCAACCGTTTTCAGCCTCTTTGTTTAACCGCCCCCGTGTATTACCCGGTGATTATTGGTAATACCTGGTGCTTTACCTACAACAAAAACGATTGTCAGGCTGCCTGGCTAAAAATGTAGTCGTGTTCACTTTAAAAAAAAAAAAAAAAGGAGGTATCTGATGAGAGAAATGGCTCTGAAGGATCAGCTTCCTCTTCTGTGTTGTTTTAGGTAGTTTTAGTTGCTACACCTAGAGGTGAGCTTTTTGTAAGCCTCTCTTCTGGTGGCTCTCATTGTTTGTTGACTGAAGAAGAGGTTCCCGTGCTGCTCTGTACCTGCCAAAAGTCATTAAAATGTTGTCCCAAGTGCAGCCTGGCAAGGCCTGCAGTTATTCACCACTGAGGGCTCGTGTGGGAAAATCACTCCTTACAGGAATGGAAAAATGCCCCGAACTGGAGCTCAGTTAAGGAAAGCAAAGCCCTGGTGCTAACAGGGCTCTGGCCACGCTGTGATTGATGAGCTCTGCATCCCAGAGATTGAGAGAAACTTCTCCTGTTGCCTTATTTCTCAAGTTCATAATAAACTCGATTCTTTCTGAGTCCTTCCTCGCTCCTGCTGAAGAGCCAAGCAGTGCCAGAGTTCCCTTTCCGAGCTCGGTGCCATGTGCCAGAATTGCAAATGCTTCACTTGAAGATACTCGGCTGTCATTCGCTCTTCAGTCCTCCTTCCTTCGGCAGGCTTTGTGATGGAGATGAAAACTTTAATCTTCATTTTTATTGTCATTTTAGAAAGCGTGTTTGTTTAGCATTGTTCGAAATAACAAAGGTTACAGAAAACACAGAGCTTAAAAGCTCCCCGGTTCCTGTGGGATTCTTTCATCTGTGTCCTAAGGAATTGCTGAATTCTGTTAGTCTTGTATTTATTTAACCAGCTTTTCTGTCCAGTCTGCAGCGTTTTTATCTTCTGGGGGTTTTTTACAGCAGATTTGCCTGTGCTGGAGGTTTTTTTTTGTCAAGGTCTTTGATTTTTTGAGTCAGCTCTGACTTCTGCAGTGAGGGTTTCTCTGGAATTGAATTGCTGAGTTGGTTGCTGGAAGTATTTACACAATCTTTGAGGAAGGGGAACCCTGTTAAGATCACTTCTGGTGATGTCAGAGGAAATTAATTCCAGCCAAATACTCTCTGGAATAAGCACTTCCAGTTTGGAGCACCTCACCTGATTGTCGGATCCCTGAGCACACAAAGTGGAAATCCTGCTTGTTAGTGGCTCCAGATAGAAGGGATTTCATATTTCAGGCTTGTTCTAAACTGTTGCTTGAGTTCCAGTGGAAGAATATTCAGTGTTTAGGTCCCGGCAAGGCTGTGCTGGTGCACCCTCAGGTCTGTGCTGCAGGAAGACGCCGTGGTGCTGCTGAGACTTGCTCAGAAAAGCAATTTTAAAAAGACTCCTCGTCAAAGTTTCTCCTGAATCCCCTGATTTGAACCCTTTACATTCAGAACCTCTTTGTTGTTGGGCTTTTCTAGCCACTGGTATTTTGAAATTGTGTTTTATATGGTTTTGACCTTTAAAATATTTGCTTTTTTTTTTTTTTTTTTTAAACACAACTCTGCCTAGCCAATAACCATCAAATTAGAAAAGATGGGCTTTTATTACCTTGAATACAGCACTTATGGACTGTGTACAATCCGTCCTTTTTATGGAAAGACTAGGGATGAGGAGATAAAATCGCTGCTATAAATTGTTAGGGGAGGTGAGAACAAAATGAAAACAAACGCGAAGCGGGAGGATAAGGGTGTGTGCAAACAAACTCAGAAATCACAGCTTGAAATAACGCAACCCTGAAATTCCAAACAGCCAAACAGAGGTGTGAAAGTTAGGAAAAATGGGGGGATTGATAAGGATTTGTAGGGGTAGAGGTGCTGCTGCCTGACCCTTTTTAGTGCGGGTCCACCCAGGGGGGGCTGAAGCCGACCTTTGCTTGGCTTGTTTGGGTGTTTGGTGCCATTTGAGTGGAGGCCACGTGGCTTTCCTGCCCAGAAATCCTGTGATCCCAGGGCAGCTCCTGCTCATGGGGCGTGGAAATCAGCAGAGATTTTCCTCGGGAGGAGGAGAGGGGAGGACAGGAATAATTGGAAGCGTAAGGTTGGAGAAGATGGAGATTTGCTTCCAGCGAAATAGGATGGGAATGAAATGAGGGAAAGGTTTGGAATAGGTGTGAAACAAGGAAAAGGTTTGGAATAGGTGTGAAATAAGGAAAAGCTTTGGAATAGGTGAAGGTGCTGCTTGGAAAAAGCGGGGAACTTGTGAACCCACCCCTAAAACCCTTAATTAATTCCCCCTAAGGATTAATCACCTGCACAGGAACTCTGCTCGCTGCTCCCCAGGTGAAAAGAAACTCTGGATGTCCCTGTGGATCCCAGGTCTGCTTTCACCTGGCTGCTGTGACAGAGAATTTGAATTTTTCTCTGGAAAAGATGATAAAAAATGAGCCCCTGATGTGATCTGTGGCACCAGTTCAGGTGTGCTCAGGTACCTGCAGTGAAAAGCCCCAGCAGAGACAGCAGCTCCCTGTGCTACACTGCACAATCCAGAGTTTTTCCAGAGTGCAGGAAGTTGTGTTTGTTAATTTTAATGCATTTTTTCCATTTTAGGAATGTACTGGGTTAACAACTCAAATCTGAATTTCTGTGACCTGCAGGGACAAAGCTCTGTTTGAATGTGAACTTGTAGGGGGAGGTTGTGTTGTGGTTTGGGGTTTTATGTTTGGGTGTTTGCTTTTTGCCTTTGTTTTTCCTTTCAAGAATTAAATGAATAAAACAAAACCAATGAAAACTGAAAGTTGGAGTAGCTGAGGAGTAGAACAACTTTCTTCTTCTCTTGACAAGCGTTTCATCCTCACTCCTTGGCAGTTTCAATTCCCAGATGTCAGGGGAGGATTGAGCAAACTCCAGCTCTCTGGGCCTTCAGTGAAAGAGGGAAGGAAATATGTGCAATTCCTTGTCTTTTTAAATGAGAAGAAACCATGAAAGCTGCAAAGATCTCTTGGAATGTGACTCCTTCAGCAGCAAAAACCGGTGGCGGGGAAGGCGGAGGATCCCCTTTTGGTTTTCCTTGTCAGATGAAGGATGTGCTAACATTATGCATTGAAATTTGGGATTCTTTTTTGTTGTTTGTTTCTAGCTGTTGCTAGTAGTTGTTGGCAAGCTGCTTGTTTAGGAACAAAACACACTTTTCAGATAGGAAACTGCTCCGTGGCTTGGAGGAGCTTCTCCACCTCTAAGAATTACATCCCTTTTCCTGTCATCAAGACACAGCTGAGCTCATGGACAAAAGGGAGCTGCTGCTGCTGCTGCATTCCCTGTTCCTTCTCACATCCTTGTGAAGACTTTGCTGGATTTTAAGTATTTTCAAGTGGTTCTTCTCTAAAATCTTCCCTGGTCCTGGCAAGACGAAGATGCAGAATGAACCGAGGTGTTTAATCTGCATTTGAGTGGAGGAGCAGAGGTGGCAGCTGCTGCTGTGCTGCTTCTCCTATAGAATATACATCTTTTGCACATATTTAATCCACACTTTCAGTCGTACAAGGCTTGCAAAGAGCAAGGATTTTTTTTTCCTCCGAGTAGGTTTTTATTTTCCGTGCTCAACAGCAACTTTCTCATAGCCGCAGATAACTCCACATCGTAAGGCAAAGCATGGTTTGATGTAATGTGGTGAGGTTTTTAAGCTAGAAACCCATTCAAACTGGAAATCCAGCTCGTTCTCCATTAGTTTGTAGCTCAGGATATTCTAAATCAGTGGTGGAGCTGTGCTCAGAACCGTTTGAAGTCGCTGTGGTTACACGTGAATGTGTTGGTGATGGTTGTACACAGAACAGTGCAGCTCAGGGGATCTTGTTTGGGGTTTTTGAGCAGATCGGGGCAGAATCTCATTTTCCTGGAGCTTGGGGAAAGACAAGGGACTCCTAAAGAGGGAAAAGCAGAGGGAAGGGAAGTCGATAAATAGTTAATTGTGAATTCAGGGGGGCCCATGATCAGTGTTAGTGCAGATAATGAGGTTCACCTCCCATGGATTCCTGTCTCCTGTGCAGCAGCTGTCTCCCAGGTTCAATAGTTTGTGAAATGCTGCTATAATTGGAAGCATTTGTGGGACTTACACTGTTTGCTCCTGCTTCAGCATTAATAATGTGGTGTTCAGGGTGAATAAACACCATTTATATATTCAGCACTCTTTAGCACCTTTATCCTTTGCGTGTGCAGTGGCTGTTATTTTCACTTTCTTCTTGGTTTAAATTTTAAATGTCTTCTGTTGGAGCTTCTTAGTCCCCTAAGCATCTATAGTTACCTTCCCTTTGCATTTATTGGCTAAAAACAAGGTCAGCAGGCCCAAGATGTGTTTTGTGAACCGACTGAGATGTGTTTCCAAGGTTTGACGGATAAATTTATCTGCAGAGTCTTTCTCTGAAGGGATGAACTGCAGACACCCTGTTATAACAGCACATTAATTAATTAATTAAGCACATCACAGCTGAAACTACATGGATTCCCCAGGTTTGGATTATTTGTGTGGGGCCAGCAGTTTTTCTCGTAAAATATCATTTTGTGGGACTCAGATTTGCCACCTTGACTCCAGGAACGGGCACCATTAAGCTTTTTAAGAAGATTTTGGTCACTGCAGGGTCCTCAGTTGCTGATTTAAGAGCACGTGGAGCACCACTGGCTTCCCTCAGCTGTTCTGTGCCTCCCATTCCGTGGAAAACCTGCTGTTTCTCATGGAAAACCTGCTGTTTCTCATGGAAAACCTGCTGTTTCTCACGTGCTGCTGTGGGTGAGAGCCCTGCAGCCCCTCAGAGGGACCCCTGACACATTTAACGCTGTCCTGCTGTATTTTTCAGTCTGGGGTTTGTATTTCAGAACTCCCCAGAAAGCCTGCAGTTACCTGGGGCCACATTATTCCTGTTCTAATGCGGGTAAACTAACGAGGAGCACTTTGGGGGAGTTTTTAAACCTCACTTTTGCTGTTTGTCTGCAGGTGGCAATAAAAATCATTGACAAATCTCAGCTGGATGCTGTGAATCTGGAGAAGATCTACAGGGAGGTGCAGATAATGAAGATGCTCGACCACCCACACATCATAAAGCTCTACCAGGTAGGCTTAGAGGGGGCTTTTCCCTATTTTTCCTCCTTTTTCCCTTCTCTTAGCTCTGCTAAATAAAGATGTAGATCCCAGTTAGGAGCAGTTCAGCTTTAAATTAATTTTATGCGAAAGAAACTGGCACTTGGTCTTTAAAACATTGATCTGCAAAGTAGAGATGGAGCTTAAGGAGTTAAATTTTCAACTGCCTCGGTAATATCTCCCCCAGTTCCTTTCTGAATGAATGACACCACACAAAAGTGGCAGAGGAGAGGCTGAGGATATTTAAATCAAGTCTGAAGATCAGCAAGATCACTTGGAGGGAGGGTGATGGTTGTGTAGTGCTCGCTCCTTCAGTGACTGGTTAAAAATGCCTTTCACAGATGAGTTTCTTTTTAAATTGTCTCCCCAGTTTGCTTTGATTTGTGAGCAGTCTCCTTGGTACTTTCAGGCCTGTTAATAAATAAAATGCAAAATCAAATTCACAAAGGTCTTGCCCACGGACGGGTTCAGCTCCTGCTGAACTGTTTCTCTGAGGTTACTGAAATAAACCCAAAATACGTTGAAATTGTTGTCCTGAAGTCCGAAATGTCTTCTTGAACTGGAGGGTTTTTCACTCTCAGTGAAGCTCTTGATTATTTTGTTTGCACACATTGGAAGATTGTGACAACTCCACGTGCAAGGCGGAGCTTTCACAGCTTTAGGAGAGAACCATAAAAATAAGGATCCTTTTGGGTGTTTGTTGGCTTTTTTTTGCTTTTCCCACAAGCCCTCATGTGTGATTTATCATCAACAGGTGATGGAGACCAAAAGCATGCTGTACCTTGTGACAGAATTTGCCAAAAATGGGGAGATTTTCGGTAAGCAGGAGAATATTTCCATGTTCAACATTTTAATGCACCCCTGGTCTCTGTGTAAATAAGGATCTTTTGGGTCTTTTGTCAGAGATTTAATATTTCTGTGCAGTTTTTTCCTAGATTCATCATTTTTTTCTGATTTATTACAGTGATTTCTCAGAGTGGATTTTGTAATTAAGGATGGGATATTTAGCTGATACAGAAAACAGTCTTACACAATTTCTAGATTATTTCAGCACAAACACCTTCCTAGACAAAGCTAATCAGGATCTGAGGGGGGCTTTTTTAATTATAAAGATTCTTTCTAATATTTAATGTAGATTTCCTTAGCTGAAATTCCAACCAGCGATGGCCACAGCTGTTCCTAGGCATTGATAAGATTAGAAATAGAAAATGTCATCTGATAAAGGGATTATTTGTTCCTTGCTGAGCTTGAACTGGATGAGGATGTCCTGAGTGCCTTGCACTGATCCCAGCTCCCAGAAGGGTTGGGAGGGGTTTGTAGGGAATGACCAGTCCAGCTCTGCTCAGGACCATGGATGGAGACTCCAGGCTGCAGCCAGCATTTGGCCACCTGCAGAGTTGAAACCCCTTTATTTGAAATTCAGTTTCCTCTGTTTCAGTTGGTTTCCACTGCCTTTGTTCCTTTTGCTGGGTGCTTCAGCTGGGAAGAGCCTGGCTTTGCCTTGGGACAAAAATCCTGCTGCTTTGGGCTGGGAATCTAAAATCACTCCTGGCTTCTATTTTATTGTAGTAAAATGAAATAAACCCCAAACCCTGCTGTAAAAAGGTGTAGCCAGAGAGTGACACAAGGCCAAGATAAATTGACAAAACGTTGAGATTTCCTAGCAGAGGTGGCTTTGCTCCTCCAGCCTTTGCAGGAAGCTCGGGGAGCTCTGCTCAGGGTGTCTGCAGTGAAATCCAGCTGTGGCTCTTCGCTCCAGAGGTCTGGCCACATATTCCAGCAGATCCTGAATGTCCTCAGCGAGTTCCAGCTGCCTTGGAGTGTGGTTCCTGTGCCCAGGGGCTGGCACAGTGCCCCCATCCCAATCCCAGCCTTCGCTGTTTGCTCTCTGGTTAATGCACAATCCCCTGGTGCTGCGTCCTGCTGCTCCAGGAGGCACAGGGGTGATCCCAGAATAAATGACCTGTTCTGGGCACGCTGAAGGGCCAGGGTGGTTTGGAATCTTTCAATAAGTCCTGAAAGGCCAGAGCCATAAAAGCAAATGACAGCTTGGCTTCATTAACTTGTTTGCTGCATTGCTAACAAATGATGGATTAACAGCTTAGAGAGCTGGCTGGTGCTCAGGGGTAATTTAGTTTGTGCCTTTGATATCTGACTTCACCTTGATATCATATGATTTGTCAGTCACTCTGTGACTGAATGATATTTAGCTTGCAAATATTATGATCTCCCCTTACTGCCAGGCTTTTGTTTGTTCTTGTGCTCTGCCAAGTGAAACCAGCTGAGAGAGTGTGAGGTGAGGTGGGAGCTCTGAGGCGTTTCCAGAGCTGCAGCTCCCAGAGATCAGTTTTGACCACGGAGAAAAGTTTAAATGAAAATATTGCCAAGGTTATAAAGGCCCCTAATTGATATTTTCATTAAAAATCCCCTAAAACACAGGCTAACAAAGCCAGGTTTGGAGTTGTGTTGGGCAGGATGATGCTGCTGGGGATCACTGATGTTACACAGCTGGTTCAGAAGATAAGATTAATCACTGGCCATAAAATCTATGTGCATTTGCTGCTCCTTGGCCACTAACTGCATTCTTTGTGGGATGTTGAAGGCAGTTCTAAGCCCGTCCTAAAAGCCGATTCTCTGATTTTGTGCTCCTAAGAGAAGGACTAGAATTGGCTGCAGAAGCTGTTCCTGTCAAGACTCACACAGCTGCTGCTCCCCTTGTTTTTGTTCCTGAGGATAAGTGAAGTTTTTGGTTTCAGGGCTAACATTCGTTTTTACAATGTAATCAAATATGAAAACAAAATGTTCTCTCTGCCTGTGACGCAGTGAGGATGAGAGAGAGGTCAGGATGGGCACCTTTGGGGTACTTGTTTTAGTTCCAGAAATGAAAAAAACCCAACTTTTACCCACCACACAGCCTGTGCTGAGGCTCCAGAGGGAGAAGTGTGGTGTGAATCTTAGAGGAATTAAAGCCTGAAGTATCCGTGATGGTGAAGCAAATTATTCCAAGTACTGCCCATGAGTTGTGTTGTGAACATTTTGTGGAAATATTGACCAGGGAGCTGTAAAAGAAGGAGCATGGAAGGGTTTCCTCTTTTCTTCCGTTTTTTTCAGAGGGTTGAGTTGGAGAACAACAGGCTAGAAACTGGTTTGAGTTCCTTTGTGCTCATTATTGGGGAGGAATCATTGATTTTCAGGCTTACTGCCTGAGTCCATTTAAACCAGATTTGTCTGATTTCTGCTGATTTTATTTCCCAGATCACCAGGAGTTCTGTTGTGAAAATATTGAGCAGGTAGATATAAAAGAAGGAGCAGAGAAGAATTTCCTCTTTTTTTTTTTCCCCATCCTTTCACAGGGCAGGATGGGAGAACAAGAAGCTGGAAACTGGTTTGAGTTCAAATTATTGGGGAGAAATCACTGAGTTTCAGGGTTGTTGCTTGCTGTCCAGCCCGTTTAAACCCAATTTGCTTGATTTATGATTATTTTATTTGCAAGATTACCATGAATTCTGTTGTAAAAATATTGTGCAAATACTGACCAGGTAGTTAGAAAAGAAGGAGGCAGAGAAGAATTTCCTCTTTTTTTCCCCACTTCTTCAGAGGGTTGAGCGGGAGAACAACGAGCTGGGAACTGGTTGGAGTTCCTCTGTGCTAATTTTTTTGTGGGGAAATCACTGCGTTTCGGGGTCGTTGTTCGCTTCCAGCCTGATTTAAACCAGATTTAAGTTGATTTCTGCTGATTTTTTTTTTTTTATCTCCCCCAGATTACCTGGCCAGCCACGGCCGCCTGAGCGAGCCCGAGGCACGGCGCAAGTTCTGGCAGATCCTGTCGGCGGTGGAATATTGCCACGGCAGGAAAATCGTGCACAGGGACCTCAAGGCTGAGAACCTCCTGCTTGACAACAACATGAACATCAAAATAGCAGGTACTCCACGCAGCAACACCTTATTTTTATAGATATATTTTTTTTTTATATATAAAACCCCCTCCGGTAATTCACTCGTGCTGCCCGAGATTCCTTCGTGGTTTTTCCACGTGAATGTTTTTCCGTGGTGGATGTCAAAGTCCACGCAGCTAAAATATTTCCAATATTAACTTCCAGAGGGGAAAAAAAAAAAAAAATCAGAGTTACAGCCATTTTTTTGTGGGTGTTGTATCGTGTCTTTAATGCTTCCAGATGTTCAGGTTAAAGCAGAGTTAATCAAATAACTTCTTTCAACGTTAAAAAAAAAAACAAAACAAACCTCAAAATGGAAGCTTATTGATTTTTTTTTTTTCCTTTTTGCATGCATGATTTCACTTTAATTATAAATTTAGACACAGCAGATGTTGCTAGCAATAGAAATCATTTTCATTACAATTCCACGGATCCTTCCATGCTGACTTTAGCCCAGAGAGGCTGGAAATGGGAAAAACAGAGAATATCTTGATTTGGGGGACTGTTGAACTTCAGTCTTCAATAACAGGGGAGCAGGAAGGCAAGGGGAGTGCTGGAAGGAGAAGGAATTTACCTTCCTCGGGCTGAGAAAGGTGAAATGATAAAACATTCCTGGTCATTGCTGGATTATTTTACCCTTTCATTTCCCTCCTGGCATTTCTGGACTGGGGAAGGGGTTTTGGTGCCTTGTGGAGCTTTCAGCAGGGGGGTTCATCAGCACTGCTGTCTGTGGGGTGTTTTTCCTGTTCTCACTCCTGATTTCATTCTTGGATTCACCTCCAGCAGCTCCTGGAGAATCAGAGACCACCTGGAGAATTATGGTTGACAGATAATTTATTCACCAGGCCAGTTTATGGCTTTGGTAAATCCTAAATACAGTCTGAGGGCTGCCAGCCACTCCCTTGCTTGGAGAAACTGAGCTGAAAGAAGGGAATTTCTGGGCCGTTGTTCATCTGTGCTTTCTTTCCTGCCTTCTCCTCCTTTTCACCACCACGCTTGTGCCCTGTGATTGCTCTCCACATCAGCGTGCAGCTCTGCAGCTCGTGCTGTTCAGCCTGGCAGGGTTTTCCAGAGCTCCTCAGGGGTCTCGGCTCCTGCATCCAGAGCTTTTCCTGCCCTGGATCCCCTCAGCTCTGCAGGGAATCGGTGACAGAGGCTCACAAAGCCCTCCCTCAGAGGCATCTCAGGAGAGCCATTAACCCCAGCAAGGTTGGAGCCGTGAGCTGTTCTGTCACCCGGAGTTTCAGTGCTGGAGCTCTCCAGGGACTCCCGTAAGAGCGGGGATAATGGGAGTGAGGAGATTCCATCGGCTGCTGCTGCCTCTGCCCTGCCTCAGCTGCTCTCCTGCTCCACTTCTCCATCGCAGAAAGTTAATTACAGGTGGGCTGGATGCAAATGAGCCCATTAACTGGTTCTTCCGTGGATCTCTGTCAGGCTTTATCAGGTTGATAGCAACTCCCCGTGTCCAGCCTGGCTGATAAGGGAGCTGGAGGAAAGTTCAGGCTGCTGGAAACTTTGTAGTGATTTGTGCTGAGTCAGTTGTTGTATTTTTTTTTCTCTGTAAAGGAGACGAATGATGGATTCCACAGTGTTTATCTGGGATTTTTGGAGTTATCTGGTGCTGTGCAGATCCCTGGGAACAGCCTCTTCCAGTCGTTCATCTTCTTCATGGCTCATTTATCAGGCTGGGGAAGGACAGAGGGCAGCCAGGATCCCAGCTCTGATAGCTGGGATTTTTCCCTGATTTCAGTTAACGTAAGAATTGAAAAAAACCAGCACAATAACTGATGCATTATTTTGATAAAGCTCTTCTTAACTTCCAGTGGGCCTCTCGGTTCATTCTGCTGCTTCCAAGGTTTTATTGAAGCTTTTACTCTTAAAGAGCACAACAGTTTTTAGTCAAATACTGAGACATGCACAGTTACCTCAGTGTTTCAGCCACCAGGAATAAACTAACATTCAAAAATGTTCCTAAACCTGGGAGTTCGTGGGATTGCCACCTTTGATGCTTGAGGCTGGACTGAAATCCAATAGTTATGTGTTAATATTGCTCCGAAAGGAAGGGGACAGGCAGAATTCAAAGGATCTTTTCTCTCTCAGTAACTGGACAGGAAACAGGACGAGTAAAGAACTTGAGGTGAGAGCTTTGATAGGTTTATTTTTGAGAAGGTATGAGGTGGCTGGGAGCAAAGCCCTCCACTTTTAGTATGAGTAGCAAAACTGAAAGTATTGATGAGATAAAATATCCGCTGAGAAGGGGGAAGGTGAGGAATGCCACGCCAGGTTTGATATGGAATTCGTGCTCAGCACGGCCAAAATCTTCCTGGTTCTTCCCAAAGTTAAGCAGCTGGATTGCTCACGTGCCCTTTACATTTGCTGCTTTTTGAGGGCATCATCTGAGGGCATTTCAGCTCTCGCTGAACACAACCTTTGCTGCCTGCCCGTGCAGCGAGAAATCCGCGCGGGGAAACCCGAACCCAGCCGGGAATCGGGGACCAGCTCCTCTCTGTGAACTTCCAGCCCCAGTCTGGAAACCTTGGCATCCTGGAGGCCAGGCTGCTGTGATTGCAGCAGCCCAGGTAGGCAGAGACTGTTATTTTGAAGGAGGCTGGAGTGCTGCTGTGGACAGGGAAATATGCATTGACGTCAGGAGTGGCTGCTCAGCATTCAGCCCCTGAAGTGGG
The DNA here is from genome assembly GCA_013398015.1 of Oreocharis arfaki. Classification (NCBI taxonomy): domain Eukaryota; kingdom Metazoa; phylum Chordata; class Aves; order Passeriformes; family Paramythiidae; genus Oreocharis; species Oreocharis arfaki. The sequence continues at coordinate 134,107 of VZRR01012449.1, forward strand.
TCAGGTTTGCTGCTGTCACGATCATACCTTGCCTTTATCAGCACCTCTCTCCCCATTATCTCCCAGGCTCACATTTCTCCTCCAACAAAAGCTCCCTGTGGCTCTCTGCAAGCCGGGCAAGACTGAGTTCTGCTCGTAATTTTAGGAGAATGGATTAATTATAGCTCTGGAGCTCCTTCTTGAAGGGTTCTGGAGGTACAAATGAGAGGCTCTGCCGTCCTGCTGGATGCTCAGCACAAGTTGCTGAGGCTCTGGCAGGGAGCTCCCATTTCTCAGATTGCAAACGGGGCTGAAATCTCAGTCTGTTTCCATTTTTACCGGGAAAACAGATTCCATTGCCGTGATGTGCGCCCAAAAAAATTACACCTTCGAAATTCAAGGTTCTTCCAAAGGGGGTAATGAGATTGAGAAACCAAATACCGCAACTGTGGAGAGCCAATATTTGCAGATTGCACAAACACAGAGTTTATTCAACTGAACACAATGCTGCAAATGATGGGGTGGGTGGTTTTTTTTGTTGGGTTTTTTTGTTGGGTTTTTTTTTAAACGTGCAGATTCAGGCAAATGTTAAGAAGATCACGCCATTATATAATCTCAGTCCTCTGGTAACGAGCCCAATTTCAGTCCTTTTAGGATTCTGTGGCTGGCATATGTTTGTTGGTTTGTTTTTTTTTTAAAGAAGGCTGGCACATTTTTCCCTCGAACATCAGTGATGTTTCCTCTGGAAGGAGACATTTTTGGGTTAAAAATGGCCACTTTGGATCCAGAATGGCTGTGGCACATCAGCAAAGTAGGAACAAGGTGGAACAGGGAAGAGAGACAAGGAGAGACTCAAGATTGTTTTGTGCTTAACTGAATCCTGGCCACTCCAAAAAGTGGGACAACTCAACTGACAGAGCAGTAATTAAAAACTGAGGAAGCCCCATGGACCAAGCATCCAGGATCCTGTCTAAATCCTGAATTTTTTTCTTTGAAAGGGTTTTCATGGATGCTATCCATGCTGGAGCGCTTAAAAATTGTTTTACAGCCATTTGTGTGGGGAGCATAATGGAAGCAAAAAGGGGTGACCACAAGAAGTTGTGTCCCCCAACAAATAATGCTGATCTCCCCACCTAGGGAATGATTTTGTCCAAAACAGAACAGAACTGGATTTTTAAAGGTAAGAGCCAGTTGCTGACATAGAGAACACTGGTTTTAATTCCTGCATTACATGAAAAAGCCCAGTGCTGATCAGGAGGTGTCTGGCAGTGTTTTGTGTTGTCAATGCATGCTGAAGTTCAGAGCTGAAGGGTTCTGCTGTTCACTGCTCATAAAGAAAAGGAAGAAATTGAAGTTTTAGAAGTGCAGGTCAAAGGCAGAATGGAGAAATGATTTTCCAGGTGTATAATGCTCCTACCCCAGGCACAGGGACTGGCGAGGAATTCCCATTTGCTGTGTCTGTGCCTCCTTGGCTGCTCCTTCTGGTAGCAATTCACAGCCCTTTCATTCATGAATTTGCCTAATAAAGCTCAATCGACTGTGCTGTCACAAGACCATCAGATGCCAGCCAAGAGCTGCTCTTCCACCCAGTTAAGCACTGCAAGTTCTGCTGTTCTCTTGCTCAGAGAGGGAGCAGAGGCCACGATCAGCTCCAGGATGTCCTTGCTCTTGGGGTCCTTTTGGTGACCGTAAATAAAACCATTATGTGTTGTGAGATTCATCATCTAAAGATAATAACAGCCTAAACCTGAGGCTTCTCTTATGTTGGCTCTGTTCCTTTTGCTGCTCAGATTTCTTCATGTTTCTTTTTGAAGAAATCACCAAAGAGGTAGTAACTTTAAATCCCAGTCTGGACAGGCAAAGAATTTCACTTTTTTAGGATTTTGAAATCCTTGTGTTCCCAAGCAGGTCACGCTTTCTTTAGCCGTGCTTACAAATAAATGTTCTTGTACTTGTGAATCTGATAGGAAGATTTATGAGGGTGGCACCCGAGTAAGAGCTGCAGTTCAGAGATAAAAACCTGATGTTTATCTGCAGCACTACGAGGATGTTGAAAACCTGACAAATCCGAGATAAGTGAGGGGAGAAATCAGATTTAACGACACCTACACGGAGCGGCAAAACGCTTCTGGAGAGGAGGAATCGCTCCGTGTCTCCCGGAGCATTGTCACGGTTGCCAAGCCAATTCTGTGTGAAGAAAAGTCTTCTCAAAGAGAATAACAATCATAAAAAAAAAAAATTAAAAAAAAAAAATTCACAACAGCAGTCTGGCTGTGATAGGAAAAAAAGGAAAAGGGGGGGAAAAAAGGTGACACAGAATGGTGGGTTACAGAGTGGTGGATTACAGAGCGAGGGGGGGATCTGGGGTAGATTTTGCTGTCCCCCCCTGTGTTTTTCATAGCCAAAGGTGTTACAGAACTGCAGGAGGATGAGGGAGGAAGGGCAGCGGGGATGTTCTATCCGCGGTTCCCGGATAAGTTTGGAATCCGAGGCGGCCTTGGCCTTGGCAGCCCTGGGGCCCGGTGACGTCCCGGGGCCGTGGCGTAACCGGCCCCGTGTGTCCCTGTGCGGGCCGTGACGCTCGGGCCTCTGGTGGCACCTGACCTTCACCCGGAGCCCTGGCACCCAGCCTGGCTGCTCGCAGCCAGCGGGCTCCCTTTGATGGCGGCCAGCTCCCAAAAGTTCACCCAGCGGGGCCGGGTATCGGGTTTGCTGACCCCGATCCCGTACAGGCCGCTCGGAGGTTCGGGGTTCCACGCGTACCAGGGGGATTTAGGGGGAGTGTGAGGTGTTTTCTTGTAGCGAAACGTGTTCGTTCTCTGCTGCAAAACCCTCTGCGCTGATGGTGTTCCCAAAACTGCTTCATTTCGGAGTGATCTTGCAGGTAGAATTCCATTAAAGGGCTGCTGGAGCTCCTGCTAGGAAGGCAACCCCCATTCCTCTCCCACTGAGCTCGGTGTCAGCGGGCAGCTCCAGTTCCAGGCTGCTGCTCTAAACCAACGCCGGGGTGACTTTGTTTCGAGTCTTTGTTAAATCTCTCTTCATTGCTTTTGATTCTGAGGGTTCTCTCGTGGTTTTCTGGCTCCTCTGAGCAGCACAGGCGACACAGCCGGGGTGAACGGGGTGGCTCGGTGGAGGCTGCGATAACCACGGCGTTTATCAGCTTTGCTATCTGCTGATCAGCGTTCACAGCATCCCTGCGAGGCATTCAGAGCTGAATCAACAGCCCCAGTCCTGTTTGGCACAGCAGCACCGGGCTCTGCCTCACTCCAAGCATGCTGCTTTTGCTTTTTGCCACTGCGTTATAAAAATTCTGATTAATATCAGACCACAGCTGGTCCTGTATTAAACCATTAAAAGAAGTATTTAAAAGAATTTTTAAATTATGGACCGGTAATTCCGAGGGCTGCAGACAATCCCAGTAGCTGTGTCCTTCCCAGCACAAGTCCCCGTGGTTTTCCCATGCCTGTTGCTCTTGGCACAGCTCCTTCCTCCCTGCTCCAAAGCTTGTCAAAAATTGTTGTGTATTCAAGGCTAGAGAGCACCTAAGGAAAACCTAGGAAATCTCAGATTATCTCTTGGCAAGTCAATAATCTCATTTATCTGCTGTGCCTGTCAGTTTGTTGAGTTTTAAGGATGGCTCTTTATAAACTGGTACAAGTTTACTCAAAACTCCTCCAGGTCGTGAAGGTTTTGCTGTGTTTTAATAATTCCACAATAGGAGAACAGCAGTAGAGGATATCCAGCATCCCAGTATTTTCAGTGGGAGCCCCCACAAAAGGATTTGGGATGGAATCAAAGTGGGCCGTGCATGTAATTGTTCTCCGTGGTGCAGTGGAAGCTTGGAGTGACTTTTCCCTTCATTTTTCCACAGACTTTGGCTTTGGGAATTTCTATAAGAGCGGGGAGCCTCTGACAACGTGGTGTGGGAGCCCCCCTTACGCAGCCCCAGAAGTCTTTGAAGGCCAGCAGTACGAGGGACCCCAGCTGGACATTTGGGTACCATTATCCTTTATTCTAACTGCATTCCAGTCAGCTTCTGGGGAGCTGGAATGAACCTTTGATTGTTCTTAAGCTGCAGTGCTGGAATATTTGATTTTCTTTGAAGCTGCAGACAAGTTGTTCCTCTTTGGGTTTATTTCTCGAGTGTCCTAAAATGCTGCTTAACTCAGAGTGGGATTGGGGTTACCTGTCCAGGTGGCTGCTCAGTGTGCACTGCAGGTGGATGTCAGAGGGGAAAAAACTCCTCTGAAAGCTCCCTGGCTGGATGAGGGAAATTTGCTTTCTTTCAGTGCCTTTTAGTGTTTTCTGGGCTAAGTGGGAATTGAACCTTGATGAGGTTAAAGGGGGTTCTGAAGCCCAGACACCCAGCAGAGAGGGGACTGCTCTGCTTTGATCTTGGAGCTGGAGATGAGCTCGTTTGTGCCTCAGAATCCTCCAGGAGCAGCTGCCGGGCTTGGCGTTGGTGTCTCTGTGTTTATTATTCCAACTGAGGAGGGGAGAGAGCAATCTCTGCTCTGATGCAGTGGGAAAGAGACTGAAAGGAGCTGCAGAAACTCTGTGCATCCTCCAGAGCCTGCTTTTCATTCCTGATTTGCTTTCCTCGGCGTTTCGGAGGGTTTTATTTTAATTTCCTGATTTTTTGTTAATTTTTTGATTCACATCTTAAAGCAACCAGAGACGGGATGATTTGGCAGCCTGGAGAACACTGCACACAGCATCACCCAGGCACTGTCTTTTTGGCCAGGGCAGATCATGGGAAGCCACCTTTGGGCTGCTCAGTTCATTTAAATTAATCCAAATTACCTTCACAAATGAAAACTTTGTGAAGTTTTTAATAAGACAAATAAAAACCTGTGCTTTTACACACATTTATTTGGCCCTGTGCTGATTCTGTGTACGTAAGCACCCAATAAATACCGGTTTTGAAAAGGCTCCAGCCTTCCTGGACCTTTGGGAACTGATAAACACAGGGCAGACGTCAGCCAGGTGGCTCTCTGCACGTCAGAAGGGAATCCCTGAACTTTGGTAAATATTCCTTGAATATATAAGGTCCTAAATCATTAACAGGATCTGCCTGCCCACAGAGAAGGTGTTGGCATTCGAAATTAAATCATCTTCACTTCTGAGTTAAGGATTCTGTGAAGGTGCTGAGCTTGCAGCAATCCCCAGTTCAGTTTTTGGCAGGGAGTTCTTTTGAAAACACGTATTTAATTGTAAAATCTCTGTGTTTTTACGAAGTTTTGTGGTCAACGCCTGCTTTTTCCCCCTTGAGAGACCCAGTGCTGTGCCAGGCTGGTGTGGTTCTCTCATGGAGTGTGGCGCTGTTATTTTTTTGGCAAGGACATTCCCAGTGGCAGTGCCAATTCACTTCCATCCTTCCAGGAATAAGCAATTGGAGCAGAGCTCTTGCCCATTTTGTCCCCTTTTGCTCACATTAAATACTCCCCTCCCGCTGGCTGTCCATAGAAACTCTTCCCCACAGGCTTTAAATATAAAATATTACAGTTTTTCACTTTGAGTGGCTGCTGTCTGAGGGTTGCTTTTGTTTGGGCCACGCTGAGATTAATCAAAATACCCTGAATTCTCAGCTGAAGTCTGGGTTCACTTCTCGGGTACCACTCAGTCACCCACGTGCAGCTCCCTCCTTTTCATCTAAATCCCCTTTTTCTGCAGAACAGAATTATTTCTGTGGCAGGGCTTGGCTTGCCACCCTCAGAGACCGTGCTGGGAGCTTGGGAACGGAACTGAAAATTCCCTTTTTTCTCCCCACAGAGCATGGGCGTGGTGCTCTATGTCCTGGTGTGTGGAGCCTTGCCCTTCGATGGACCCACCCTGCCCATCCTGAGGCAGCGAGTCCTGGAGGGGAGGTTCAGGATCCCTTATTTCATGTCAGAAGGTAACAGTGCTGTGGCTTTACTCTCTTGGTGTGGTTCCAGTAAAATCTGGGATAATCTGGGGTGCAGGAGGTGTGCAAGGGGGGATGGCACTGTCGGCCATACCTTGGATTTGAAGAATTTGGGCTTTTCTCCTTTTAAATGTGATTTTTTTTAATCTTGTTTTGATTTTAATCTTGTTTTGATTTTAATCTTGATTTGATTTAAAAATTGAGGGGTTTTTAGCAGCAGTGAGGCAGTTCTGGGCTGGTGAGTCTCAGGTAGCACTGAGCAAGTTTATAATTCTTATTTTTTTGCCCCCCCCACCAGAGTGTGAGCACCTGATCAGAAGAATGTTGGTCCTGGACCCATCCAAACGTTTGACCATCGCTCAGATCAAGGAGCACAAGTGGATGCTGGTGGAGGTTCCTGCCCAGAGGCCAATCCTGTACCCACCAGGAGAGGAGAACGAGCCCTCCCTCAGCGAGTACAACGAGCAGGTCCTGAGGCTGATGCACAGCCTGGGCATAGACCAGCAGAAAACCGTGGAGGTAAAACTCAAATGGGGGTAAAACACACTCAAATGGAGGTGAAACACCTCAAATGGAGGTGAAACACACCCAAATGTAGGTGAAACACACTCAAATGGAGGTAAAATTCACTCCTGAGTGGGGCTGGATAAATGATTAACTTGGCAGCTGGACAGAGACGAGGGGGAATTAGAAAGTAAATTTGTTTTGAGGTTTTAAGAGGGTGGCAAATGAGAATCAAAGTAAATTCATTTTGAGCTTTTAAGAGGGTGGTCAAAGAAAATTCCAACAGGAGCATGAAAGCAGAGAGCAGCTGATGTGTGTGCACTACCCCAGACATGAATGCCAGGATTCCCTGTGGAATTAACAGGATCATTTCCTTTAGGATGGGAGCTCAGTGCCTTCTGCAGGTTCAGCGTGGTATCTACGAGTGCCCCACCTCTCTGGGAGCTCACCACAGTTCTAGGATTGATGTTTTCCTGTCCCTGCCACTGTGCCTTGAACCCTTCTCAGCTCAGAACAGCGTTTGCCTTCCCCGCCGCCTCCCAAACCCCCCCAGATCCCCTCTTTTCTTTCGTGGCAGAACACAAAAGACGACACCCGTCTGGCTGCTGCCACACTTGCTGTGCTTCTCTTTCTCAGTCCCTGCAGAACAAGAGCTACAACCACTTTGCTGCCATCTATTACCTGCTGGTGGAGAGGCTCAAGTCGCACCGGAGCAGCTTTCCCGTGGAGCAGCGCGTGGACGCGCGGCAGCGCCGGCCCAGCACCATCGCCGAGCAGACCGTGGCCAAGGTGAGGCTCCCTCCTGCCCTCTCTGCCTGCTTCTCCTCCCAAACCTCTCCATTCCACCCGAGATCCCTCGCTGTCTTGGTGTAGTTTCATCCTGAAGTACAAAATACAAACAGTGGCTTTTAAAGATGCTCCTTTAGTGGGGATCTCCATTTTTAACTCCGCTCCCAGCTCACCTCCCTTTGAAAGCCCTGTGCTTGTGCTCCTAACTAGAAGAATTTTTGAGAGTTTCAAGGCTTTTGTTGGTTAAAATGTTAAAGAAACATCAGTTCTGGAGCCTGAGCAGCACTTGGAGTGTCTTTAACGTGATCACCAAAGGAGCTGTTGAGTTTATGGAGGTTAAAATCTTCCAGGCTCTGCTTGGAGCTGCAAACACAGGCACTCTCAAGGGACCTGTGGGAAATAAAATGACTTTATCCCCTGCTGGTCCCTGTGAAGTGGCAAAGAATAGGAAAGAGGTGCCCCAAAAAACCCATTTATGATCAATCTACCAGGTTAAGCTGCCAGTTCATTGTCGTATCTGGAGTAGCTGATAAAAATGTCATTATCTTGAGCCACTTAATGGCTGAAGACTCAGAGCTCTGTTTCTAAATCATGCCATTTCTTCTAAGACTTGCACCCCTTTTTCCCTCCCGTGCCCCAATTTCCTGCAGAACCTCTGTGTGCACAGACCCAATGTGGTGATTAATTGATCCAAGTCTTAAGGATGTCAGGTTTGTTTTATCAGGAGCAGTTCTGGGTGCTCTTTCCATCCCTTCCATGGCACGGCTGGGCACTTAGGATCCTCCTAATTACTCTGATTGATCCAGCACAGGCTCTGAGGCTGCTCAGCCTGCTTTTCCCTACTCATTTTCCTCACAAGGAAAGGTCAGGAACAGTTTATCCTGTCTTCTTCCAGTAATTCTGAGGTTTTCATTAATTTTTTTTCCCACATGTTCTTTTGTTTCATTAAGACACCCAGCCATTGTGCAGCTTTTTTGATTTCTATTAATGCATCACTGGAAGCATGAGAGGCTTGGCCTGAGATGACTCAGATTTCTCCTGGTCTCAAGTAAATATTCCCTCAAATTCCAGCCTCCTGGGTGCTGTGTGGCTGCTCTCTGCCCAAATTCCACCTCCCCTTCCAAGAGAAATCACAATCAAGCTGCTCCTTGGGGTTTTTTTGTGCTTCAGGCAGCAAGACACTCTTTGAGATATTTGGATTCTGCTGAGGTGAAACTCAGCTTCAGTCTTGATAACACAGGTCCAGGAACAGCCTGGCAAAGATTAAACCCAGGTTTAATCTTGGTTCTAGGGATAGAAACTCACAGGATTGCAGAGAAAATTATTAATTTTAAGATGTGTTAAAAGCAGGTGGAGCCAGATGAATGAGGAGGAAGAAAACACCTCTGGGAGGGGGTTCCTTGTATCGAATTTCCTGCACTTTAGAGCCACATTCCCACTTTTCCCTCAGTTACAACCTCGGAGTTGTCCCAAGGATAATTTGTTTTCACACATGGTGGCACCACAGCTCCTGGATGAGGCTGATTGTTTCCTTCTGGCCAGTGCTGTGGATACTAAACTCTGGGAAATAAAGGTTAAAAAAACAGGGAAAAATATCTCTGTTTTCCCAATTATTAGGTAATTTCCTAAAAAAGTCCTTGAAACCATTCCTGAGCCTCCTGGTGACCTTCAGGGGGTTTGTACTGATATAAAAAGGAATTTTAGAGCACCAGAAAGCCCCAAACTCTGTCTGTGCTGCTGGGGATAAGTCAGCTGCAGTAATACTGATCTTAAGGACATTTGGGGCTTGCCTGTGTGTTTTGGGGGTGGAAATGTTGTTTTTTTCAATAGTTTAAAGGCTAAGAATGTTATTCATCCTGAACCAAGAAATAAATCTTGCGCTTCTGCTCTGGCACTGGGCTGCACATTGTTTCATTTGTGACTCTGGATGTTGCTCCCTACCTAAAATCGTTCCAGTTTTGAGCTGTTAAATTCTGGTTTTCAGGCACAGGCTGTGGTCCCCTCGGTGAACCTGCATTCCCAAAATCCAAGGCTGCTGCAGTCTCCAGGTCTCCCCTCAGCCTCAGGAGCAGAAGCCTTTTCCTTCCCTCCATCCAGCTGCCAGGGAGAGGCAGCGTTTATGGAGGAGGAGAGGGTTGAGACACCAAAGGTACAGCTTGAAATCACCCTATTATTTGTTGTTTTTTTTTTTTCCAGAGGTTATTACAGCTAAAAAATATTGTTGCCTTTTAAAAGCACAGCACTGCTTCCTGAAATTTAGGTATTTAAGCATCAAGAGTTGTAGGTATTCCACGTTCTTTTTCCCTCTAACTCTCCACAGCTGGGTCTTTTTTCATCATTCCTCTGCCTCCTGTTCTTTGCTTATGTTCCATTCTCACCACACTGCTTCTGGAAAGGGACAAAACCCCCCCAAAAATGGGTTTCTTTCCCTTGTTCCTCTCAAATATATTTTCTAGAGCCCTGAAGACTCCTCCTTCTGACACAGAGGGGTCGTGGATGCAGCTGAAGCATCCAAAGGGGTCTCCAGCCTGATCTGGAGCCAGCAATTAGAAGGGGAAATAGCCTAAAATAATTACATTTATGAAGTATGTTAGTCTCATAAAACTCCTGTTGTTCTCTCTCTCACGTTGCACCACGTTATAACTCGAATTTCAGCATATTTACCCTGCCTGCTGCCAGCTGGGGTTTGATTTCCTGCCTGCCCCTGTGAAGGGTTTATTGCTCCCTGGTTTGTTCCCAACACCAGAATGGCCCTGGTTCTCAGCACCGACTCCTTGTGTGGTCTCTGGCAGCTGCAGAGCACAAACCAGTTCAAAGGCACTTAAAAATTAACATTTCAACATTTCTTTATTTTGCATCCCCCTTTTGCTTTATAGGTGCATTTAAGCCAGGGTGGGTCAACAACTGGTGACAGCAGTGAGGTGTCGGGTCTGAACTCACTCGGGAATATTCAGTGCCTTAATTTTGGTAGGACACGGCCACTAAAGACTTCCAGGCTCTGATCCCTGGAAAATGCAGGGAGCCAACGTGGGATTGGTTCTCCTCTTCCTTCCTGCCAGCTCAGTGCAAGGCATTTGAGTGGAAAAGTCACAAATGGGAAGGAGGGTGTGCAAGAAATGAGATTTAGAGGTAAAATCCACTAAATCAAAACACAGGCAGCAGAGCCAGAGTTTCCCCGTGCAGGAATCATGATTTTCCTGGTGTTTAAACTATTTATAGCTGCTTCTTGATGCTGCTTTAAATACTTTCCTACCATATAGTCTGCCTCGAGACCATTTGTTAAAAGCTGCTGTCAATGCAGTGAAGCCTCTTTTCAAAACACCCTTTCTTTTCAAAATACCAAAGAACTTGGAGGAAAATTCAGGAGTGGCTGACACAAAATGGCTTTACAGAGAATCAGCTGCAGCAGGGCCAGGTTTTGTGCTAAAGGATTGTGTTGCTTCATCCATGTTTTACCCAGTGTGATCCTATTTGTGCAGCAGGACAGTAATTACACAACAGAACCTCCAAAAGCTGCAAGACATGGAAATATTTAGGGGTTTTTTTGCCTAAAATAAATATTTTTATATGGCAAAGAATTAGTTAAGGTGCTGGAGGGCCCATGGCAAAGTGGCTTGGAGAATAAAACCAGAATGAAAATCCTAGGAGGGGTTTAGGTTGGAGAGGTGCCTCCAAAGGTCTGGCTTAAAGCTGTGGGAGGCTGCTCAGGGCTTTATCAAGCTGGGTAAATCCAGGGAGGGAGATTCCACAGCTTCTCCAGGCAACCTGTTTTTGCAGGGGAACAACATCAATCAAGTGGACTTGTGCTGGGGAAAGGGTGCATTTATGGAGTTACTCCTGAGCACAGCCCTGCAAGGATGAACTGCAAGGCTGGGTTTCTTCCTGGTGTTTATCTGAGCGTGATAAACGAGCACAGCAGGTATAGGGAGGGGGGAACAGCAGTATTGGACATGCCAGGAATATTTCATACCTGTGACTAAGCTGGCAAAGTTTTTAATAACTCAAAAAAAAAAAACCCAAAAAAAAACCCCAAACCCCAAAAAACCTTGGAGAACACAGAACTGTGGGAATAAGAATATTTAAGTTTAGGGAATTGAGTGTTAAGGGAATGCAAGAAGGAAATTAAGAATTGTACATGACAAACAAGCCTTACTTAACTCAGCAGAGTGAAAGATCCCAAATGCCTTCAGGCCAGGGATTTCCTGCTTTTGGGGGTGATTCTTTGGGCCCAGAACAAAGCTGGGCCCAAACCCTTGTCCCTGTGCCACCCAGGTGAACGGCTGCCTGCTGGACCCCGTGCCTCCCGTGGTGATGAGGAAAGGATGCCAATCCCTGCCCTCCAGCATGATGGAAACCTCGATTGATGAAGGAATAGAGACAGAAGGAGAGGCAGAGGAGGACCCAGCCCAGGCCTTCGCTGCCCTGCAGGCAGCTCGAGGGGGGAAGCGGCGTCACACCCTGGCAGAGGTCACCAACCAGCTGGTGCTGGTGCCAGGCACAGGTACAGAGCTCAGCAAGGACATCTCACAGCTCATTTTCTCCCTCAGCACTCGATCTAATTAGCTAGTGATGAAAAACAGGAGGTTTTGTGAGGGATGAGTTCGAGACAGTTTGTATTTGCTAGAGAGGCCAAAGAGGGAAAAAAACCACAAAACACTCCCAAATCTGCTGTAGAGACAGTATAAAATCAAAGCAGCAAATTTACAGGTGATTAAACTCATGTACAACCCCAACAGCAACTGGGAAATCTGGCAAATCGGCTGCCTTTTCAACTCAGTGTCCCTAAATCATTCAGCCCCTTAAGATGAGCTGGAGGAGAATGGTGGGGACATCAAACCCTCTGGACTCCAAAACCAGCGAGGTGCCCAAGCCTTTCAGGCTACAGCTTTGTCAGGATTATCTGTGGGGAACAAAAAAAGCTCTGAACACTTTCCAGACAAGTGAACATCTGCAAAGTATCTGATTGCTGCAAAAACCAGTAGCAAATCCCCATTATTGTACTGCAAGTTTTACTTGACAATTCCTTTATGAAACTTGATTTTTTTTGGCTGTTCACTCTTAGATGGCCACTGTTGGCAGCAGCAGCTCGAGTCAGTGGCACTGATTCCCACTGCACTTGCCTTTTATCCTGGCTTTTGGTTTATTTTGTCCCAGGGAAAGTCTATTCACTGGATGAGAACTCCTCCCTGGGCAGCATCGACTCCGAGTACGACATGGGATCCATCCAGAGGGATCTCAAATTCCTGGGAGAGACGCCTTCCCTGAAGGAAATGGTGCTGAACAGCCACCAGGCCCCCCGGGTGAGCCCTCCTTTCATCGGGCTCAGGCCTGCCAACCCGGCCATGCAGGCCCTGAGCTCCCAAAAACGAGAGGCCCACAACCGCTCCCCCGTCAGCTTCCGCGAGGGACGCAGAGCCTCCGACACCTCCCTGACCCAAGGTAACCCCTCTGCGTGGATAATTGCTGTGTTAATAACCTGCTTTGGTAATCACAGCCCCCAGACACTGCAGGAAATGCCCTCCCTGCAGGGCAGCCACGCTGTGGTTATCACCCAGCTCATCTCGCGTTTGCCGCGCCAGCCAGGAAACTGAATTTTTTCTGACAAGGGGTTTTTGCTCAACTCCTCTCCAGGAATTGTAGCATTTAGGCAGCACCTCCAGAACCTGGCACGAACCAAAGGAATCCTGGAACTGAACAAAGTCCAGCTGCTGTACGAACAGATGGGATCAGAGGAAGAACCTTCCCTGACATCAGCTGCCACCCAGCTGCAGGACCTCATTAACAGCCCTGCACAGGTACTTGAAGCAGAAATCAAGCTCCATCTTAGTGCTTTGGGACAGATCAGGAGAGGATGAGGTGGTGTGGAGGTCTGAGAAGAGCTAATTGACAGATAAAATTCCCTCTTCTCCTTTCTGCCTTCCCCAGACTGGAGAATTTGCAGCCTTTGCCCATCCTTGTGGTGTCAGTGAGCGGCTCTATCAGCTTTCCAACCCCAACAAAGTTACTGCTTTCAATCTGAAGAGAGTTTTGGATTTAGCAAAGGCCAATTAACACCTTCCCTTTCCTTGGTGGAGGTGGCCTGGTATAACTGCAGGAAGGGCTAAGAGCCCGATTTGCAGAGAGAAATGTTAAATTGCTCCCAGTGAGTTGTTCCAAGTGGAACAGGAACACGGCAACCACAGAACCTCTGGCAGGGAAAATCCTTAAGGGAAGGGTTAAGAAAGCCTCTTCTGGCCATGCAGCTTGTTCCTCTTCCCTCTGCAGGAGGAAGGCTCTCAGCAGCAGCAGCAGGAAGCTCCATCTGCTTTCCCCAGTGGTGCACACCCCCCGTTGTTATCCCGAAGGCAGAGCCTGGAGACGCAGTACCTGAAACACAGGCTGCAGGTACCCCTGCCCTGCCCGGGCTGGAACAGCACAGCACAGCAGCTGTGGGATCCTGGTGCCCAGGGAAAGCACTCAGAGCATAAAGGAGCAGAGAACAGCTCAGCTGGGAATTACAGTGTGGTTTTCTGGTGTCAGCACTGACCCCGATGATGCAAGAAGTGCATTCTTGCTGTTTTCCTCCTCAGCCTGGCAGTGGTTAATAACTGCTGCTGGATACAGACCATTGCTGTAACACCCCATAAAGGTTCTGCATCAGCATCTGAGCAGCCACTTCCTAACCCCCTGGGCCTTACTCTTCCACACCCCCTTTATTTCAAACCCGTTTTCACACAGCTTTAGTTTATAGAAAAGTTTTTTCCCCTCACTTTTCCAGCTTGCAGCTTCTTCCACTTGGGAAGAAAGCTTTCCATGGATTTTTATGGCACAACCCTGCAAAAATACTGTCTAAGGGTTAGAAGCCAATGGGCAGCAGTTTTTATGGGATTACAGAGTGGCTCTGTGGACAGCAGAGCAGTTACAGGGGTAGGAAATCTTTCTCTTGCTTTCTGGACTAATGCATTAAATCAAAAGATACTTAAACCAGCTCTGCTTTCCTTGCAGAAGCCCTCTCTGCTCTCAAAAGCTCCGAACACTTGCCAGCTCTACTGCAAAGAACTGCCCCGGAGTCTGGAACAGCAGCTCCAGGAGCACAGGTGAGAATCTCCCAAACTCTGCAGAAAAATCACTCTCAAGAGTAAAAAAAGAACTGGAACTCTCTTTGTCCATTTAGAAATTATCTGGAAAAGGAAAGCTCCACTTCAAAACTTCTTTTAAAAGCAAGAACAAGTCCTGCCATGTGTTTACAAATTTCTCTGCCTGATCTTCAGCTCCCGAGTTCCCCAGAGCAGCCAACAGCAGGCTCTAAATGCAAACACAATGCATCTCATTCTGAACAAACTGAATTGAACAATGCATGGGGTTAGCTTAAAAAATGGATAAAAGTTATCAAAGGAGATCTGTGATAACATTGAAAGGTGCTAACTCGGATGTGCTGCCACAGTTAATGAGCAGGGCTGCCCAGGGATTTTCCAGCGTACTTGGAGCAGTGTGAGTGACCCTTTGGGGAGTCCAAATGGCCAAAAAATAACTGTTTTTCTGTCCTGGCCGCAGGCTGCACCAGAAGAGGCTGTTCCTGCAGAAGCAGTCCCAGCTGCAGGCCTACTTTAACCAGATGCAGATAGCCGAGAGCTCGTACCCCCGGGCCAGCCCGCTGCCCCTGCCCTGCCCGGAGGAGCCGCAGCCCCAGCCCCAGCCCCAGCAGCAACAGCAGCAGCAGCAACAGCAGCAGCCAGCCCAGTTCAGCCTGCAGCAGCCCCTGAGCCCCGTGCTGGAGCCTTCCTCGGGGCAGATGCACTTCGAGCCCTTCCTCAGGCAGTACCCCAAGGTGCAGCTGGATCCGCTGCCCTCCAGCCCCTCCCGGCTCTCCCCGCCGGGGCAGCCCCAGCCAGCACAGCCCCTCCAGTTCCCCTACCAGACTCGTGACGTGCCCGCTGTGCCCTCGCCCGAGCAGTGCCACCTCCCCCAGGGCGGCGTGGCGCTGCCCGAGAGCCAGAGCAGCTCGGCCTCCACGGAGCCCCAGCCCAGCTACGAGCCCCTGCCCCTGTCAGAGCTGCCCGGACTGTTCGACTGTGAGATGATGGAGGCTGTGGATCCCCAGCACGGAGGCTACGTCCTGGTCAATTAGCACCCAGGGGCAGAGCACGAGGACAAACGGGAGCAGCATGTGAGTTTTTGGTTGGTTTTTTTGGTTTTTTTTTTTTTTTGTCGTTCCTACCCCCCGCCCCTTTCCCGGAATTCGCGGTAGTTTTTTCGACCCCTCGAATTGACAGAGGAACTGAAAATCCACCTGGCTGGAAGGAAAAAAAAAAAAAAAAAAAAATTAAAAATAAAGCAGGAGGCGTTTGGCCGCCGGGGCTGGAGAACGGGGAGTGCGGCCTCATCCCACAAAGTCTGCGTGGAAGGGGGCAAAAAAGGTGAATTTCAGAGGAAGGAAATAGCGCCTTCTGAAAGAAAACGTGGGGAGTTTGTCAGCACTCATCCAACGTCCACTTGGAGAGAGGAGAGTGAGCGCACACTTATCATACTTCTTGGCAATAAAAGCAATAGTTTTCATTGGAATTCAGGGTAGATTTGGGTCTGCGCTGATGGCAACTGAAATCCTCTGGAGAGCAGGAGCACGAGGTGGAATTCGAGGGAAGTTGCACTTTGGTTGAGCTCCTGGTGTGGAACTACTCTGTGGCCAGCCCTGAGCATCTCAGGCAGCCTCCCCTCCTCCTGATGGCACCCAAACAGGATTTCCCAAGCCTGCCAAGGAGCTCTTCACTGTCTGCTGAAGGAATCTGGAGCAAGAGACACCTGGACTTTGTCAAAAGAAACCTGGGACTGTTTGGAGAGACCTCTGGGTGGGGATCAGAATTCTGGAGGATCAAGGATGAGCCAACAGAGATACAAGGTAAGGAGAACCATGAGAGAGAGAGAGCAAGAGCTGCAGAAAATGGCATTGAAAATCATAAAATCCACCTGGGTGGCTTTTAAAATCACCCCCTTTTGCAGGAGGGCTCTGTCCTGGAGAAGTTCTGCTCATTGGAAAGGATCCACCTGTCCCTGGGTTGCATTTTTAAAAAAAAACAAAACAAAACAAAAACAAGCAAACAAAACTGTGTTTTGAATTTGCAGTATGTGTTGCTGGTGGTTTATTGAGCTTTGTATATTTGGACAATTATTTAGGGTTTTAGAACTTTAAGGATTAAAAAAAAACCAACAAGGAGCTTATAAAAAGAAAAAGAAACACCCCTGTGAAGTGATAGTGCTGTGCCTTTTTCAGTTCTTTATCAGCCTCTATGCTTTTTTCTGAAGAAAGTAGACAATGCCCCATTTATATCCCTGCTGTGGCCAAAGTCCCTTCAGAGCACACGTCCCACCGTGTGGGGCATGTTTAACTCCCTCAGTGTTTGAGTGGCTCGTGTATATAGGACACTGAAAGTATTACAGCAATATTTCAGCATCAAACTGTTGATGTGTCAGCCATCTCAAGGGATGCTCCAGCTCCACCAGGAGTTGTGTCTCCAGAACTTCCCGGTCATGAAATCCAAGTCACAGGAGGGGGATGGCTCAGGGAGCTGCAGGAAGCTGAGATCTCCAGTTTGGGGTTTGTCTCTAACCTTGAAGGACGGTGGCACAGGCCAGGCCAGGGGCCAGGGCAGCCCTTCCTGAGCAAACATAAAGCACAATTGCAGCTTCATTAAAGCACAATGAGCAAGAGGAACTGTGCTGATCACACCAGAGTTTGCTGGAAGGTTTGGTCTTTGATACCGCAAATCCCGAGGGTGCAGGGAGGTGGATAATCAGCATTTACAGCAATAAGAGCACGTTAAAACATGGAATAGGGGGAGCTGGGCCGCTGTGTGTGAAGGGGAAGGGTTTAACAGGGGCAGAAGGCAGCTGGTCCCTGTGTGCTCAGGTAGAGACAGCTCCTGTTCTCTGGAGCCTGCTCGGACACTGGCCCAGGTCTGGCTCAGTCCACATTGCTCAGCTCCCACCTCTGCTATCACAGGGATTCTCAAGGCAGCAGCAGCAAAGGAGAGCTTAAGGAACAGGGATCACAAGAGAAGGATGGCCAGAAAGCTCTGCTTTCAACAGCTGAGAGCAGGTTTTCGTGGTGTGGTTTCCCTTCAGAAGGAAATCTGTCTGGCACGGTGGAACACACAAACCCAGGGACAGCTGAAGGGACTGACGGAGGGAGGGGAGACAGCCTGACAAAAACTGCAGCAGAACAGAGCAGGAGCAAAGAGGGAACGGAGTCCTGTCCTTTCACTCCTCCTTCCCTACCCCACAGCATAACCCACACGTTCTGCAATGTGAATATCTGTGCAGTGAAAGCTGCCACAGGACACCCGGCACCCTGGAGACGGCCCCGGTCCTGCTCCAGGAGCTGGGTGACTGCCAGAACCATAACCACTTCCTTCCCCGTCCAGCTCGAGGATCCTGCACGTTTCAGGACTCAAAAGATAAAAATAATTCCGTTCTGGAGTTCTGCAATTCATTTATCAGGATGTGCCAACCAGTGTGAGCTCCTGTGAGCTTTGCAGTGCTGGGCAGGGGGAAGCTGCAGTATTTTTTAATGTAGTTTAGCCTGACTCTTTCCCCTCAGCCAAAAGCATATTTAACATTTCATGTAATTTCCTTTAAGCCAATTAGGACTAAAAGGCTTCTGAAGCCTTCTCATACAGAGAGGATCCATTGGGCACCACTTCCTACTCTTTGAAGTGGCTTTTTTGTTCCAATCTGTTCTGTTCTAACATTAGAGAACTGTGTACACTACTGTTAGAGTAATTATTAGCTTTATTATCTTGTACTACAGCCTCCTTTGAAGAGACTTTGGTGTGATGTATATGGGGTACAAATTTCATACGGAGAAAAGTGCAATATGTGTGTGTGTGGTATGTTCTTTAATGTATTTTTTTAAGGATTTAGAGGGTTTAGTCTCTGCTTTGGGATAAATGCACTAGTTTTGTGAGCTCCAGTTTGGCAAGTTCATCTGTAGTATTTACATGCAACTGATCTGCTGGACTCTGTAAAGCAGTTACAGTGTATTAATACAAAATAAAGAATATGTGCATTTCATTTTTTAAATTTCTAGTGAGCTAAAGCAGCGCCTGCCACTCTTGTCTTCATTAGGGTCAGGTTATTCTCTCTCTGAGGCACCAAGAAAATTCCTGTCAGCTGCAAACACTGCATTTTCTAGACTGAAGTTTGCTTCCCGTGGTTCTGACACGCTTGGGGTTGTTGGTACCACTGACTTTTGCCAAATATAAATTTAGAGACTGGAAAACTTGGTGCCACAGGATTGTCACAGCACCTTCCACTTCCATTAATAGAAGAGTCATTCAAAATAACTTAAGATGAGCTCAAAAACCAGTGGACAAAACCTCAGCAGCTCTTGTTTTAACATCTCTAGTGTCATTCCTGTGACCCTCAGTGTTCTTGCTGATAGCAAAGTGTGATGTTTGGAGATAAAGTGCAAAAGTTAGTGGAGAACCAGTGGATTCACCTGTTCCCCCACCCCAGAACTGCTTTTAGGTGGTGACTCAGCCCCAAACAGCCTCCCCTGAGGGGTTCTTGTGACACACAGGGACACAGAACCCTTTCAGCAGAACGTGTGTGACAGCTCCTGCCCGCTCACCTCCCGTGTCCCCAGGGAGCCTCCAGCCTCTGCACAGGGCCAGGTGCCAGCACTGCTGGGCTTTGACCCCCCTGCTGTGGCTGCTTCCCACTGATCCTGATCCTCTGCTGGTCCTAAACTCCCCACAGAGCCCGGGGCAGCGATCCCAGCACGGAGGGTGAAGTGCCTGCGTGTCCTGCTCAGCCAGAGACGTCAGCAGGGCCACGGGGTGACCAGAGCTGCACACACGGGCACTGCCAGGCACCTGTGCCCACAAACAGGACACAGGGACAGGGAAAACACCGCAAACCCCCTCACAGGGGTCATGGGGTGACTGGAGCTGCACGCTGTCAGTCATCTGTCCCCACAAACAGGACACAGGGACAGGGAAAACGCCACAAACCCCTTCCCACACTCCCAGTCTGTCACTGCTCACGGGCACAGCCGAGCAGAGGAGGAGGTCACACGTTCAGGAGACCTCAGCTAACCTTCCAAGCTGTCTGGAGGACACTCCCTCCCTCCCCTGCCGCCCCCAAAACGCACAGGCTAAGCCATCCTTTATCCCAGCGAGACAGGAGAAAGCTCAGCCCTGCCTCTCAGCCCGGCCAGAGCCTGTAAATCCTCACAGAGCAGCAGAGCACGGCAATTCCCTGCGGGCCCGGGGCCAGCACAGCTTCCCTGCAGTGAGCTCGAGCTGGCAGGGCTGGTGTCAGGCCCTGGCACGGGGATGGGGCAGCAGCGGGGCTGGCACAGCAACGCCACGCGCGCGGCACCAGCACGGGTCACACGGGGGTGACAGCAGAGGGAACGCGGCCCTGGAACATCCAACGGGAGCTGTAAAACTGGGGCTGAGCTCAGTGCACACAGCCCTGCTGCTGAGCTGGTCTGGACATCCTAAAATGAGCCTTAAAATCGTGTCTGAACTCAGTGCACACAGTCCTGATGCTGAGCAGGTTTGGACATCCTAAAATGAGACTTAAAATTGTGTCTGTCCTCAGTGCACACAGCCCTGCTGCTGAGCTGGTCTGGACATCCTAAAATGAGCCTTAAAATCGTGTCTGAACTCAGTGCACACAGTCCTGATGCTGAGCAGGTTTGGACATCCTAAAATGAGACTTAAAATTGTGTCTGTCCTCAGTGCACACAGCCCTGCTGCGGAGCTGGTTTGGAACATCCAAGGGAAGCCTTAAAACCACGTCTGAACTCAGTGCACGCAGCCCTGCTGCTGAGCGGGATGGGAAAATCCAAGAGGAGCCTTAAAACCACGTCTGAATTCCATGCACACAGCTCTGCTGCTGAGCTGGCTTGGATAATCCAAGGCAAACCCTGAAACTCTGTCTGAGCTCTGGCTGCACATCAGCCCTGTGGGTGTGAGCTTCAGCCCTTGGTCACCTCGCACCACGTCCTAGACACTGTCAGGATAAGCCTGGAAAAGCTTCATCCCCAAGTCCTTTTGGTGCAGGGCAAAGGAAAGGGGATGGGGGGAAGATGAGCTGAAGGAAAAGCAGAGGGAAAGCCCACTGGGAAACGGGACAGGGCGGGTTCTAGGAGGAGACAGCCCCAGATGCAACTCTGTGAGGCCACGAGAGAGTGCGAAGCCTTTATCTGCTGCTGGATCATCCCTCCCGCAGTGGTCCACGTGTGTTTCAGGTTCCTGCCCTCCCTCCCTGTGAGGAATCCTGGATCACACCCCTTGGTGCTTGTAGGCACGAGAGTGCAGGTAAAATCGCATTTATTTTAAATTTAAATCACATTCTTCCCGCTCTTCTAAGACCTTGCCTTGTTGCAACACTGTGTTTCTGAAGTTACTCAAAAAACACAAAATGTGAGTGGAAAGTTTTTGGGTATAACTGCAGGGCAACAACAAAAAAAAAGGGGGAAGCATATGCTGGGTTTCATGCTAATATAATTTTAGGGTATTTAATAAAAACAAACCAGCCAGTCTCATCCTGTTGGTATTTCCAAGTAAGAACAGAGCTGATGGGCAGCTTATTAAAAAAAAAAAAGTGAGTGGATTTTGCAATTAATCACCCTGCACCTGAAATTGAGGAATCTGTCAGACTGAATATAAAACTACAGCAGGGATTAATTCTCCTCTCCTCCCTTTCTCCCTCCACTGCTGGACGAAGTGCAAGACTGGAAAAGGAGGCAAAAATTCTGCAACCCTGACCCTGATGGGAGCACGGCCAAGCAGGTCACTGTGGGGAAAGAACTGCGAGTTCAGGCACCAGAGGGTTTTGCTGATTCAGGGTGATTTTCTGATGGGAATATTGCACTGGAGGGGAGGTCAGATGGCAGAGAGCTCGTCTTGAATATGATGAAAAGAAACTCCTAATTGGGTGACTCTCACAGGGAATCAGCTGGGAATTTGAGGCAAGCTCTGAAAGGGATAAGAATCAGGGAAATGAAGGGAGAAACAAGGGAAATGCTTCTGCCCCCGGTGCTTTGAGGATTCCATTGCTTGCACCTCAAGGTAGGAGAATAACTCAGTGCCATTGACTGAGGTTTGCAAGGCTAAAGGAACAGGCTCTGTGAGGACTAAACCTGATATCAATCTGATTTTGGACGGGTTATCCTGATTCTCAGTGGTTAAAATTCAGCAGAACAAAAAGTAAATGTAGGAGGGCGCAGACACGCAGGCAAATGAAGAAATTCGAGGTCAATCCGAGTGTAAAACCACAAGATTGAGTAGAAACCGAAACCAAGGAAGCAACATCCTCTAATTTAAAAGAAATGGCCCCCGATGAAAAATCGTACCTGCAGCTCCAGCAGCAGAGAATTCCACCCAGTGCCAATAATTTAATAACCACAGCAAAACTCTGCCTGCTGTTAGAAACCCCACAAATCTCGCCAAGGACAAGGAGTTAAGAGTTCTGTCAGCCCATTTTCCCGAGGTTTCCAATCCAGCATCCCTCCCAGGAAGGCTCCATTTTCCCCACAGCTGCCGCTCCGTTGGGAAAGAGTTTAAACATGGGGCTTTCAGGAGAGATCTCTCTGCTCAAAAAAAATGTCCCCAAACCTGGTGATTTCCTGCCAGGGAAATGCCAGGACGTGGTTTTATGTAACAGCCCCTGCTGGGGCGACTTATCAGCAGATAAAGGCGACGGTGTTTCGATAAGGACCCGCGTGGGGTTGGTTTGCAGGGCAGCAGCAGCACCACTCGCACACGGGGAGCCGATGGGAGGTGTGCTCCCAAAATACCCGCAAATGGCCATTCACCGAGCTGAGAGCGCCCTGCCAAGCCCAGGCACATTTTGGGAGTTCAGAACTCCCTGCTGGGGAGCGGAGAGCTGGGAGGGAGCAGGGCTGACGTCAATAGGGGAAATTATACCCTGAATCACCTGGGTCTGCCTTTGCACAGAGCCTGGGGAGCAGCCTGGGAGGCTCAGGGGGCTGTTTCCATGGAAAATGCTTCATCGGGGCAAGGCAGGGGTCTCTAGGGCCACCAGCCCCCAACAGAAGTAGGATATAATATATATTTATACAGAAATAAATAGCTTGAGCTTCTCCCTCTCTCTCGGAAAGCATCACTGCTCAGCTCAGGTGCTGTCACACACAGACCTCAGAGGGCAGAACCTCTCAGAACGGAGCAAAGGCAACATTTTCCTGCTCCTTCCCCTCTTCCAGGGCAGCCTGATCTGTGCACAACTAACAATTTACATCTTGGTCACTTGGAGAAGCTCCTGATCTGGGGATTCAGGGGTTTAAACTTCACCAGAGAGCTCCTTGTCACGGCAAAGGACCCTGCAGGAGCTGAGTCCTCTCCTTCAGCAAACCAGAGCACCCAGCCTGGTCTGCAGCCACAGCAACCCCAGGGGCTGCACAGCGCCCAGAAAACGGCAGGTGAGAAACTAAATACCCATCAAGGCACAATCCTCCGCTCAGAAAAACCCCTGAAGCTGGAAAGTGAGAGCCCAGCCATCCCCCAGCCAGCAGCTCAGAGCTTCCCCACCGAACTGCCCTCCGAGCAGGGGCTGAATGCAGGGGCAGCGCTCAGGAATGCCCTTCCCCCCGGGCTCCCAGCGCTGTCTGGGTGACAACCCCGCACAAAACGCGGCTTTAGCCCCGCTCCCCGCGAGCCAGAGCAGGAGAACATCATTACCGAGGCGGCAAATTAGCAGCCGAGCCTCGTTAGCGCGGCTGGCGTCACGCAGCTGCGGCGAGGGGCTGCCGGGGGGATGATGAATTATTCCCGCTAATCAGGGGCTGCCAGCAGGAGCCGGGGCTCGGGCAGGGCAGGGCTGCGGCTCCCCTTTCCCAGCAGCGTTTCCTTGGAGCCGTTGCCATGCCAACGCATCTGCCCGGGCCATCCCGGCTCCGGGGAATTCGGGAGCCAGGGGAGGGTCTGGGGGGCTTTGACCCTTCCCCGGGAGCGGCGGCACAGCACAGAACTTCTCCTGCTGGAAAAGGGAGCAGCTGCCGAATTTCCCCTGCTGAGGGATTCACCAGCTCTGGATGCGGCAAGGTCAAAAAAAAAAAAAAAAAAACCCAAACCAAAAATACCCAAAAAACTCCCACATAACCGCAAGAACGCACACAAACCCCTCAAAATCCAACAGCTCCGGTCCAGCAGGAATTGCCTAAAGCCTGGGGCACAAAGCAGACAGCCCAGTGCCCAGCAGCCACTGAGAGGGGCAGGTCCTGCTCTAAACCCCACAAAAAGGTGCCCCAGACCTTCCCCCCTCACACCACAGCCACCACAATTCTCCACGTCCAGCCCCAAATCACCCTTGGCCAACAGAGACGGATCCCAACCGTGCCAAGGTCCCGTTAAAAATCAGCAAAGCCTTGACCTCCTTCTGGGCTCCCGTGGCTTCAACCTTTACCCAGCCCAGTTCAGCCCTCAACCTCTGGCTCCAAAGACGCTCCCGTGGCCCCCGAACACTTCACCTCTTTATTAATGTTTATTTAAAACAATCGCATTTTTGAAGAGAGGCCAGAGCTCCACAAAGATCAGACGTTTCTCAGTTCTCTGACCGCATTCGTCCTAAATATTGACAATAATGACAATAACCCGTGCATTTGATATTCCATGGGGCAAGATGGACTTGAAAAGCAAATACTCTGAGTGATTAACTTCGTTTCAGCAGTTAAAACAACAGGGATTTTGGGGGGGAAGGCTTTCCAAAATCCTCCTCAGGAAAGTCCCTCTGCCCCCTGAGCTCCTCGAGCTCCGAGCTGCCCCAGTAATTCCATCCTGACCCGCTCGGCTGCCACGCTTTAATCAACACAAACACACCGAGCACCAGCAGGAAAACAAGGATTCATTAGCAGCTCATCCCTGCCTCACCCCTGACTCAGAGCTGGAGGCTGAGTAAGAAGAGCGGAGGGGAAGCAAAACCTCGGCATTTCTGGTTTATTTTGAACACGTTGCCTGGAGCCCTGGCACGACACAGCCACATTTTTCCCTTTCCCTGGGGGATTTGTCCCAGAATACCAGCCTTTAAAAGGGCCGCTTTTTCTATCAACAGTTCTTAGAAGCCACAATGGCAATTTTAATTGTTTTGGTTTTGGCGGTTTTTTTTTTTCTCCAAAAGAATTAATTGTAAACTGCCTAAAAATAAGCCTGGAGAAACTCGCAGGGGAAGGCAACAGTCAGCTCCTGGCAGCTCTGGGAGCTCTGCATTGTTCCCAGCTGGGTCACTGGGCGATGGGGGGAAACCTCTCCAGACCCAGAGACCTCCTGAAGAGGCTCAGAAAGAGTCAGAAATAAAGGGGGAAAAAACCAGGGAAACGGCCACACAGTATTTCAGCTGGTAAGGAAAAGCACCCGTGACTAGGAGCAACCCTCCCCTCAGAAATCAAGGCAAGAAAGGAACACAGAAAGGAATACAAAAAGGAATACAAAAAGGAATACAAAAAGGAACACAAAAAGGAACATACCTCCACCTGACAATCCAAAAGCTCCTCCATCCTCCTCTCCACGGGAGCAGCAAACTGAGCTCAGCCCCGGAGCGCCCTCAGAGCCCTCAGCGCACCCAGGTGGTGCCAATTTGGGGAATTCGAGCCCTTTGTCCCCCTGCCCACCTGTGCACCACACAGGAGCCCCCACCTGGCTCCTCCACACCTGCAGCAGATTAAGTGTCCACATGGTGGTTTTGGGGCAGAAAAGCCTGGCATGGGGCTGGCGTGACCCAAGCATGAGGGAGAGCTCTGGGAACAGCCAAAGTGACACATAAAAAAAGCTCTTTTTCAGCAGCACCTGCCCCAGGCTTTGGGGGCAATCCCTCAGAGTGATGCTTGGTCCAGGAAACAGAAAAAATTCCAGATGTTTCCCTCCAGGGCACCGTGCAAAGGCCTTCCCAAACCCACCGGGGATCTGGGGCAGGGGGGGTTTCACGGAACACACAGCGATTTTTTGGGGTGAAGGCAGCGTGTGAGGGGTTATTTTGGGCTGTTATCTACACAGAGACGACCAAAACATTTCCTAAGAGCAGAGGCAGCTGACAGCCCCGAGCCTCTGAGCTGCAGCAGCCGGGGTCTGGTGCCAGGACCAGCTGCTGAGTTTGGTGCCAGGGGTGCCCCCTCCCCTCGGTTTCGGTCACAAGGCAGGCGAGGCCGAAGGTTTGCTGCAGGATCTGCTGTGTCAGGGGTGACTCTGGACACAGCACAGCCGAGCCTGCAGGGTACAAATCCTCCATGAAGTGGTTTTGTACCCCTTTAAACATGATGTAGACGTCTTTGTTTTATAACAAAAAAAAATATCCAAACCCTTCACGCCAGTGGGGTTAAAATACAACTGGGGAAAAAACCTGATTTTTTTCTCACCAGATTGCGAGGACAAGGCTGAAGTCCGAGCTCCACTCTCCCCTGTTAGGGGGCACTTCTTTTTGGGAGGACACCAAGCATCCCTACAGAGGGAAAGCACCATGGAAACCAGGCCCTTCCAGCAAGGTGGCAGCTCCAGCTCCTCAGATGCCACACCCAGGGCAGGGTTTTATCCCCTAAACACTGCTGGATTTACACAGAGGAGCTGCTCCCTCCCCAGGAAGATCAGTCAAGTCCTACAGAATTACGGAGCAACCTCTGACATCTCTAATTAAATATTAATAAATATTGTAATAGAGCTTTTAATTATAGCATCCACACACGCTTAAATCCACTATTATTTATATCTGCTCGTAATTGCTCATTAATCACACACCAAGTCAAGCTGGAACCACCTGAAAAATTCCACTTAAGCATTGAAAATGACCACGGGTCAAAGGGATGGGAGCAGCCCAAAGTCTGCCTTCAGGAAAGCTGGGCCACAGCGTTTCTGGAGGGATTATCCAACACTTGTACGGGATGGAAAATCCTTTCCCCTCCATCCCAACTCGTGTGCCCCATCTCCCAGGGGAGCTGGAGGGAAGCAGGGACTGGAAGCTGATTTCCTTCCTTGCAAAACAGCTCCCAGAGGGGCTGGGGCACACAAATTCTCTGGGACAGAGCCCCGGGAGCTGTGCAAGAGGAGACCTCTGTGCTGCAGAGCTGCACCAGCAGCGCCCCGTTTCACTCTGCCCCAGTGCTCGGGGAATCCTGGAATGGTTTGGGGGAAAAGGACCTTAAATCCCATCCCATTCCACCCCCTGCCATGGGCTGGGACACCTTCCAGGGGCTCCAGCCTGGCCTTGGACACTGCCAGGGATGGGGCAGCCACAGCTTCTCTGGGAAATCCATTCCAGGGCCTCCCCGCCCTCACAGGGAGGAATTTATTCCCAATATCCAACCTGAATTTTCCCTCTTTCAGTTTGAAAGGTCCTCATCACGTCACTCAAGCTCAGGGCAACATTCCCACTGGAAAGGCAAAACCACAACGACCTGGCTTGGGGGCTTTGATGCTCTCCCTCCCCTGCAGGGGCTGAAACAGCAACTGAAAAGGTTCCACGCTTTCCCACACAGCTTCCAGGAATCTTGGCAAGGCTCCCCAGGATTTCTTCTCCCCGCTCCCCACCCTGTGTGCCTCGTACTTGTGACTGCAGCAGTGAGGGGTAAGAAATTACAGAACTGGGATTTTGAACAAACCCCTGGGAATAGTCACAAGTGCAAAGGGCAGAGCAGAAACCAACCAGACTAAAACTGATGAATTGGGCAAATAATTCCCAGCGGGAGAGATGAATCCAGCTGGTGCCAAAAGGTAAAACAAACACCTTTTTCACCAACGATTCCTCCTTTCTGAGGCAGGACTAAAGGAAGACAAACTGCTGCAAATCACCCTTCAAAACCAACGTGGAGCCCTCCTGCACACAAGAGCTTTAAATCCTCCTCCTCCAGAGGTTATAAATCCCAGGAGAGACAGGCTTGCAGCCAGGCTCACCCAGCGAGGAGTTACACAGCACAAGGCACCATCGGGGATATTTTTTTTTGGCTTCAGCTCTGAGGGCACAGAGATGGATTTCACTTGGCCAAGCTGCAGAGAGCAATTAAGGACCAGGCTGCCTTCCCCTACCAGTGCAGGAGAAAAGTTTCCCGCTGGAGCCAAACAACTTTAACAAATCCAAGTCTGCCAGGGAGGATCTTCAAGCCTCTCGTTAGTGAAGCAGAAGGGCAACGCTGCACTGAAAGGCAGGGCAGCAAATGTCATTCCTCTCTGGAAGGAAAATTCTTGGGGGTCACAGGAATTGCAGAAATAGGGAAATTAAGTGTCTCAATAATTGAAAATAAAGAGACCAAGGACTTGCAGCGACAAAGCTCCAGCTAATGTCACACACAAGGGGTGCACACACCAAAAATCCTTTTGGACAGGGCAAAGTTTGTTCATCAGGACTCCTAAAAAACCTGCTGCTGGAGACCATCCTTGTCACCTTTCCTCCTGGATTTTCCTGGGAGCAAGATTCCATTCTGGGATTGAACGAATGTGGCTTCCTCTCGAGATTTCACCTCAGGATTGGACAAATGATCCCACGGCTTCCTCTTCCCAAACTCCAGCCTTCCTTGGGGCAGATGGGCTGAAACGCTCCCCACACTCGGAGGAGAAGATGCAAACATGACCTGGCAGTCCCTGGAAGGTTCCCCCAGCCTCGTCTTTACAACACCCACGTGTCCCTGCTGCACAAACAAAAGCTGCCAGTGTGGGAGACTCTGGGGCAGGATTCCAGCAAGGCAGGAGAAACAAACACCAAAAACAAGAGAGCAGCAGCATTTTAACAGCTTGCCTGGCAGAGTAAATATTGACTGGTTAAGGGGGGAAGCCAGCTCATCCTCCTTTTTGGTGAGGGCAGCTCTGGCGCAGAGCAGGAGCCCTCCCAAGGCAGCAGGAACACAAAACACAAGGAAGTCTCTCAGCAAATATTTCTGGAAGGTGGCACTGGGTGATTGATCTGCACAAAGGCTCTGTTCACAGGCAAAGGGATCCCAGAGGCTGCCTGCAGCCTCCAGACAGGAGCTGAAAACATCCAGGGAACTCCCATGGCAGGGGAATGAGTTCTCCACACCCCTGGAGTGAGAAGAGAGCACCAGGAACACGGAGTGCTCCGGCAGAGCAGGAAACCAAGCCCAGCTCCTCCCGGGGAGATGCTGGACCCTCCCTGCCCTCTTTTATCCAGGAGTCCTCTCAGGAGGTTGCACGAATCAGCTTTTGCCTGCACCAGTTTCCCCCAGCAGAATCTGCTCTCCAAGCACCATCAGCACTTCAGTCAGACGAGGCAGAACCGGCCAGAGCTATTTAGGGCGTGAAGAACCCAGCACAAAAACACATCAACAGCTCTCATCACCCCTCTGGGAGGGGCAGAGTCCACAGGAACGCATCTGTGAACTCACCAGCAAAAATAATAGATCCTTAGAATATACTGAATGGAAAGGGGCCCACAGGGATCGTCAAATCCAGCTCCTGGCCCTGCCCAGACACCCCAAAATCCCACCCTGAGCATCCCTGGCAGCAGTGTCCAAACGCTCCCTGGAGCTCTGGCAGCCTCAGAGCCGTGCCCATTCCCTGTGCCCAGCACCCTCTGGGGGCAGAGCCTGGTCCTGATATCCAACCCAAACCTCCCCTGGCACAGCTCCAGCCTGCCCCTGGTCACACAGAGCTGCAAAAACTGCCCAAAGTCACCCCCTTCCCATGCACAGCCCTTTCCTGCTGTAACCACAGGGCCCTGCGTGGGCACTGCCAGACAGCTGAGGGGAAAAGCAGATTTTGGGGGTGGGAACACAGCTCTGGATCATCTGACAGGCCCAGCTCAGAGCTGCTGTTCCTGTAAATCATTCATGCACCAGAGGCACGTCAGAGCCCAGGTGACATTTCAGAGGCAGCCCCGTTAACCCTGGCACTGTTGGTGAGCTCCCCGAAATCTTTCCTTTCCCTGTATTTAACATCTAAAATACCTCCCTGCCTGAAAACCGTGGAACACACGCTGCAGCCAAAATCCCAGCGAGTTTTTATGACGTAAAAAAAAGGAAAATAAAAAGCTCCTATGGTTTGTTCTGCCTTGTTCTCCTGATTCTCACAAAATGGAGGAGTCAGACCACCCATTTCTCTCATAAATTACTGCTCCCTCTCACCTATCCGGGCCCTAGAGGGTGAATAAGGATCCCACCGAATCCTTCTCAATGACTCCCCTCTCCAGGCCTGTCATTGCTGGGAAGGACAAGCACAGCCCTGGATTCCCCAGCAGCTCCCACAACTTTTTTCTTTTGGACTGCCAGAGAGGTGAAATGTTTGTCAGCAAACCCTGCGAGACAGAGCCCGGGGAGCCCGACTGCGAGGAAGCAATTAATCGTGGCTTTTCCATACAGACACGGATTATCTGTCAATAAGTGTCAGCTCCCTGCAGAAAGTGAGATCCAGGAATAATCCCAATTAGGCAGGGGAGTGTTTGTCCATCGCAGCGGTGGAGACTCCCCCAGGGACACAGAGGGAGGGATGTTCCCCCTGTCCAGCCACGGAGGGGCTGCTGCAGCCTCCTCTCTCGGCTCTGGCTGCCACAAAACCACCCGAGACACCTGAAACTGAGCCCCCAGTGCTGCCACAGCAACAGGGACAGGTCATGGTGGCTGTGGGGAGGGGAAAAAAGTCAGCATCACTTCTTTCAGCGCAGCTCAGAGGAGGCTGCAACTTCCACCCTGAAATCCTAAATTTTACCCGCAGCAAAAGCCCCAATTCCCCACCCCATCCCCGGGATTTCACCCCTCAGGACCCGGCTCTTCCCGGTTCTCCTGGAGCACGATGCCCTCTCCCGGGAGCCCGAGGAAGAGCTGCAGCAGCGTTTCCCAGCCAGGAGTGGGGTTAAACCCGGCAAGGTCCCCACCGGGGACCCTCGAGGCTGAAAAGGAGGGACAGGGGATTAAAACCGTGCCAGCACCGAGCAGCAGCCGGCAGAGGAGGCTGGGCAGGGAGCAAGGAGAGCCGAAGGATCACAGGAACAGCTGGGATTTGCCACCCTGCTGACACTGGGGCGGGTGTCTCATCCCCACAGCCGGAACTTGGGGGGCTGGAAGGATGAGCTCAGGTGGGGAGAAGCTCCAAGAGCAGGGGCAGGCAGGTTCTGGACAAGCAGAGATCCCTTCTCCTTGCCAGCTCTGGAGAGCCAGGGAGAAAATGATGGATATTTATAAGCAAACCTGTCTCTAAGGCAGCAGTTCCCAGAGTCTAATAATAGGCTTTGGGCTTGTTTATGGCGTGATCCAGCCAGAACTGCACGGAGCTGCTGGAAAGCTCCTGGCCCGGGAAGCTGGGAAGGTGAGGAGCCAAGGAGCCTGGGGATTGCTTTGACCCTGTGGATTCTCACAGCTGCAGCACGTGGAGCACCAGGAGCCCCTGGGACAACGCTCTGGGAGAGGCAGGGAAGGGCTGCACCTGCTGGAGAGGATGCCAGGGGTGTGGAAGAGCCACCTGTCCCCAAAATGAAGGTGAAACCCCAACTCTACCATGCCTTGACCACTGGGCAGGTCCCAAACCAGACCTGGCAGTGTGAATCCACCACCAACCCCACATGCAGAGGCCCTGGAGCTGTTTCTTGCTGACTCAAAGTGTTGGAGCTTCCCCAGGCAGCTCCAAGGGGAGGATGAAAAACAGGAAAGGTCAAAACAGCCTCGTCTTTGTGCAAGGGAGAGAACAGGGCTGGGCTGGGCAGCACCTGGACAGGGTGTTCTGAGGCTGGGTAATTTCAGGGATCAGCTCCCCACCCTCAGAGCCTTTCCAACCAGCTCATTTCAACACAGAGCATTCCTCTTTGCTCACTCCGGGCTGGACAAGGGTTACACCAATGCCACAAGGACCGTGAGACACCAGGGAAGCTTCACCCTTTCTGTGAAACCGAGTTTGAAGCCTGTTTTATCTGCCACATTTAACACTCACCCAGTGATCCACCTCCCCAGCAGAAGCCATGGATGGCAGGACAGTGAGGGACAGCACTGCAGCTGTGTTTACTCTGGAAAACATTGATAACTCCCAATTATTGCCAAGTTATCAGCTCCCAACCACCACTCCAGAACAGGAATCCAGCTGGAAAGAAAGGTGGA
Organism: Oreocharis arfaki; assembly: GCA_013398015.1. Lineage (NCBI taxonomy): Eukaryota > Metazoa > Chordata > Aves > Passeriformes > Paramythiidae > Oreocharis > Oreocharis arfaki. Next base: position 165,306 of record VZRR01012449.1, read on the forward strand.
GCAGCCACAGCGGTTTCCAATGTTTACTGCACTGTGTTCACACCAAACACGTGGTGAGGGGCTGGGACATGGGGCAGTCACAGCACAGAGCTGCTGCCATCGCTGCCCGAGCTGCGTCTGTCGCTTTGTGTGATGCCAGGGGAGAGGCAACAAGCAGGGCAGCAGTTTTGCTTCGGACTGACTGGCACTGGAGAGCCCTGGGTAAACTTTAAGGAGGGCAGAGCTGGCTGGAGGGAGAGGGGAGATGATGGGCACGGACACAAAACACCGATGGCAGCTCTGCCCTCCCAGGGCAGCTCATCCCAGCCACCGCTCCCTGAAAACCTCAGAGCTCCACACCCGGGAAGGGGGAGACTTGCACGGGGTGAAATCCACTTCCCTCAAGATGGCCACAGCTTACACCACCCTAAACCTGAATTCAGAGCCTCAGCTTCCAGCTGCTGCTCTAGGGAGTGGGGTGCAGTGGGATTCTCCATGGGGTGACCATCCGGACTCCAGGCAGGGCACTGTTTGAAGCACAAACACCAAAAACCTCCCCCTTGGTGCCATGCAGGGATTCAGAACCTCTCCCTGTGTTTGTAAAGTTGATCCTATGACACAGCCCAGCCTTGCTGCTCATGCAGCTCCTCCTGCTCTGTCCCAGCAGGATCAGGTGGGACCACAGCCTTCCCACCGTGCTGAGCCCTGCATCCAGCACCTGCACCAACACACGGATCCCCAGAGCTTTTGTGGATCCCAAACATCCAAATCTGCTCCCTGAGCCCCCTGCTCACACCAACCCAACCACAGTCTTACCACGGAGCTGGGGCAGAACTCCCCCTCTGCTCCATCCCATCCCATCCCATCCCATCCCATCCCATCCCATCCCATCCCATCCCATCCCATCCTATCCCATCCCATCCTATCCCCACAGAATTCCAGGGAAGGGAGTGAGAACAGCTCCCTCCATCCAGCTTGGGATGCTGCACGTTTGAAAATGAAGATGGAATAAGCACAGCACTGCTCTGAGGCATGTTGGACCCACGTAACACATCCTGGCTATTCTGGGAAACAGAACTGCAAAAAAAAAAAAGATTTATCCTTCTCCTCTCTGGATGATTCCAGAATTTTTAAGATGCTGAAGCCTGGAATTCAGAGGATCTTGAAAAAATCATTATAAACAGCAAACAAACACTTGGCTTCACAGGTAACACAAACACTTTGATCCCATTAAACACATAATTGTCTCAGTTTGGTTTCTTTGTTCCCAAAAGCACAGGTTGATCCCTGGAGATGTCTCCTGGACAGAGCAGCTTTAGGCTGTTCCTCTGTGGTGCACGATGCTTCATTCCTTGAGGTTCACTGCATCCCAGTTCATTGTCAGTCGGGTGTTTTTCCTCTTTCCCCCTCGGAAAAGGCAAATTCCTAAGCTTTGTTACCTGAAAAAAAATCTCCCTGGGTGAAAGAAAGCACTGCTTGAGCAGGTGAGGACAGTGGAGGGGCGGGTGGGGCAGAGACGAGACAGAATTTGAGCTGGATTTTCCCGGACTTGCAGCCTGCAGCAGAACCCGGCGGTGCCACCCCTTTTTATTTCCCATTTTTCTCTTCTCTGGTGTAAGAGAGAACAACACAGGGAGCAGCAGGGATAACGCATCCATAGGTGGCTGCTGGGTTTTCCAACGGCTCCAGGCAGAGCAGAGCCTGACAGAGGAGCAGAGGCCGCCAGAGCTCGTCAGAGAATCCTCCCAGCACCATCCTTCACACAGAGAGCTGTCCAAGAGCGCCAGAGGATGCTTTGGGGTTTGTTTTTTTGCTGGCCCAGGTGTGTTCCTAGCCTCCCATTTTTCTCCTGGCTTGCTTCCTGCGGGGTTTCAGGATGGTGTAGTTGGCGTACCACGTGTGCTGCTCCGACAGCAGGGGGACGTAGAACGCCCGCAGCAGCCGCGAGGACCTGGAAGAGCAGAAAGGAAAAGCAAATCGCCCTTGAGCGCCCGATTCTCTCCTTTTTAGCACGGCCAGAGCTGGTTTTTGTCATCAAGAGCAGCAGCCTCCTGCTCACCATCCATTCCCAGCAGGACTGAGCGGGACAGAGAGCAGGAAGGTGCCGTAATTATTGGAAGAAACTTAAATCCCAGATCTCAGCATCCAGGGGGCCTTGGGGGGCACACAGCCCTGTGTCCCAGGGCACTGTGAAGGTGAAAGGCTGCGCTTCCCCCCTGGAATCTCCCTTCTATCCCATCTTTCTGGCTGCCTTTTCCCCCACGCCTCTCTGAGGAGCAAAAGGCAGCTTTGATGGGCGCTGGCGTTTTGAAGTTTGGCTCTCGAGCTGATCTTTTGTGCAAATACTGAATTACAGAGGGCTGGGCAGCTCTGAACCCTCACTGACTCCATGTCCTGCCAGTGCTGGGAGCTGGCATTTCACAGCCTTTCAGAAACTGGACCAGTGGAGCATGGAGGGCTTAATGATGGCTGGATGAAATCAGCACCTTTGACTGGGTTGCTAATTGCTGGAGCTGTGCTGGCTGAGGCATTCTGGATGGATGTATTCTCTCACTAATGACAAAGTCCAGGTCTCAATGTGAAGTGGACAAACAAAACGTCCTCCAGCAGCAGCTCTGAGCTTTGTGAAGCTTCAAAAATTTGAGCAACTGCCCGAAATCGGGGCTGAGGCAGAGTTTTGCTTCCTCAGCACTGCAGCTTCTCTCTTAACGTCTTTAAGATCAACTGGATGGGAAAATATCAACCCTTGCCAGCCACAGGTGTAACCCCAGCCACAGGGAGCTCGGAAAAGCAGCAGCAGCACTCCAATTTGGATTGCTGAGTGGTCAGGGATGGCACACACTTGCTGGTCACTTCAACTCCCAGCTCTGCTGCTCTGGACATCCAGTTCGAGTAATTTTTTTCAGCAGAAAGATGAGTTTGTTTTGTTTGCTTGCTGTAAGGCAGCACTGGAGATCTTTCAAATACAGCTGGAAAACAATGGCAGGAACTGCAGGAACTGCCACTGGGAGCTGCATCTCCCCAGGGGCTCCTGCACAGCCTGGCTGGGCTCAGCTGGGATCAGGCAGCTCCTGCATCCTCACGGTCCCCTCCCAGCTTGGGGACAGCTCTCAGCTCAGGGAGAGGGAACCTTCACCTCCTGTCACCCCTCTGCACGGGCTCAGCCACCTCAGACAGCAGATGGCACAGGGAAGGGGCTGGGTGACAGATGACAGGAATATATTTAACGTTCTATTTGCATTTGCTGCTAAATTTGTCCCCCAGAGACCGAGTGTGTGGAGCCTTAATCAGCACTCAGCTCCCAGGCAGCAGGAGCAGGGCCATGATCACTCCAAGCTGGGTGAGCAGGGTCTGTTTTTCCAGGTTTTTTGGGCTCTGAAGGAGGCGCTACTGCAGGACAGAGCAGCTCCCAGCTGAGGCAGAGATGCTCCGCCACCAGAGCTGGAACCACAGCGACCCTCGGAGCCGAGCCTCCTTCTGCCTGAATTTCAGGAAAAGCGACTCAATTCTGCTCCAGCAGTGCCAGAGGAGGCTGTTGTGGGATGGAAGGAAATCCCAAGTGAAGATGTTCCAGTCCCCCTTCCCAGATTCACAGACTGACCGGAACGGCAGCACTCGGACACCTGCAGAGCGAGAGATTCCTCCCAAACCACACTTGGCAACCTGAGCTTGGTGCCAGCAGAGCTCAGAGAGAGGCAGGAGAAGGGGAAGAAGAGCAGGGAATGGCAGGAGGAAGCTGAACTCTGCCACAGGGGCAGATCTCAGTGCCACAGGGGCAGATCCCAGTGCCACCTGGGCAGATCCCAGTCCCACAGGGAGAGGTCCCAGTGCCACCAGGGCAGGTGCCATGCCACCAGGGCAGGTCCCAGTGCCTCCCAGCCACAAGAAGCTCATGGTCAAAGCTCTCTGAAAACCCTTTAACATTTGCACCTCCTCTGGGGGTTAAATCCTGTACCAACACACATTTCAGAAGCAATTCAGCTACTTTTACAACAAAATCAGGGAAAACAACTCGAGGAAAACAGCATTAAAGGGAATGAGACAGGCTCTTATCAAGCCAGGGTAATGCTATGCCCGAACAAGGTGACCCAATCATTAATTCTGCACTAAGAATTTTTTTTTTTTTTTTTTTTTTTTTTTTTTTTTGATGGAAAACCCAAGTGTTTGGAGCAAGCAGACGGCTCAGCCTAAAGAGCTGGAAAATATGTGCTCCTCAGAGGGGAGCTGTGATATATTTCCCCTTTCGTGTGCCAGATTCGGAGCGCTCAGCCAATATAGAATTAAATGGACCTTGGCAAAGCAGCTTCCTGAGGAGCATAATTAGCTGGTGGCTTGGAGTGCTCTCTAATTCAATTAGCAGCAGCATTTATCAGAGCCAGCTGAGATTTACATTTGCACTCGCTGACGTCAATGGGAGACTCGCAGCGAGCCCCAGAAGCCTCCAGTGCAGCAGGACTGAGCTGAGCTGCTGGGGTCATTTATTTCATTTATTTTCACACAGCAAGAGCTGCACTTTGGGCTGAGCTGGGGAGGTGCTTGATGGGTTTGGTTTTTTTCACCCCTTAAATATATACCACTGAGCTGCAAACCTGGAGTCTCCGCTCAGCTCCCAAGGGACACTTCTGTTCCTCCCCAGCTCTGATAAAAAACCCAAAAAGCCACATTTTCGGAGTGGTTTTACACTTCAGAGGGAGCAAGGGGCGTCCCAAGGCACTGGAAGCAGGTGCTGGGTTTGAGATGCCAGCCTGGAGCATTCCAGGGGTTCTTGATGAAACCTCACTGCCTCCACCGACCTGTGTGACCCTGGGGAGAGCTCTCCACTGCCTCTGGGATCCTTTAATTTACTGATTTCTAGCACTTAACTCGCTGTTACACCCCTGCTGCTGCTCTCCTGCAGCTGAACTCCCTGCAATGATCAAGAAGGGACAGCACTGCACAGATCTATGGTCTCAAATCAAAATGAAGATGGGATTTCCATCCCTTCTCCACGCTCAGGCCTATAAAAGCACTTCCTGCATCCCCGGAACAGCTTTGAGGTTTTCCAAGCTCAACAAAAGGCCAGGAGGAAATATCTGGGGTTTGAGACCCTGGCATCTCCTTCAGCCACCAGGCAGATCTGCAATTGTCACCTCCCTCCTTCTGCTGCAAAACTTGTGGCATCTCCCCTCCTGAGAACTGCCCGAGCCTCAATATCTGATGCAAGTTAAAACTCAAGAGCACTCAGGGAAAAAAAGAAAACCACCCAAAGCAAACAACAGTGCCTTAAATTAGAAATGCTCTGACGCATTGTGAGCGAGGAGCTCAGCAGCACAACCAGGAATGTTGGCCATGGGAAACCTTCCTGGGGGTGCTGCAGCAAAATCCCAGTGCTCAGAGGCAAAACCATGGCTCACCTGCCACTGTTATCATGGAGCTGAAGCCCCTCACTCTCAAAGTCCAGCCACTGCCAGCGAGCTCCTGGGGATGAGTGGGGAACTATCAAACCTTTGGTCCAAATGCAACACAGGGAGGGTTTGTGGGACCTGCACGGAGTCAGGGGAGCACCAAATTCCAGCCGGGCCCCTTAACCACTCATCCACCCCACTGCTTCTCCAGGGGCCAAATGACAGGAAGAAATCAATTAAATATATGTGACCAAAATGATGAAGCACAGCATCCAGAATGAGCTCTGAAATGTCTCTTGCTCGTGCTGGAGCAAGAGGGGCTGGCAAAAGGGGCCTGGACCTTGTCTGCAGGGACCAGCTGTAAATGTCACCCCTTTAAATGCCACAGCGGCCTAAAGCAGGGCAGGTCAGACCTGTGGTTTGTTCTTTCTGCTCTTCCCTGGACTTGGGAAGCTGTGCCCACTGCTGCCTCCTGCTCCTCTCCAGAGGAACAGGTTCATGGTGACAGGATGGGGACACGCTGCTGGTTCTGTCACCCCTCAGAGCCAGTGACACCTCGCAGGTGAGGCCAGGCCCTTCCAGCCCTTCCCCAGCAGGGAGAACTCCCCTGCCCCACCTGAAGGGCTGGAGAAGTGCCTGAGGAATGGGAACCAGAGCTGCTGCCATGGCAACCTGGCCTCCTCCACTGCTGGAGGCACCACACTCCCTCTGCTCCAGCTGTGCAGGGTTCATAAGGAACAGCATTTCCAGAACTTCCACGAGCAGAGGAGGCTGACAGGCAAAACCCAGGGCTCAGGATGTGGCTGTGTGACCTCCTCCTGGGACAGGCTCTGCTCTCCCAGCACCTTTTGTCCAGGAGGACAGAGCAGGGAATGATCCCCTGCCCTCCCATGACCTTGAGATGGTCTGGGATGGCTCAGCCAGGCAGTTCCTCCCCTTTCCCACTCCCTGGGTTCTCCACAGCTCCTGGACCAGAGCTCTGAAGTTCCAGGATCTCCCAGGTTCTCCCAACAAGCTCCATGGGGAGATGCTGCCAAGGCATGAGGAGGAGCAGGAGCAGCCCCACCAAGTCCCCCTTCATGGGCCAGGCATGGATTTAGGTCAGGCCCCACTGATCACAGCTCGGCTGTTCAGCTCAGAACAGCAGGATAAAGCAGCTCTGGGAACACACAAATGTGGCTTCAAGGCAGAAATGCACATTTAAGGGCAAATCCTCTGCACAAGGAGTGCCTTTGATGCTTCAACTGCCTCATTAATAAAACTCATTGGCCACTTCTTCTCCCTTCCCAAAGTCCTGCCCAAATGTAGCAGCAGGTTCTCTTGGAAAATACAGTTCATGGAAGACCTTGCCAAGAGAAGTTGTTTGTGTCAGCAAGCTGGGAACACCAGAGCTCTCCTGGGAGCTGCTGAACGTTTTCACTCCTTCCCACTGCTTCTCCCAGCCTCACTCCCTGCAGGGCCCAAGGACCAGGAAGTGATAAGGTCTCTCATGGAAAACAGGAGGGCACTGAACTCTGGGTTAGTTTGTTACAGAGGTTTTTCCAGCCAGCCCCTCTGTCCTGGTGTGACACCCTCAAGGCCAGAGCTCTGAGGGACTACATAAGATCCTCATACAGCCAAGGGTTCCTGTATCTGCAGGAATGAATGAACAACATTCCCAGCCTGACAACCCTGATCCCACCCCCTGCCAACCTGGAGGAGAACAAATCCCACCTCTGCTTCTCACACCAGCAAGTTGCTCAGTGAGCAGCACAACTGCTGCAGAACAGATTCCAGCCGGGATCTCTTCCATGGATTTTCTGGGGCCCAGTAAAGGTGTGGCCCTGCTGACTGCCTCCTCTCTCTGCCAGCTTTCATAACATTTTGAAGAGCTCATCCCCTCTGGCACTGATTTATACCTGTCTTGAATTTGGCTGGGCCAAGACAGAGTGAAAAGTCTCTAGGGAGGAGGCGACATCCACCTCATGTCTTTGGAAAGCAAACCCAAAAAACATTGCTTCAGCAGGAAGCTTTATAAAGAAATTGGTTATTTCTTTATAAAAATAATCCTTCTCACCACCCTCCTCACAGAGTTTCACCCTCTAAAGCAACTCAGGTCATAAATTTTGCAAGCAGGAGTTTGACAAAGGTTCCACTTCGCTGGAAACTGGATTTCAAGCTGGCATTTGCCAGTGGATCTCTCCTCCCTGTCCACTTTTGCAAACAGGAATCACAGACCTGCCAGCCCTCACCCCCCTCCCTCTCCGAAGGGCAAATCCTACCTGGAAGCATCAAGGAATGGCTTGTAGGCAATGGTCACCCACTCTTCTTTGTTGGAGGAGTACCTGGGCTCCCTCGGGCTCTCTGTTGCTGTGTCCAAGTCCACCAGGTAGTGGCATTTGGAAATGTCAATCTGCAGGAAGACACACACTGCTGTGGCTCATCTCCTGCAGTTCTGCTTGCCTGTGTTCATTCACAGCAATGAGAGCAGGGTTTCATTCCTAGCAACAGGTGAAATGCTTCCTGCACGACACAGGTAGCAGAATTTCAATGTTTTCAAGCAAAACCTTTGTGGGGGAATCCAGCAGGAGACTCACGTTATGAAACCTCCCCCTTCCTGCAGGGAATCCTATGTCTTATCCTGCCTTACCCCTCAAACTCTTCCTTGAGGGATTTCAGTTCACTCTCCCACAAAATTTTACTGCCAACTTCCTTGGCCATGCCTGAGATCCCTTTTCTGAAGCACCTTTGGGGTTTAATGTAACAATTTAGGCTGAAAACAATTTAATTAGGTGGATAGCAGATGGCTCCGTGGCATCACAACTGGGTGGAAAATGAAATTACACCACAGGAAACGCAGCTGAGGACGCTGAATCCACTTCGTGCTCTGTGTGAGAGGAACATTCCAGGCCCTGGGAGAGGTTCTGCCTCATTAGCAGAAGGACTCCCAAACCACTAACCAAGTTTTTCTGGAAGTGATGCAGACTCATTCAGAGAAAGACAAGTTGCTGCCTCGAGGATCTCACTTGTCTCCTCCTAAATGCTGCCCTAAAAGGGCTGGGACTTTGAACTCCAGGTGCAAGACAGGCTTCCCTTGTATTTTCACAAGTTACAGTGAAGCCAAGCACGATATTCCTCCTGCTCAGAGGGCCACCACAGCACCTCTGCACTGATCTGGGGATTTACACGAGACTTGGGTGAGGCACAGACCTTGAAATGAAAGACAGGAACGAGTCTCAGTGAACAAAGCTGCGAGGGATTTCTAAATTACATCCTCTCCTCTCCTGTTCGCCTTTCCTTTTCCTCCTCCCACTCTTTCTTTATTTGATGCAACTGCTCTGCCAAGTGGAGGAGAGCTAAATTGGATCCCATCCTGACTGACAGGAGTGGGAACAGCACAGAGCTGGAGCTAAGGGCACATCTGCTGCTGCCACGGGGTCTGGATGGTGTCAGAAATGAAAAGAAAGTGCTTTAAACCCCCTCTGTCTGAAGCCAGCTGTTGTTAACAGCTTTCAGACCTAATCTGCTGGTCCTGCTTGGATGTATCTTAGCAAGAAATAACATTCCTTATCTCTTTCTTAGCAGTTTCAGAGACAAATGCACCTCCCCAGCCGGGCAAGTGCAAGGTAAGTGCTGCTCAATGCGATTAAGGAAGGCGAGATTGCAAAACAAGATCAAATCACTCCTTCCCCGGTGTCTCATAGCAACAGAAACACTCAGGTTCACTCTTCCATTTCCAAGCAGAGCAGTAACAGATACTCACACCTGAAACAGTGAGATCTGTGGCCATGAATTGGTTTTATCCCTGAACCATTTGTTTTCTCCCCTTTAAATGACCAAGAGCCTCGTGCTATGCAAATTTATTCACTCTCATAGTCCCATCCAGTTCTTGCTAATTATTCTTCTATTTTTTAAAAAAAATCTGGGTGTGCTTGTACTCACTAAATCTGGGGAAATATCTTGATCTCTTGGTGTAATCAGCAAGTCAAAAGTGAGAGTTTTAACCCCCTGTCTAATTTCTGATTTCTGAAGTCCTAGGCCCTTGAGCTCGCACGAGGAATAACAAAGTTGTAGGGTGACACTAAGGAACAAGCATGAAACAAAAGTGTGTTTTGCTCCATTAGTCACAGGCTGTGCAGCAGCCAGCTGTCTGTGCTAAAAATAAGCCCCAGTTAAAGATTTCATAAATTAAATGCACTGCAGCAGACAGCTCGTCTCAGGTGGGAACACGCCTCCTTCCCATTTCCAGTAACTACATAATGAGCCTCAAAATAAGAGTTTTAACCCAGAAGACTGCCAAGATTTAACCTGTTAGTAATTTTAAACAAGTTAGCTAGCAAAAATTTAAAAAATATTCCTATCTGTGCACTGGTTTAGTTTAGGCAGCACAGTGCAACCAGGAAATAAATCAATAATACCAATATACATTATCTTAGCAGATTCCCACTGAAATCACTAATGCAATTACATTCCAAATTAAGTTCCTCCTCCTCAGTTGCAAATATGATGAATAGTTTTATATTTAAGAAGAAATAAAACGGGAAGATTTCAATTCCTGCTCAGTGACAAATATTTTCTGTGGGGGACTTCAAACTACTCATTCCCGTGATCACATTAACGCACCACACTAAATCCAAAACTGCAATAATTAGGAGTTATTACTTCTGCTGCCTCTTTTATTACCATTATGTCTTAAAATTGGCAGATGAAAGGCAAACAGAAACCACTCACAAGAATGGGGAGATTTCCAAGTGCTGCAGAGGGACCATTTTTGGCTTGGAACTCCCCAGGAAACAGCAATGGGGAGATCCACTCAGAGGCATTACAATAATTTGAATTACACAGCGAGGTAAGGGAAAGAAACCAGCAACAAATCCTTACATATCGAGATGGCTCCTCCTTGTTCTGGTCGTTCATGTCCGTGGGAATGACCCGTGTGGCCATGGGCCCCTTGGCAAAGGGTTTGGGCAGCTGGCCCCGGAATTCCGACAGGATGAACTGGAGCTGCCAGCTGCAGAGGACAGGGAGAACATTTTGTGTGGAGAGCACCAAAAGCAGAACCAAGGACGTCATTCCAAGGGCGGGCAGCTAAAGGAGCAGGCACATCACAGATTCCCAGCAACCTGTGGCCAATGTGCTGCCAAAAAAACCTTCAGAATCCTTTGGTTTGGATGCTTGAACACTGTTTATGACACTGCTGCTGGGGACAACACAGATCCAAGGTCCTGAGGGTTACCCACACACGTTATCATGCCCCTCATTTATCACACCCCTCGTTATCCACCTCACCAAACTGCACCTTTTCCATTAGAGCACTCACTTGTCTGGCAGCAGGAAGCTGCTGGGGAACCTGTGCCACTCCTTGCCCACACAGACATTGACTGGTCTCCCCTCGGGCACCGTGTGAATGCTGGGGTCAGTGGCAATCCTGTGGAATTCGGGGTACAGGTCCAGGGGCCCGTGGTAGCCTGTGGAAGGCAGAAAGCCATGAATAAGGTTAAAGTAAGAGGGGTGTTTAATGAAAGCCTACAAAAAACTGCTTCATGCACACATTTTTAACTGGTAACTCACTGAATAAATGAACTGGTCTATGCTAAAGAGTGGCTGGATTCAAAGCCTCCCCTCCTTTTAGAAGTGCTTGTGCCCTACCAGTTTTATTCACATTCCTCTGTCCTGGCTGTCAACGGCCACCAAAACCCAAAAAAATCCTGATGAGGTGGGAAGGCTCTGATTTCCAGGAATGTCCAATCCACGTCCATTAAGGACTCATGCACCTAATTCATGTTTTACACAGGAGAACGCTTCTCCAAGTGGGATTATCTATCTGAAAGCTGAAGTATCTGCTTTAACACCAGCCAGGTTTCAGATCAGTGGAGCTGTGCTGGTGGAAGGTGAAGGGCAGAGCATTTTTAAGCGATGTCATTCTGGTGATCCCTTCAAACACACATGGATGAACGTGTAATTAATAATTAATCAACGGTAACCACCAGAACTCATTCCTTCCCCCGCAGCAGTGACACCCAAACTCCTCGAGGTTCCTGGTTTCTACAAAGCAACACAACTTTCGCAGCCCTGGAGCCCAAGGGCCAGGAGAGCAGAGAGCAAACGTGAAATACCAACCTCTGAACAAGGCAACGGAGCGTGACAGTGACAAAAGGCCAAAGAGGAGGACAGTGCCCAGGGCCAGCCAGCTGGAGGACACTGTGTAGTGCTCCAGGCGGTAGCGCTGGAAGATGAAGTGGTAACATTTCTCACGGAAGAGTAAAGAAAAAAAAAAAAAGAGACAATATAAAGTTACTCCAGCTCTGATCTGTCGTTCTCATTTTTCATAAAGACCTTACAGCAGTGCATCTCCCACCAGATCTTTGGGCTTGTTTAATTCAGAGACATAAAAATGCACAGGAACTCACAGGGGTTCAGTCATATTGAAGTGATAATTTGGGGTGTTTCAAGAAGTTTTCAGCTCTTTTTCCCAGGAAGGCCTCTGGACCTAAAGTGCTCTCTCAAGGGCTCCAGCTTGGTTGTCCCCAGGTGAACCAGGGACACTTCTGCAGAAGTTCCCTGCACAGACACACCTGATTTTCCATGCTGGACTGAATTCCTGTCTAAGCTCCATGACCCAGATTTCCAGAGTGACCTATGGTTGTTTACCCTGCCTGCACAAACCACAGCTTTGAAGGGGATAAAAGGACACAGAGCACATCCTGCATCCAGCTCTAAACACAAGTAGAGTACTCTGATAAAAGGAAAATTGATAAAAGAAAAAATTGATAAAAGTTGATAAAAGAAAAACCCTTTAGGTTTTTTTACTTTAAAAGCCTTTCTGGGAATACCCAGGAGGAAATACATCCAGTCCTTGGCTTGGCCCCTCCCTCCTGTTCTGCAGGAGTGGTTATTCACTTCCTACCCTCAGCTGGTTTCTGTTTCTCTTGTCCTCTTTGCATTTTTCTCATAACAGCCAAATCCACGTGGTTTGGAGGGGGAGAGTGACAAGCTTGTCCTGCTGCTGGGCCATCAGTTCCAGATTCTCAGCTGGATGCTCCATAGCGGGCAAAATGTCACCAAACAGTGGTAAAATATGCAGGAAATGCACACAAAATTTTCCTAAAGCCGTATTTGGCGAAAATAAAACCAAACCAACATTGCCCTGTGATGTTCTGAGAGCACAGAGGAATTCTCTGTCAGAGCCACAAAACTGGTGACATCACAGAGCTGGATCCTGTGGGGATGGAAGGACTGGAACTCATCAGGGGAGTGAACGGAGACCCAGAGTGAGAGGGAAGGATGAGTGGTGTGAGGGGTGGGCAGGAATTCCAGCAGTGCTGCCCAGCAGGACAGAGGAGGAACAGCAGGATGAGGCCAAACAGCTGGATCAGGCTCCAGCAGGGACTCCTGGCTGCATTCCTGAGCCTTTTTAACAGCAGGAGATGAATAATTCTGAGCTTTGGGAAGGTTTATATCAATCTATATTAGTGCTTTGCTCTGTGAAGTGTTTCAAGTGGTGTTTACTAAACATCCAGTTTCTGGCTCTTCCAAATGTTCAACACAATTCCCCAACATTTAAAGGAGATCCCTTTTCCTTTCTTCAGCCCAGTGAGGGATTCCTTCTAAAACACAACAAAATGCATTTCCTACACACCCACACTCCTGCCCTGAGAGCTGAAGAGCCAAGGGGGCACAATTCCATCAGCAGGTTACTGAACCCTCGTGGAACCTCTTGGGTTTTGTGTGGTGTGGGCACTACAGCATCACAGCTCCAGGAGTTCCCACTTGGGGCTGGAGAACGACTCAAAGTCATCACGAAATAATGGTTGGGAAATATTCTCAGCTATCAATGAAAACCACTAAAATTTACCTGAAGAGCAGAGAGAGCCACAGCACCAGAGAGACAGATGAGGGGATAGATGGGGAAGAGAAACCTCTCTTCTTTGTGGGGCTGGCTGAAGAAAATCAGGATCCAGATGTACATGGGGGCCAGGGTCAGCCAGTAAGGACGGCCCAGGTTCTGAACTGGAAGACACAAAAACTCAGCAAAGGAGCAATGCAAGAATTCCTTCTCTTGCCCAATCCAAAGCCCACTCCTGAGACCCCCCCACATCCCGTTCTGAGCACCCCTGTTGCTAAAATCCAGGTAACACACCCAAACAGCCAGCAGGGCATCCTCCTCAGAGGATTTCTGCAGATTCCTACAATCCTGACAATTCCCAAAGCCTCGGGAAGACCAGAAGCAGAAAATAAATGTTACTGGATCCAAGCAAGGCACAAAACCCCTCGAGAACTGCCAGCTCTGAACAGGCAGGCAGAGGTACTGGGTTTCCTGCTGGGCACTGTACACACAAAGACCAGAAAGGGCCTCCTCAGGATCTCCCCTTCCCCTTCCAAGTGGTTGTTTAGTGCCTGAAGTGTCCCCAGCCTTCACTGCCTCATTACAAAAACAACGCCAGGAGAGGTCTCCCAGGCGCCTTCTGCTTAACAGAGGAAATAACTGATTCAAAAATAACAACAATTACCCTGAATTTCAGTCACACTGAGGAGGGTTCTACCCTGCCCGATGATTTTCAGTCCCTTTCCTACCCCCTTACTACTCCCAACAGCAGAGTTAAGCAATTAAGCCAACGGCATTTCGCAGACAATAAGAACAAAGCACTTGGCAGAATTGCTCCTGCTGCTAAGCACAAGAACACCAAGTGAACAGCAGGAAATGTTGCATTTACAGGAGCTCCTACTGAGCTTTTACTGCTTTCTGAGAGTTTGGCACTCACAGCCAAGGAACAGATATAAGCAAACACCCCTTAACATACATTTTCATCGAGGATTGTGTTACTGTTTGTTGTATTCAGTAAAAAAAAAACAGAGAGAGAGAGCAAAGCACTGCCTGGACTGACCAATGTGGAGGCTGCTGCTGACACTTGATGAATCTTCCTTAGGAAAACAGCAGAGAAGAATTTACACTTCCCCTCTGGAGTCACTTACCAAGTGTCATGTGTTTAAACCGATGTCATTTTATTCAAGAAAAGGCCCAGTGTGGAGTAAGGAATATTCTGGTTCCTCCTTTTTTTTCTTAACTCTCAGTGTATCCACACCCAAGGGGACACTTCCCACAGCACGGGGGAGCCTGGCAGGGCTCAGTCCTGGCAGCTGGAAAACCCACAGTGCACAGGACAGCCCAGCTTCAATCCCAAAAGGCTCCTACCCATTTCCAGCTGCAGACAAGATGGGAATAACACCAGGTACAGCTTCTTTCCCCTTTAGGATCACTGACTGGGCCACTCCTGATGCATCAAGTGTCAGAATGAGGCTTAGGAACCACACACCTTGTCAGGCCTGCTTTTGATAAGGCATTTTTCCTCTTGAGGTGGAGGCAAGGAACAATCCTGAGCTCTGCTGAGCTCTAGGAACTTTCCTGGTGCTCCAAAGGCTTTCACTGCTCCCAGTTTCCCTTCCAATAAAGAAAAGCTGCTCTTTGGCAGGCAAACCCTCCTGTGCCTGGCTCTGCCAGCTGCCCTGCACTCACCACGGAATTTCTGCAGCAGACACTCCATCAGACAGGTCAGAGGCAGCACGAGCAGGGCCAGGACAAACACCACGTTGAAATTCAGGAAGCCATTGATGAAATAGAAGGACCAGGGTTCTGTACCTAAAGGTTGAGAAAAAAGGCAAAAAGAGGTTT
The DNA here is from genome assembly GCA_013398015.1 of Oreocharis arfaki. Taxonomy (NCBI): domain Eukaryota; kingdom Metazoa; phylum Chordata; class Aves; order Passeriformes; family Paramythiidae; genus Oreocharis; species Oreocharis arfaki. Next base: position 180,318 of record VZRR01012449.1, read on the forward strand.
GAAACACAAGCAGGAACCAATGGAAAAGCAGCTTTGGTCCTTCTTTGCCTGGCACAGTCCACCAGAGTATCTCACACTCACACCTGCCCAAGAAACTTCATTGTCTTCCTTGTCAGAAATTATTTTTCTCCTTATTTTTCCATTGGGAGTGAAAAAATGTATCACATCTGCTGCTCGTGAATCCCAGACCACTCCCACAGCCAGCAGAATTCTGTGACACGGAGCTCACCCTTGCATTCAGGACAGCAAGGAAGTAGAGGTGGAAACTTGTGAAACTGGGAAACTTGACCCCAAACTCATTTTTTCTTTCTAACTGAAGAGGAGAAACACAAAACCACACAATGTCGTGTCATTCTGGAGTGAGGATGCTCACTCTGGGTTGGCAGGAACAGAAAATGTACCAAAAAGGAGGAAGAAAGAAAGGAGTTTGCATTCCCACTTCACCCCAACAAAGACTCTGCCACTAAACGCTGGTTCTGGTCCCTCCTTAGGCTCAGCAATAATTAAATGTCCCAAATTCAGCCTGTTCTGACACAAACAGGAGCCAGGCAGCTCTGCCTCCACACTTGGGAACTGGCTGCAAGCTCTGGAGGATGTAAACTGAAAGAAACTCCAGTCCAACTGTCATTTATTTAGACTCTTAATTCAGGATGCTTAAAGCCCTTAACAATAAGGAATGCCAGTTCCTCTCCACACATTTCCCACTCCCTCGGTGTGATTAGCTCAATCAGCCAGTAAATGACACGCGGGGGCTTTAATCACGGCACTGTTGTGACATGTGTCACATGCCACGGCAATTTCCTGCAATCAGAGCCACTTAAATCGGGTCCGTGTTGAAATCAATCAGACAACTGAAAGGCAGCGAGGAAAACCCGAAACCTCTGCAGCTCCCGCAGCTAAACAAGGGGAGGAGCTGCCCTGGGAATGTCACAAACACGGCACTGGAGTCGCTGCTTGGCCGAGCAACTCGGGGTTATGGAGGAAAACCTGAGTTATCAGCACTGCAAGAAAACAGCAATTACATAAATAAGTCCTAAATCTTCAAAGGATAATTCCAGGGACCATCCTGTCACCCTTCTGGCTGCTATGGAAAGCAAAGGAAATTCACCCTGAATTCACCTCTCTCTGCTCTGGTCTCTGATTTGGCAGCCTGGGGGTCAGGAGTGAAGGACACTTTATGGAACAACTCCTCCACAATCCAAATACAGCCCAGCTAATGCTGCTAATAAACAGATCAGCTGCTCTGAAGCACAGCTTTAACCAAAAAAAGGCTGCTCGCTCCCATTTTTTGGCAAGTGTGACTGAATTGCCCACAAGGATAAGCACTGGAGCCTCCCTTCCTTCTCCAGCAAGGGATTTTCTTCTCTGTGAGAGGATAAAAAAAATTAAAAAGTGGAAAAAAAGAGAAGAGAACAGTGCACAGCAGGCAAAAAGCACCAGGCTGGGTCACTGGTGACTCACCCATTCAGAGGCACTCAGGCTCAAAGCCTCCCAGGGCAAAAAGCTCTTTATTCCTGTTACCCACACAGCTCCAGGTGAACTGAGACAGAACTGCAGCATCAAAAAGGAATGACCCCACTGCACGCAAGAAGTCCTGGCCCAGAACATCATCTTCGAAGCAGGGAGGGACACTGGAGAACTCTCCACGCTCAGGATTAATGGGAATATGCTTCCACACAGAGCAGGAGAGGAGATGGAGCTTCCTGCAAGGATCCCACATCCTAGAGCTGGCAGGTGTGGGATATAGGGGACAGACTGGTGAAAGCAGTGGGAAAAGAACACCCAGGCAGCTCCTGGCACGGTGGTTCCACGAGGAAAACCAGCTGGAAGCACTGTCAGACACAGAGCAAGAAAATGCTTTGAACGCTGAGGTCTGTGAATGGCCCCGGGAGCAACTCCAGAGCTCAAACTCAGGAGTGAATCAGAGTCACCCACGCTGCACCTTGACCACAGGAATGGTGTGGGCAGCTCAGGCCAGAGCAGAGGAGCTGTAGGAGAGGTTTAAGATAAGAAGCCCCACCCTGGGCTGAAGCCTGAGTGCAGCAACTGCAGCTGGCAAGCAGTAACTGAGCTGCAATAATTTGGTCGTGAGTCACAGCCCTCGTTCTGAGCGAGTCTGATTCAGTGCTGCTACAATGAACAGTCTGCTTGCTGCATTTCATTTATTCTCACTCTGTTCAAGAACCAGGACTCCATAGAGCAAAGTGTCTCATGAACAGCTCCAGCACCTTCCACCCAAGCTGAACAAAGCTTCCCAAAGTGGGACAAAACCTTGGTCACAAATTACGACTTCTCAGAATCCCAAAGCCTCAAAATCAGGGATATATACACTTAGCAGCTATTTTCCCTTGGCTGTAGAAACCTAATCACTCCAGGGAAATATTAATTGCACAGACAATATTTATGTAGAAGGGGTGTATTTTCTTCTGCTAAAGGCAGAAGAAAAAAAAAAAAATAAACTGAACCTTGTCTCCAAAATACTGTGGTGCTTTCACTGGAGACGATCAGGGTTGGTGACTCTGCTCCCATCATGCAAAGGTTGGGAAATCCCAGCTTCCAGAGTCACCAGGGATTGGCCAGCCTTTCATCTCCCCTGGTAGTGTTATTTTTCCCCAGTGTTTTGAAGCTCTCTAAACACACAGCGCTGTCCTGGCCACACTGCACTGAAGAGCAGTGCCAGGCAGGCTCTTTTACCAGCCCGAGGATGTTGTATGAATGTCACTGTGAATAAAACTCTTCAGAACAGATCGGTCCCTGGAGGCTTCTGGAAACAAAAGGTCAGGCACAAGCCCCTGCCAAAACCTATCAGAGACAGAGCTTGGAGTTTACTTATAGAAAACTCACAGCTCCACACTTCAGAGCCTTCCTGCAGAGGCCAGGAGCCGTGGCAGAGCAGCTGCTGCCCTGCTGTGCCACAGCACAAGTGACAAATCCCCACTCAGCACCCCCCAAAACAGCCCCTCAACCGAACCAACACCGCCAGCTGCCAGAGAAGGCCTTGCTGCTGCTCAGCACTGCTCAGTCCCTCCTGGAACAGCTGCTCTGGGCTCAAACAGAGCACAGAGATGCTGCAGGGATCCTGTGGTCTCTGCCAGCCCTTCTGAAGCCCTGCTAGAAATTACTCTCCTGCTGTTCAGCTCTAGAAGCGCAGGCTATGGACAGAGAGAACCATGGATTCTGCACCATTCCTCACTCTCCCAGGGTTCTGCAGCCTGACTGTGAGGAATAACAGCCAGGAGCAAGACTCAAGCTGACAAACACACACGGGCTGCTTGTGCACGGACACTGAGACATCTCCTGGCAGTTTCACAGAAGCGGAAAGCGAACAAAAGCAGCACAGCTCCCAGCGTGGAGAACCCGGGTAGTGCATTCCCAGCTCGACAGAGACATCCCGTGTCCAGAAGCAGCAGCTGCAGCCTTTGGAGCTGGCAGGCTGCTCTTGCTTTAGGGCACGTCAGAAAAAGCACTGCCAGTCACGGGCCACGGCAGCCAGAACACCTGGGGCGCCCTCCCTGCCCTGTTATCCCAAACTCACCGTACAGATCGGGGCCGTGGGGGGTGAAGACATTGTACAAAACGATGTTGAGGGGTGCCACCACCAGCTTCCCGTAGTAATAGCTGTCCACCACCACCAAGGGCACCTGGAAGAGAGCAGAGCAGCTGTTGGTTAAAGTGCCAGCAGCTCCAGCTGATTTTCCTAAAGGAACTCATCCCTTCTACTGCCATCCATTCCCTCTTCGTGCTGTCGCAGGCACTCACCAAAAACAGGATCAAGGACACCACGCACCAGTTCAGGAAACTTTTCCACCTCTTCTTCAGGATCAACAAGTCAAAGGCAATAGGAAGCCTGAAAGAGAGACCAGCTGTCAGCTGGACACTTTGAGAACCCCACTGCTGCCCCTCCTAAGCAAGAGAAAGAACCACCACGTCACTGGCCTCTGCTTCTACTCCAGATTCCAGCCATCCAGCTCAGGTTTCACTCATATTAATGCCAGGAAATCTTCCCAACCCAAGTTCTTCAAGAGCCAAGCAGCCTGGAGCAATGACCCTGGGCTAGGCTGGCAGCTCAGCCCCTGCTGGTTTTCTCCTCCACCCCTCCATTCTCCCCAGCCAGGTGAAACCCGCCTGACAAAGAGCAAGAAACTCCTCCTTACCCCAGAGCTGCACTGAAGGGCCAGCCCAGCAGGGCTCCAGCAGCCACCCCCAGCACTGCCACCGAGGTCTTGTCCATGTACCAGCCTGTTACAGCAACCACCGTGGTGTACATGCAGAAACTGCTGGGGAGGAAAGCTGCAGGACAAGGGGAGACAGGGTCAGCACAGCTTCCCCAGGCTTCACCCAACACCTGCAGCAAGTGTTTTACACAAGTCTTACAGCGGCCAGGAAAACAGGAACAACCAGCCAGAGGGGACAGGACAGGGGGCATGGCCAAAATATCAGCCTTGTTCCTTAGAACACAAGATGGCCAAGGAAGGCAGGCCAAGAGCCTGTCTGAAAGGCACAGCAACAGGAAAAAACAGGAGGCAGCAACAGAAACAGGCCTGGAAGTTGTAACACGGAGAACAAAATTTGAATCAACGCTTATTCTGTCAGGAAAAACACCCCCAGCTGAAGACAACAAGGAGCACCCCAGAGACGTGACTTTCTTCTCTCTGGAGCCATCTTTGGTCACTGTCAGTGCCACTGCCAAGCCAACTCACCTGCAGAAGCACAGAACATCCCCGTGCTGAGCACCAGGAAGGCCAACATCAGCCTGCTCACGTGCAGCCCAAACTTCTTGCACACAGCCCTGGGGAAGCAGCAGAGAAACACGTACCACAAAACAGCCCCAGGGCAAAAAAAAGAGCAGCACCCAACGCATGCAGAACCACAAACAATCCATGGAGCAGCCCGAGAGCTCTGAGGTGGGGGATTCCCAACACTCAGCTGCTGCCTCTGGCCTGGGATTTCAGATCCTGAGTAACACCAGTGCAAAACTCTGGATGGGACTTGGCTTCTCCCAGTCGTGCTCGTGCCAGTGTCAGGAACTTGTGGCTGCACTACTGCACACATCAATCTGTTCACGAGTCCCACCCCTCACAAAATCCCATCAGGCAAAAAGCCACTGCTCACCTCCTCAAACCCAGACTACTGGCAACAGGAAAGTCATGCAAGGGAGTGGTTTGAAAATCAGGAACCAAGAGGCAGCAGGTAAAAATAAAAACCCAGTTTAGACAAGATAATTGCATGTTAAGGCTACTGCTTTTAATGGCTGTAAACAGCATTGGCAGAGAGATTACAGACAGCAGCAATCAATGTGTTCCAGTCAAATTCACTGTGATAAGCAAACACGGCACCAGACTCTCCTCAGCCTCCAACACTCCCACCCTGCTTGCTGCCAGCAGTGAGAAAACGAGCAGAGTCAACAAAATGCTGGAGTAGAGGTGTGGGTGGCAGATCTGGGAGTACAATTCTGTCCTAATTGTGGCATTCTGACCAACATCTCATTAAGTTATCACGAGAACACATATTTTCTCATCTACACACGAGCTTCAAAGCCTGTTTCCTGTGGCAGTAACTGCGTATGTCACTCACACGGCTCCCAAACATCCCCTGCAGACAGACTCTGACACTCACTTGTAGAAGTAGAGTTCACAAATGCAGCTCAGGAAGGCCAGGAAGCATCGCAGGAAATAGAAGATGAGAACCTAGGAGACACAGCCAGAGTCTGAATGAGGCACAGGACACAAAATGGGCTTGTAAAGCATCAGGGGAAACCCATAAACCCTTGGAAATCCTTACAGGTCAATGTTTGTCAACAAACCAGTGATTTATAAACATGAAGTCAATTCCAACAACAAACAGAACAGCTGTTTCACACACACTAAAGGCACATTTATTCCTCACAGAAGCAGCTTCCACACGTCTGATTTACCTTGTTGGTTTGCAGAACCCTGGCATGGAACCAGGCTGGCAAGGCATGGAGCCACAGGTAAGCATAGGAGCGGATGGCATAGGCTGGAGAGTATTCCCATGTCTGAAACCCCTTCCCATAAATGAGGTAGTGTGTCTACAACAGAGAGCAAATAAATAAATTACCATGCAGCACACAGAGCAGACAGCTTTCCACTCCCCACCTCTAAATTACAGAGCAAAAAATTTCTCGTTGAAACAGAGGGATCAGCAGAAGGTTCTAAATAAATCTGCATTTGTGCGAGCCAACTGCAGACTGAAACAGAGAGCACAAGGTCCTAAATAAACGTGTATTTGCACAGGCCAAGCACCAGTTCCCAATCCCAAGGGCAGGAAGGGACTCACCGGTTCCCAGTAGTTAAAGGTCTCGTCACAGTCCGAGATGTTGCTCAGCAGAGCTGCACAGAACCTGGCCGAGATGAGACACTTGAAAGCTGTTGATCCTTCAGGGGCCCAAACCTGCCCTGCTTTGCTCCCGGATGATCTAATCCAAAAGGGGAGGGAAAAAAAACATCACAAAAATGCAGCAGGAAGAGGACTCAGCGACGAGATCAAGGCTAACAAGGTGGCAGCGAGCACAGGGCTGAGTGTGGCACTGGGCAGTGGGGGGATGCCAGCCCCCTCACATGGAAGCACCATCAGCCCCGCTCAGGGCCGGACCCCCCGCCCCACACCACCCCCCCAAAACACCAAATGCCCCCCCGAGCCGGGGGATGCTCCAGCACCATCCCCACCGCACGGACCACCCGTGTAAACACCGGCCCCGCAGCCCCGGCAGCCGCAGCCCCGCGGCGGCCCCCGCTCCGTCCCCGGCGGCACCCACTCGTTCCGCGCCTCCTCGCTGCCCGCGGGCTCGGGCCGCCGCCCCGCCGCGTCCCCGCC
>VZRR01012449.1:187516-210185 GCA_013398015.1 Oreocharis arfaki
ACAGCCACAGCCACAGCCACAGCCACGGGGACAGCCACAGGGACCAGGACTGGCACAGGGACCGGGACTGGCACAGGGACAAGGACTGGGACAGGGACCGGAACTGGCACAGGGACAGCCACAGCCACAGCCACAGCCACAGCCACGGGGACAGCCACCGGGACAGCCACGGGGAGAGCGCTGCCCCGCACAGCCGGGCCCATCGCTCACCCCGTCCCTGCCCCGCACGCCCATGTCCGAGCCAGGGTCCATCCCCGCCCTGCCCCTGCCCTGACGGTGTTGGGCAGAAAAGTGAGGAAACGGGGGATGCACTGGGGGAGAATGTTCTTTATGGAGCACCCCCTGCGCTCAGGAGATGGGGAAAGGGCAGCAAGGGAAGGACACGGAGGGGCTGGAGCGTGTCCAGAGAAGGGAACGGAGCTGGGGAAGGGGCTGGAGCACCAGGAGCGGCTGAGGGAGCTGGGAAAGGGGCTCAGCCTGGAGCAGAGGAGGCTCAGGGGGGACCTTGTGGCTCTGCACAACTCCCTGACAGGAGGGGGCAGCCGGGGGGGTTCGGGCTCTGCTGCCAGGGAACAGGGACAGGAGGAGAGGGAACGGCCTCAGGCTGGGCCAGGGGAGGGGCAGGGTGGACACCAGGAGGAATTTGCGTTAGTAAAGAGATCGAGTCCACTCTCACAGGACCCCAGAAAAGAAAGGCTCCACTTTATAAAATGAGGTTTCATTACACACACACACACACACCAGAAAGCACTTGGTCCTCATGGGCAGGAATTGCCACATTTAAACGTGTTCGGGTGCTCAAAGCCCACCTTGCCTTTGTGAGAGGCACTGCAATAACACAGTCTCAGTTCCCGTGAGATGTAGGTGACATTTTCCAGGCCAGAAACTGGCACAGGAGCTGCTGGAGGCCCTGCACACCACGGGGAGATGTTCTACCTCAGGGTCACACCCAGGTGTTGCTGTATTTCCTCCCGAAAGCGCAGCTGCATCTCTGCTGCCTCCCGGCAACCCAGGGCCCTGTCACAGGACTGGAAAGTCAGCCTGTAGCAGAGGCTCCTCCGTCCTGTCCCTGGCTGCTGGAAACTGTCCCTTAACTGGACGGAAACGACCATTTCACCTGACACCCTCCTGGCAAGGGTGTGAAAAGCCACTTCGTCAAACTCCTCCCCGTCAGGAACCCAGAAGCTGACATCGTGCACGTAGGAAGGTGGATAGAGGGAAAAGCTCTTGAAAAGCCTCAGCTCTCCCTCAGGAAACTGCTGCAGGAAGCGCCTGTCCGATGTCCAGAGCATTCTCCAGTCAGATATTCCACACAGCAGCATGGCCAGGAGGTCCAGGTTCAGCGAGGCCGAGACAACAACCAGCTCACTGCTTTTTAATTCATCAGGAGCTGTCCTGATAACCCCCACACAGGAGCCTGAGGGGTCTGGGTCTGTCCCCACGCAGAGGAAATGCTGAATTTCCCCCAGCTGACATTCAAAAGCAGCAAAGTCATTTAGCTCAGCTCCAAAGCTTGTTGCTTCCTGCAGGCTGATGCTGGGTTTAACGCCACAAACGGCCTGGTGAAGAGAACTCGTGGTGGTTTTAATGTTATCCACCAACATCTGGACACAGCTGTTCTCTGTGCCCCTGCTGACTGCGAGCACAACGAGCATCTCATGGAAAACGGGCATGGAGTGGGGAGTGATCCGACACTGCCTGAACACCGGCCCGGAAAGAACATGAAGTGTCCCTGGGGAAAAGTCTCCTTTTTGTATCATTGCCTGAGCATGAGGCAGGAGGGAAGGCCTAAGATAGAACTGCTCTGGAATGGGGCATCCTTCTCGCCCATTCCTGTCTGTGTCCTGGCCAAAATGGGAAAACCAAACTGTGTCTGCCAGTCCCTGAGAGGTTTCCTCAGTGCTTGGAGCCTCCCCTGGGCTCAGAGTGATCCAGAAGATGTTGCAGTGGCCAACACCACGGAGGTGACCCTGGTGGAGCAGAGGAGGGCAGGAGCTGACATTCTGCAGCGGAAAAGCCTGGCTGAGCCCTGCACTGAGCATCTCCTTTATTGTCCTTACTGGATGATTCGAATTCAGCTCTAGGAAACCCCTGTGAAAAATAAAAGTGCAAATTACAGACACCGCTACGCAGATTTCCTTCCTGTGGCCGCAATTCGAGCGCAGCAATTCACCCAAAACATTCTTAAGCCAGGAACTACCTGACCAAGCCAAGTCTGTCACCAAAGGTGATGCACATTTTCAGGGCAGTGGTGTTTGTCTGCAGGTTACAATCAAGAATTAACTGCGAAAAAGGACTTAGCAGTCACCATATCCATTTATCTGACCCCTCTGCTGGTCGCTCCCACTGAGAGCAGGAGAGCTGCTACTGCCAGTCAGAAACTAATAACAAAACTCACCTATTTATTTTATCCACGAGGACTTGTGGCACTTGAAAAGAAACTTTTTGGCTTCCCAGTTGTGTCTCGCAGCTCACGGGTGTCAAACACAGGGGTGGTGTGCTCCGTGTGAAGATGTGGCTCAAAGCACCCTCTACATGGAAGGATTTATCCTGACTCCTGAAAATACACAGGAACAGAGCAAAGGCACTGATAATTTCTGATATTTAATGTGCCCCAAGTAGGCAGGACCAGATGATGGCCAGAGGTCCCTGCCAGCACCAACCCCCAGTCCTCCTATCTTTAGGCTGAGATTGATATTTGTTCTGAAACGGATGCTTTTGACCTTTAAAATCCTCAGATAGTCTTATTTTTAGAGGGTGCTTTGGCAGGAAGCTTGCATTTTAATCTTGCCTATTCCACTTAGAGATGAACAAGAGCTGCAGCTATTTTAAGGGAAATTTTAAGGAAAATTTCAAGGAAAATTAAAAGGAAAATTTCAAGGAAAATTAAAAAGAGTCCCCCTCCAGCCAACAAGACACTGAAAGAATATTCTAGTGCTGGGCATCTTAAGAGCACGGACATCAGAATTTCACTTCTGCCACGTGATGGTTACCTGTAACCTGTGCACTTGTATCCATGGATAGCCTCTGCTTTAAAAGGATGAACCTCGCTCAAGATGAACCCAGCTCCCGCTGCCACAGCCACGATTTGCCAGCTGTTGTGCCACTCCCTCCTGGGCTGGTCCGCAGGAGTGCCACCCTGGCCATTGCAAAGGGCCACGTGGACCTCTCCCTGCTCTGCCAGCACTTCTGCGCAGCTGCAAGGGAAGCCAGGCAACAAGGAAAGTCCTGTCAGCACACCCAGAGATCCCCCAGTGCCGGAAAAACACCTGGAACGCAGCTGGAAAGCCGTGCCACGGCAGTTAATTAACACAGAATTATTTCTGGTGTATTCACCTTCGGAAAAAGCAGGCAAGGAGCTCCCTGTTCTTCACCACCCCAGCCTTCCTCCCACAGTGAGGGAAGTTGAAATAAATACGATCAAATTCCCGTTCTCCTGGTAAAAAGTATTCCTTCAGCTTGGTGCAGTCCACAGAAAACACAACCTCGGCTCCTGCAACAGCAAACGCAAAACAAGGCTCTGATGGTTATCAGGAAGGGAAATGTTAAAGAAAAGTGGGAATGAAAGTCCTCCAGGGCATTTTTAAGTAGGTGAGAGCTGCCCACTCGAGCATTAGGAACACCAGGAAGCCCTGTGGGCTTCTCTTTGCCCTTTGCCCTTTGCCCTTGCCCTCTTTCAAGGCAGCAGAAACTTCCGAAAACAGTTGAAAACAGTAGTTTCAGTACTATTTCCGTACTATTCCATCCTGATCCGACATTAAGGTATTTCATTTAGCCAGCAGGGCCATTCCAGTCCCTCCCTTGAGACGCCTGGAGCGGCTGGGGGCTCCCGAGGGACACGGCCACTCTGGGTGACGGCAGGGTGCCAGCGATGCCACTCTGGGTGACGGCAGGGTGCCAGCGATGCCACTCTGGGCGCCAGGAGGGTCCCAGAGAATGGCTCAGCAGCAGCGCCACCGCTCCGTGCCCATCCCCAGCGCGTCCCCGGCTGTCCCCGCGGTCCCCGGCGCGCACCCACCGCTGTCCCGCAGCCGGCGGATGCTCCGCGCCGCTCCCCCGCGCCCGGCCGCCTCCTCCTCGCTCTCGTAGCAAGTGGCCACGACGTGCGTGCCCCGGGCCCCGCACAGGCTCGCGGCGAAGGAGAAGTTGCCCTCTCCGAGCAGCAGGACGCGGCGGAGCGGCGGCCCCATGTCCCCAGCCCGCGGCCCCCGGCGCTCGCAGCCGCCGCAGCCACCGGCGCTCGCTCATGACGTGGGACGCGGTCAGCGGCCGCTGCTGGTGGCGTCGGGGCCCCGCGGGCATCCCCCGGGGACTGCTCGGCAGCCGCGTCCCCGGTGTCCCGGTGAAGGAGGAGCTGCGGCATCAGCGGGAGCGGTTCGGGAGCGCTCCCGGCCGGCGTGCAACAGGAAATGGGTGTTGCGGGAGAAAATGGGGAAAAAAAACCAAAACAACAAAGCTGTTAAAAAGCCGAGGAATCGTAGGATCACAGAATCCCAGAATGGTTTGGGTTACAAGGGTCCTTAAAGCAATAGTCTCTCTTCATCTTTCCTGGAAGGCCACAATTAGGTCACCCCGAAATCTTCTCTTTTCCCGGCTCAGCAATCCCAATTCTCTCAGCGTTTCCTCATAGCAGAGGAGTTCCAGCCCTGTAATCGACTCGGCAGCCTCCTCTGAACTCGTCTTCACCCATACCTGCCTTTACCTGTACCTGCAATTCTTACACTCTGCCAATATTTGTGCTGCTTTAATTTCCAAAGGGGAGAAGGAGACACAGACAGAAAGAGAAGAAAAGGAGAAGAGAAGCAGTGGAAAGGTGCTGGAAGCATCATTTTGTGTCAGATAATTGCAGACATAATCAAGGTGTATTAAGAAGGTCCCTAATTCCTCAACAGGGTGATACGAGGTAAATTAATTACCCTGTCTCAATATGTGTATGATGCCTTTGAGAAGGAACGAAACTATGATATATGATTATTATATGATATATACAGCAGCCAAGCTTGGGTGTCACCTGCTCTATTTGTGTGCCCACAGCTGCCCCACAGGGCAGGGACAGTGTGTCAGGACAGTGTTTCACACGGATAATGGCAGAGGAAGGTTTGAAACACAGACCCACTGCTGCAGTTGGTGAGCTCTGGGCCGGGCACTGTGTCCTTGTGGCCTTTTGTCTATTTTAAAGGGTGGGGAAGTGGCCTGGAGAGGTGTTGGGTACTGAGAAAATGGTTACCACACAGCCTTCCCATTCCAATCATTAAAAAACCCCCTCCAAACGTATATTTAGCCATGCTAAATCTGAGTTTTCCTTTCCAGCACACTCACTGCTTGGAAACAACCCGCTTCAGATTACAGGGAGACATCAGAGAGTGAATTTTACGTGTGCAGAACTGGGGCAATCTGTTGGATGCGAGGAGCTTCTCAGTGATGTTTGTGCCTGGAGACGGCAGAGGTGTTTTCTGTCATTCTCTCCGTGCCGGGCTGTGCTCCTGTGCCACCCCAGAACGAGTATTTCAGGTCACTCAGGGAGTGGTTTTGCATTTCAAGTATTCTTGTCTGGCTGACCTCATCCAGTTTATCCTCAGAGAGCTTTCACTCAAAATGCCCATTTCTTGCTGCTGATTCGAGCCTGACAAAACCCCTGGGCTGTAGAAAAGATTTCCCTCAGCTGCACTTTCTGGATAAATTCTTACTATTTTACATTTACTTCCTTTCAATGTTCATTCTTTTAGGATTTGAACAAAACCCTCGTGGATTTCCAGCCCACCACCCTGAGCTGGAACCTCCTTTGTGCAGCCCAGCTGCTCAGTCCTGCTGCACTCCAGGCCTCCAGATGGAGAAGGAACAAGAAGGATGCAGGAAAAGCAACAGAAACCCTCAGGACCCCTCAGTGGTGCAGGGGTTTCCTTCCAGCACCAAGGCCTGTCACACATGAAAGCCATGTGGAAAATGTTCTTCCTGCTTTTTAATCTGTGCTGTTTGTGACCTCTGTGTGTGTCTGGGTTTTGTTCTGGTGTGCAGAGGTGGCTGTGCCTGGCCAGACAAGCCCAATTAACACCTCAGCTGGGAGAGCTAATTAGAACCAGCGAATAGGAAACATCAGACCTTGGAAATGAGGGGGGATTTGGGGTATTTGACAGTGACCCCGCATCACAGAGTGCTCATTTTATTTTTCTCACCTAAAGCCACAGAAGAAGGATTTCCTCTGCTCGTCTGAGGTGTACTGTGATCCCTGCTAACAGAACTTTTGTCTTAGCAGGGATAAGGAACATAGGAAATAGGTCAGCTCATGACTGAGTCTGGTGATCGGTGTGACAGATCTGTGGCATCCTGTCCCTTTTGAAGATGAATTTTAGAAATTCAGTTCCAGTAATCCAGACTCCCTTTCTACCCCTTTGAAGAGAGGTGCTAAGCAGATGAAGATGCCAGAAAAGGACTTTAGCAGTGGTTTGTATCATTCAGCAATGCTGGCATAAATCAGATTACTACTGCAGACATCAGATGCTGCTCACTGTTTGAAGGGCACTAACACCAGAGTTTCAAAGGGATGTGATTTGCATCACCAGAGCAAGATGTTTTCCTTCTCTTTGGACAGACCTCGTAGCTCTGCAGTTTTCACCTGCAGCTGCTCTGAACTGGCTGCAGCCCCTGGATGTTTCTCCATCCCATGGATCATTCCAGAGATTTGAGACACGGTTGTCTTCCAGCCAGCTGTTATCAAATACCCACACTTCAGAAGGGTTTCAATTGTCATGGAGCTGTTTTACCAGTTTAATCTCCACAGGAGAAACCTTCCTGTTGCTTGTGAAACACTCTGAAATCCTCTGGCAGCGTTGAAGGAAGGGAGAAAACAGCGTGTGATGTGCAAAGTGCTGCTGAACACCCAGATAAGCTGTCCTGGACACACCTGCCAGCCAAGAACCACGTTCCCCTGCACCTTTTACCCACTTTCCTCAACCCCAACCCAAAACAAATCAATCCAAACTGCTTATCCATGGTTTATTCGTTAGTAAACTTACTCAGCATAAATAATACGAGCAGCCATTCAGTACAGCCGGCATCTGATGGAGGAAAGAGCTCTGGGATGGCTCCCCAGGGTGACTTGGGGGCAGCAGAGCAGCCCCTACTTCCTCTGGGCGCCGGCGATGGCCGGTTTGTCCTCGCGGGTGATGGGGATGGTGCGCTCGGGGACGTCGCTCTGCTTGCGGGGAGCGCTCACGGTCAGCACCCCGTCCAGCGAGAGCGACGATGTGATGGTCAGCGGGTCCACGTCGTCCGGGATCCGGTATTTCCTGTTGAACTCCCTGGCGATGAAGCCGTGCTCGTCCTGCGGAAAGGAGAGGAGAGGCGGCTTTTAATTAGAAATGTTCGCCCGGTTCCGCCTTAACCACGGGGCTTCTGCTGAAAGGCTGAGGCTGGGCAGCTGGGGCTCTCAAGGGAAAGCTTTCCAGGGAGTTAAAAGGGTTTTGAAGATGAGAGCCAGAGTGAGACAAGGTCTGGGCTGCAGGAGCCTGCAGGTACACACAGGGTATTTACAGGAGGAGGCTTTGTGTCACTCCCTGTGCCAGCCAGAGCTTCCCTGCACTGCCTGTGCTGGCATTCCCGAGGTGCCATTCCCAACCACACCTGCCCTGGAGACCCTCAGTGCTTGATCTCAGTGCTTGAAGAATGCAGCAGCCAAAAAGAATTCCAGAAATTATGTCAGGATTGCAGGCTCCCACCAGCTACGGGGAACGCTGGATTTCCTGACTGACACATCTGTGCTCCCGGGAGCTCCCAGGGATGGCAATTCCCGGGGCACAGCTACTTCAGGGACAGGGGATGGGGACTGCAGGATGCTGCTACATCCAGCTCTGGGCATGGCTTTGCATTTCTGGCTGCCCAGTGACCACACAGGTCTCCAGAGCCAGCGAGGAGAGGGATGGGTGACAGCAGAACACAACTTCTAAAGGATTAGAAACTGATAGCTGGGCCTAGGGAAGGTAACACACAGGGCAATGCACTGATTCGTTACGTGGCCTAATTATTACAGTTCATTTTTAGCTCGCTGGACGCCTCCCTGCATTCCTGGCCTCTTCCCAGAAAAAGGGGAAGCCCAAAAATGGCCGTTTCACAGATGATTTTCCAGTTCAGCTCACAGTTCATGCAACATCAGCAATAAACCTCCACCCTCTTGCTGCCCTGTCTGGGATCAGCTTGGGGTGGGTTGCACGGAGCATCTTGATTAAAAAAATGACAAATATTTGGTGTGAGCACAGGATTGGTTTGCAGTCACCAGAGGTGAGGGAGTTCCCAGTGACTCCCTCAGTGGGAGAGTTAAAGCAGGGGTACCTGGCGCTCCTCGTGCTTCCCGTGGATCTCGATCATGTCCCCGAGCACCTTCACCTTCAGCTCCTCGGGGGAGAAATGCTTCACATCCAGGTTCACATAAAATTTGTCCTTGTCCAGTCGCATCTGCAAAAACCAGGAGGTGACTTCAGAAAAGAGCAGGTGAGGGTTTCACCTCTCAGCTTAAAAAAGAATGCAGCAGGTCAAGACCTGAGCTGGTCTCTACATACACACACACTGACCTTTATTTTGGGATCTGATCTGAGTGGCTTTGTCCCTTGCTGGCCTTGCATTAATGCCCATCAAGGACCTAAGGTTCTCAACCTGAATTGGTTAAAACTGACTCTTTATCTAAAAATTACTCTTTATTACGGCTGCGTCACCAGGCAGCCAGACCCAGGTCACTAAATCAAGGGGAACATTATGCAAGGATTAAAATAATGCTTAAACTCCTTCTGCTTGGAATAGCTCCTCAAGCTCCTTGTAAATAAGACAGTTGACTTGCAGGACAGGCAAAAGCCTCTTGGCTCAGCCCCTGGAGCAAGGAGGCGCCTGCTACATGATCCTCTGGGTCCTGGACCTTACTTAAAATGTAGATTTTCTGGGCAGTGATTGTTTAAAACAGGCCCCTTTTCCCTCAGCAGCCGTGGGCTCCTGCACTGCCTGGCATGAGGATCCCACTGCCCCTGTGCTCTTTGCTTCTCAAGTGGGAGTGGGGTTGAAAGTCTGGCACAGCAGACTGGGAAATGAGGGAAATGAGGGAAATTTGGCTTCCTCCTTTCTTCTGCCAGCTCCTAGGGTCACCTGCCGTGCACACTGAGCTCGGTTTGCCTCTGTTCCCATCACTATGGCAAGACTTGCTCCATCCCAAACAATGCAGAGGCACAAACACAGCACCCTTTCCCCCAGCCTTTTTCCTAAATAACCACCTACGAGCATCTTCCAAGCTCTCAGCTCTCCTGGGCCTCCGGAGCCACCAGGCTGTGCCCCCAGCAGTCACAAAGAAGCAAAGATTACCTCGGAGAGTCCTGTCTCTAGCCAACTGGGCATCCGAAAGATGGGGGCTCTCATCAGGAAGGGGCTGAAGCTGGGGGAAACAGGGAGCAGCTCTGACTCCGGCAGGTGCTCCCCGAAAATCTGGTCAAAGATACGACTCGGTGCCAACCAAGAGAAGAAGGGCCTGCGGATCAGGGGGTTGTGGATGGTGATATCCATTGGAGAGCGCTGGAGGAGCCTGGCAAACAACTGTGCTGCAGTGCCGTGCCGGGAGCGGGGACAGCTTTATACCCGTGCAGCTGGCCTGGCCTTCCACCCCCCCGAGGCCTCTTGAACAGTGGTGTCAGGGATTTTATTGTCCCACTCCTGGGCTGGGCCCTTCGGCGGTGCCCAGTAGCTGTCTGAGGGATTTGAGCGCGCTGCTGAGGAGGAGGGGGCAGGGGAGAGGAAGAAAAGGAGCCCAATGGGGCAGCAAGAAGCCGGAGTGCCCGGCTGCCCGCCCCGCTGCCCACGTGCTGTTTATCCGCACAGTCCGGGCGGGCTTGGCGGATGTTCCCAGCTGCTCTGGATGCCAGCGGGATCAATGCAGCTCCTATCTTTGGCTCAGGGCACCGGGACAAGGGGCCGTTGTTCCCAGCACCGAGACCTCGGCTCCCGCATTGCCCGCCGGGGCTGTGCCTCTCCCGGCAGCACGGGGAGCCCCCGGGGTCAGGGGCAGGGAAGGTGCCAGGAGGGCTTGGCTGGGATGCCCCTGGCACTGCAGCTCTGCAGCCCAGCGAGTCCTGCTGCCCTCGTGGTGCGTGTGAAGGAGGGATGGGTCTCTCCACCACCACTCCTCATCTTCTGCCCACTGCAGAACCCACTTTTTTGGTGAGAAGACCCCCACGCTGTGACCCCAGAGAGAACCTGGGCGTGCTCACGGCCTCCACGGTGCTGCACTGCACCCAGGGGTGCAGAACACCTCTGTCTGCCTCTGCCCCTGCACTAACCTGCTTTCCTGCAGCTCTTCTCCTAATAATTCACACGTGTATTTTAATTCCTGCCTCACCCATGAACAAAAATCACAGGAATGGGTTCAGCCTAGCAACTGCTGAAGGGCAAGAGCTTCTCTGCCTGTGAGAGCTCGCAATTTAAACACAGTTTCTGGCTCAGAGGCACTGCCAGCTCTGCCAGCCCTTTGCAAAAGGCTCTGAGCCTCTTCCTCTCGGCTTGCCTGCAAGAATAGGGAGCAGGATTTGCTCTGTGCAGCAGCCCAGGCCATAAATACCCTCTCCAAGTCCCCATTACATCAACAGCACTGCACCTGCTCCCTCACGCTGCTGGGCTCAAGGAAATCTCTGGTTTCATGGAATGCAGAGCTCAGCTGGGTACTGCTCCCCTGCTGCAGCACCAGCAGCCCACCAGCCCAGCCCAGTAAAACTGGATTTACGCCAGATTCACAGCCTGGGCTCACTGGTGATGTCTGGCAGCAGCATTTCTCCGTGACACTGTGCCAGAGCCCTGGCCAAGGGCAGAGCCTGGGCAGCCAGCACTGTTCAGGATGGGGAGGTGACAGCCGTGGGATCTGGGTCCTGTCTAACTCCCTGCAGCCCTTCACCACTCAAAGCAACAAAAGACTTGAGCTCAGCTTCTGGGAAAATCAGGCTCCTCGTGTAGGGAACAGGAGGGGTTTGAGCCCCAAGCTCACAGTGGGACAATGGGTGTGGCAGTGACCTCACTACATGACCTGAACATCACCAGCCACCCACGGGGGCTTAGGGCCACCAATACCAGTGTCAGGAACTCCCTGAGCCTGCTACCATGAGCCCCTCGCTGACCCTTGCTTTGGAGCAGGAGAGCCTGGGGTCTGTCCTGCCTCCCTCAGCTCCTGAGTCCCGGCTGTGCTCAGCTGCCCAAGCACTTCCTTCAGCCCCTGCTCCAGAAGGGACCCTCAGAGGCCGGGGGGACGTGCAGGGTGTCCCCGAGGTGTCCGTGGGCACAGGCAGAGCCTGCCCTCCCTGCTGGAATGCAGCGAGAAGCTTCCCTGGCCGCCCTGGCCCGGCATCCTGGGGCCTGTGCGCGGGGCTATTTTGGTCCATCTTTTTTATCACACACTCCTCCCTTTGGAATTCACCCAGCTGAAGCCTCGCAGCCTGCAGCCTTCACTCTGAGACGCAGCGAGGGCTGGAAGGAGGGTGCCCGTCCCGGACACGCCATGGCTGCCCGCACCGTGCCCCACGCCTACCCCATGAGCTGCGAGTACGAGTTCGCCAACCCCAGCAAGATCTACGACCAGAACTTTGGGGAAGGTAAGGAAGGAGCTGGGATCCGCCCCCTGCCCTGCACCTTTCTCCCCTCTGCTGCAGGAGGGCTGGTGGAGTTCCCTCTGGGCAGCTTGAGCTCCAGAGCCGAGGAATTTTGAGTGGAGGAACACAGATCAAATCAGGGGGAAAAGCCAGGGAATAGCCAGGGAATAGCCAGGGAATAGCCAGGGTCTCTCTCTTCATGTCCACTTCTCCATCCATGCCCACTGCTGCCTGTGCCGTCCCTCCCTCGTGCCACCCATGCTCTGGCATTCATGCACATGCTGTGAAAACATGGAGCAAAAATGCTCAGGGGAGGGGGGGGGAAGCTTTTCCAGCCGGGGGGATGTGGAGAAAAGCTGAGCTGGGGCGTTCAGCACAAAGCTGGGCAGTGGCTGGCGGAGGGGAAGGAATGTGGGCAGCAGCAGAACCATTCAGCACCAGCACAACAGCGTGAAAAGGCAAAAAGCTCCAAGGAAAGCCCCCTGGACAATGGCACACAAAAGGCCTTTAGTTCCTCAGGGCGGTTTCTTCACCATCAGCAGTTTCCATGCCCATCCCTGCTGTGGGCTCTGTGCTGCACAGCTCCCAGCGCACCCAGCAGGCCCTCCCCATGCACCCAACATGTGAAGCTGGATGCCAGCCCTGGGCTTGCTGGCAGCCCTGGGCAGCCCGGTGGCACGCAGCAGCTGGCAGGGATGCGGCTCTGGGTGTGTTTTAGGGGCACAAAGGTGGGAACTGCAGCAGACTCCACCCCTGGTGTGGTGATGTGGCGAAGCCAAGGTGTTTTCCAGGTCGCAAACTCCTCCTGTCATCCTCCCCTGCCTGCTGCTCCAACCCCATTCCCTGGAAACTCCTCACTGAGTCTCCCTTCCAGGTGTGTCCCCGTCTGAGATTTTAGCCCCTGCCCTGTACCACGGCTACTACATCCGGCCCCGGATCAACAAGCAGCTGGAGAGGGGCACCTCGGAGATCTGCCTGAACGAGCACAAATTCCAGGTGTTCCTGGATGTCTGCCAGTTCCTGCCGGATGAGCTCAGCGTCCGCACCGTGGACAACCTGCTGGAGGTGGTGGGGCAGCACCCGCAGAAGGCCGACCGCCACGGCTTCATCGCCAGGGAGTTCACCAGGACCTACATCCTGCCCCTGGACGTGGACCCCTTGCTGGTGAGGGCCACCTTATCCCACGATGGCATCCTGAGCATTGTGGCTCCCCGGACAGGCAAGGAGGTGAAGGCCAGAGTCAACGAGGTGAAGATAACCCAGCAGGAGCAGCCAGTGGGGAGAGAAGAACAGTCTGAGGAAGGAAAAGAGAAGGAAAAATCCTAAAGGCCCCAGATGTGGGAAGGTGGGGGGGACAGGGATGGGGAATCCGCAACGCCAGACCCCTATTTCTCACCATCAGTGTTTAGCAGGGCCCTGAGGCAGCCACACTTCTGCTTCTCAAGGCTGATGGCTGGAAAAAAAAAAGGGACTTGGAACTGGAAAAAACACTGCAACTGAAGTGTGAGTGTGAGTGACTGTAATGCAAGTTTCCTCCTAGGTCGGGTCACCATGCAGGGTGCTCTGCTCTCACCCCAGGGCCACTCCTACCCCAAACTGTGAGGCTGTGTCTCAGAGGACTGTGCCCTAGCCCAGAAGGGCACTGGGAAGAGGGAAAAGGGGATCTCAGTGCCTGGCTTCTGAGCTGGTGGCTGAGTTTGGTGGCTGTGGAAGGTGGGTGTTGGTCTGTAAAAGTGCCTGCAGCAATCAGGAGGAGAGAGGAATAAATCTGCCTCTGCTCTTCTCTTGTTTGCCTTGGATTCGTGTTGCTCCAGTGCTGCAGGAAGGATGGACAGTGCCCACGCCGAGCTCACCTGTGCAGGTGGCACCAGCGGGGACACGGAGGGACTGTGGCCACCTCTGTGCCCCACCCCCCTGGCCCAGCCCCTGTTTTGAGGAACCCCACAGGGAAGTGACCTCAAGGACAAAAAGGGGTGGAGTGATGAGCCCTTGGAGGGTCCCTGAGCATCTCCAGACCTGCAGCTGGAATGAGCCCGAATGAATTAGTGCCAAGCCACAGCCTGTGCCTGCTCAGCCCTTTAGTTATGGGACATTCCACACACAGACCTTTGTGAGGGGACTGAACCCCAAAATACTGAGCAGAAAGGCTCTGCTCGAACCCCGATTGCCTTGCTGGTGCCCCAGCCCTGTCTGTGATGTCAGGGAGGGGCTGAATTTGGCCCCTTTTGCAGACACCGTGATGCTACGTGAGCAATGTCCCCGTGGTCCCGTGATGGGGACAGGGATCGTGTGTGCTGCCCGCGCTGGCAGCTGCTGCCCCGGCGGCCCCAGGGCTCAGCAGGTGACAGTTGCCACCCTTGTGTCATCAGGGCCAAGCCAGGCACACAAAATGCTGTGTCAGTGGCTAAATTTGGGGGTGTTTGGTGTGCAGCTCTCCCAAAAGAGGGGAGAGGACGCTCCAAAGTCCTCGGGAATGCAACTTCCCCCTCTCCCTGGGACTCTGCCTCCAGGAACACCTTGGGACCAGGAATGCTCTGCTCAGGAGCCTGTCCAGCACATCCCTTTGGGAGCTGGAACATGGATATGAGGCTGGTTTTTGTCCCCTGCCAGGCAAAGTGGGATCCAGAGCAGAGTGGAGCACTGCCCAGCTATTTTCAGCTATTTTCTGCTTCCCAGGGCACTGCTGGCACTGAGGATCACTCAGATGAGGAGCAGCCCTGCCTGCCAGGCTCAGGAGGCAGAGGGAGGGTGGCTGAGCCTCCCCACCCCAGTGCAGAGCAGGTACCCTCAGTGTCTGAACTCCTGCCCTGACTCCTGCAGTAGAACCACATAACTGTCAAAATAAAAATCACCTTTATAACAGGCATTGTCTAAGTCATTAATAACAATTCCAGACATAATTCTGGGCTACCGACTTTCAGTCACCTGCATCCCATTCACCCAACACCCACCCAGACCCCAGACCTCAGGAGGGTTGGGTTCCTGAGCTCTGTGGTGAGGTGGCTGTGTGTGGGCTCAGGCACGGCCATCATTTCCTCAGTCCCCCTCGTAAAAGGCTTCCTCAGACTCACAGACACCTCGTGGCTGCAGCTGTAAGAGGCTTCTCTTTGTCCCTGCTCTGGCAAGAGATGCTGATGGTCCCTTTGCTCCCTGCAGGTTTCCTGTGGTTGGGATAAACTCCTTCTTTGGGCTGGGGACAGGGAATGGGAACACGTGAGCCTCGAGCCGGCCAAGGAGAGCACACACACGGCACACATGGCACAGGCTGGGACAGCAGATGCCATCTGTCCCCGCTCAGCAGCTCGCTGAAGCGCTGGGGGCTGCAAACAGCACATGGCCAGGGCTGGGGCTGCACTGCGAGAGGATTCTGAGACAAAAGGAGTGCCCAAAACACTTCAGAGCTCTCTCTTCTTCATTTTTGATAGACAATGGCAGCTCAGCACCACAGCTGTCCCGGTGCCCGAGGGACCTTGGCACTCTTGCCATAGAGATGCCCAGCATTAGTAGTGACTACACAATTCTGTGCCCTCCCCAGCTCTTCCTGGCCCTGTTTTTGCTCTCCCCTGAGTTCGTTCTCCCCCGCTGGGCACCGGTGCTGTGCCGGTGTCACGGCTCTGTGAGCTGGCAGTGCCCGGGGGCGGGCAGGGCTGTCCCCACTGCTGTCCCCGCAGCCTGGCAGGCTGTGCAGGGCAGGATCGCCGGGAGCCATGCCTGCTCTCATCCCCGCAGACACAGCCTGGGGAGGGAATGCAGAGTGGCAGCCAAGCGCTCCCCGGCCCTGCCAATGTTTTTGGTGCTTTTCTGTTTCTCTGGTGGAGCTCAAAGCGGCAGCTCCAGTATTTGTGAAAGAGGCTGATGGGAATAGGCTCCCAGCCTTTTCTTTTTTCCCTTCCCCACAAAGCAACAAAGCCTAAGTTATCCCAGAAATCAAAACAGGCACTGGTTCGTTAAAACAACAGCGTCTGTGGCAAGCCCAGAGACACAGTCTGCAGCTTCCCAGGCAGGGACAGGCTCCTGGGAACACCTGGACTCTTCTGCTGGACCCTGAGAACATGGGACCAGCACTGAATCCCAGCTGCCTGCATAAACCTAATCCTAAATTCTGTGCTGCTTCTCCAGCCCCAAGCTGAGGGGCAGTGTCAGAGCAAGGCTCAGGCTCTGCAGGTCACGGTGCAGCCCACCCGAGAGTCAGCTGCGACCCTTCCAAAGCAGAATCCTTCTCCCCCTGCCACTCCTGGACAGATCCAAGCTTTGCTCTGCCTTGGGCAGGTGATAAATGGTGCTATGAGCCTGGCTGAGAGCGTGGGAGTGGGGGACCAGGACCAGCTCCTGTCACAGAAGGATGAATTAAAACTCACCCCCTTGTTAGGACACCCCTCGAGGGATCAGACCTGCACAGATCTGGGGCTGACTGCTGAGCCAAAGCTGTGGGGCAGAGTTTCTGCTCAAGAATGACATTAAAATGGTATCTTTCAGGAGTATCTGTTCTCTTAGACCTGCCTGGGATGAGGTCCCAGGAATTATCTAATCATTAGGTCCAGGAATGACCAGGGCTCTGGTCGTTCAGGCCAGGCAGTCTGAAGGGCTCTCACCAGGGGCAGAGAGGTGAAATGCACGTCCCTGTTCCCGTCTGACCCGCCGAGGCTGAGCCTGAGAGCTGTCCTGCAGCTCCTTAAGGATGTGAGGGCCCTCCTGGGACCCTGCCCCTCTCAAAGGCACAGAACTGAACACTTTTATCCGAGTAGCTTTGAAAAAGTGGATTTCCACTGTCGCTGAGGCTGTAGGTCAGCAGCAGTGGCAGCAGCAGAGCTCAGCTGAGAGGAGAACTCCAAGAAATCCGCTCATTCCCAGCTGATGCCACACGTGCCACATGTTCTCCTGCCACGCCGCTCGAGGTGCGAGGATGGGCGGCAGGGACAGCACTGCGAGCTCCCACCCTGGGAGTTCTCCCCTTGTTTGAAGTCCCTCCTCCGTCCCCTTTTGCATCACGGCTGGCACCGGCGGGACGGGGCTAGGGGGACAGAGGGACAGCGGAGGCACGGCCGCCGTACGAGTGACAAAACAGAGTTTTAGCCGCGGGGTGACGCCTGGGGGCACGGCGGGACCTTGCCCTGTCCCCCGGGAGCCGGAGGCGCGGCGGCCCCGGGACATCCCCGGTAGATGGCACACGGGGCCAGCGAAGCGCAGAAACCCGACACCGCCTGACACTCCCTTGGAGCAGCCGGGGCCGAGCAGGAACCAGGAAATACAAGCTCTGCCTGTCCAGAAAACGCTCCGGCTCCATGGGGGAAGGAGGACATGGGCAACCTGTGCAGCTGCGGCCGCCCGTGGTGAGTGGGGCGGGTGCGGGACAGCGGCGCGGGCGCGGGCGCAGCTTTCGGGAGGACTTTGGAAGCTTTGCCCTTGTGCCGGCTCTGCCGGGGCTCCGCTGGCTCCCAGCCCTGCACCTGGCCGCGAAGGAGGGCTGAGCACGGGGCAGGGCTGTGCAGGTGACCGGGACAGGACAGGAGGGGGACAAGGGGGGGGTTTTGTCACGTCTCAGCCCGCAGCGGGAGTGGCAGCTTGGGGTCCTGCAGCCACCCAGCAGCTGGGAAGGATCTAGGGAAAATCCCTCTCCTCATCCCAGTGCTCCCTGGCCAGGTAGACACCATAAGGTGTCCCTGTGAGGGGTCCCTGGGACAGGGCTGGGGTTCAGCCACCCCATCCTGCCCTCAGCCATTCCAGCCCCTCTCCCTGCCTGTGTCTTTCTGGGATTTATTTATGCCCGGGAAATCCTGGCCGCGTTGTTGAGATGCTGTGGCTCTTTCTCCCTGGGAGGGAGGGTGACACTTTAATCCCTCCTGGCTCCTGCTGGGCCCTGCACCTCCTGCTCGCAGAGAAAGGGCATCACTCGGTGCCAAGTGGGAATATTTTCAGCTCTGGGCGTGCTGCGAGGGGAAGAGCCATGAATATCAGATGAAGCTCCGAGGACGTTCTCTCTCTGTTGAAAGTATGAGAAATTCACCCAGAGTTTCGAATAATTCCAAGAGGGACAGCGTCACCTAGTGGAGGAAGGCTCAGGAGTTGAGGACACCGAGGTTCTTCCAAGCCCTGAGCCCTGAGGAGTTTCTCATTTAGGAATAGGAGTTGAAGGTGGGAGGTGGAAAGCTGGTCGCCCACCAAAACTCCCATTTTTTATTTCCTCTGCCCTGTGGCAGAGCGTAAATGAGGCACCCAGGGCATCAGCAGGCAAGGGCTCGGTCAGGGGCTGCCTGGGGCACAGTCTGAGCTCTTTAAAGAAAAGCTGTCACAGCAGATTTATTCCCAGAGGGAAGTTATTGATGAAGGAATGGTGCCCTCGGGTCTGGGCGCCTCTGCCCTGTGCAGGGCAGGCCGCAGGTTCTCACCATTAAAGTGGCACCAAAATGTTCACAGCCAGGGAAAGCTGCCCCAGTCCAGGCCCCAGGACTGTGTGGGGCAGGAATCGAGATGGCCTTGGCACAGGGAGAGAGGAGGCAGCAGTGCAGGAGCCGGGCCGCGGGTGCTGCCATGGAGAGTTCACTCAGGCTGGGAGTTACAACGCGTCTGACCCGGTTTGGAGAGGAGGGGAGAGGCTTCCCTGCTCCCATTTCCCGTGCCACACGTGTCCCCATTCCCGGGGAGATGCCTGGCCGTGATTATCCTGCAGACAGGAATAGCTGCAGCCCACACACTGCCTGCAGTGTTCCCTGCACAAAGGGAGGCAGCCGGGGAGCAGCCTGGAATGCCAACCCAGCCGCCTGGCTGCCAGCAGCGAGGGGAGGGACCCTGCTGGTTCTGCCCCAGAAGGTGCTGGTTTGGTGAAATCCTTCACGTCTGAGTGCTGGGAGGAAGGGAAGTGCTCTGGCACACAAGGCTTAGCAAGGAGGAGACACTGCAGCCAGGGGAGGAGGAGGCTGTGAGAGCCCCACAAAGACAGAGTGGGGCTGCTGTGAGTTAAACCCCGAATTCCTGGGGAGAACCCCCAGATTTTGCCTGTGAAGGGCTGGAGGTGCCCCTGTGGCAGTGCTGGAGCCATGGCCACCCTGCTTTGCCCAAGCTGCCCAGGCCTGGTTAATCATTACTGGCCATTCTGGAGCTCTGCGTTCATGGGGATTTTTGTTTTCCCGCTGGCGTGCCAGGGCATTGCTGCACACCCTGTGCTGTCCCCCGCCCGCTGGAGCTGCCTGGGAGAGCTGGCACAGGCACAGCCCTGCCTGGGGCACTGCTCTGTCCCCAGCTGTGGCAGGGCTGCCTGGCAAAGGCACACCCTGTGGGACACACAGAGTTCCCTGGAGCCCAAAGGGGGAGCCTGGAGCCCCGACCGAAGCACTGCCTGCCCCCTTTCAGCTGCTGAGCAGAGACACAGCCCCCTGGGAGCCCCTCAGCTGCAGCCTCTGCTCCGTGTGTGTGCAGGAGGGGCCACATAGGGGCTGGCACCTGCTCCCCGACCCGCTGAGCGTGACATTTCCTTCGTGCATCTGTCCCAGAATGGGACACAGCTCCCCCCTGCCAGTGCCAGCCTGCAGGACCTCGGCTCCCGGCTCTGTTGTTACAGCTGGGATGAATTTGGCTCCTGTCCTCTCTTGGCACAGCTCTGTGCTTGGCCTGGCTCTCTCTGGTCACACAGGTACAGCTGAGATGAGGGTTTGGCTTGGCTCACAACGAGGGCAAAGCCTGTTTGGTTTGGTTCTGTTCTAAGTGGAAAACCGAGAACAGGAAAACTGTCTGAAACCCTCAGTCAGACAGCTGCTCCCTGGGCAGGGGGGCCAAAGCACAGGCAGTGGGGATGGCAGAGCAGCTGACCCCAAAAGAAGGGGGTTGTGCCAGCTGGGACCGTGCCCTGCACCTCACACCTGAGCTGTGAAAATGGAGCTGTAAAGCTCCAGTGAGAGGTGTTCTCATCCCGTGGGATGCTTCTGGAACAGGAGGGCGGGCAGGGAGAGCTGGGGTGGCAGTGGGGTGTGGTGGGTGTGTCCCAGGAGGAGGAAACACATCCCCGCACCTTACCTTGGGACATTTCCCCAGCAGGAGTCCCTCGGGCTCTCGTGTGGCTCTTTGCTGAGCCTCTCCTGGGCCTGTCTCATTGCGTGGTACCCAGGTGTGGTTTGGGTTGGAGTTTTGGGAGAACAGAGATGGGAATTGTCAGGGCTGATGTGTCTCTCTGATTTCAGGAAGTGTCCTTCGCCTTTCAAAAGGAAGAAGGAAAAGCAAGGTAAGGATCTGTGACAGTGCTTTGGAGGTGGAGTGACAGAGCCCCTGGGGAGGTGACATCAGTGCCTCTGGAGGGAATCCTTGAGGCTGAGGGGGTCTTTAAAACAACAGTCCCACCTCAGACACACCCAGGTGCTCTCCAGCAGAGCAGGAGCTGCACCCACCTCCTGCAGGAGCTGCAAACATCAGTCTGACAACACTCCCAGGATTAAGTCATTCCTTAATCTGTGTCCTGTGGCCTTTAGACCATGCTGGACAAAACATGTTTGCCAGGCAGCAGAGGAAATAACAAAGTTAAAACTGGCTCTGACTCCTCCGGGGGCCTGACAAGAAGCTCTCTGTGCTGTGTCTGTGGGTTCTGCCAAGAACTCTGCGGTCCACAGTGTGCTGGCATCCTGGGGAACCTTATTTTTCCCAAAGAAACAAGCCCAGGCTTTCTCCTTGCAGGCATCAGGGCAGCATTAGGGCTGAGGGAGCCAGATGAGATGGAATCTGATTTGTGCCCAGTGGGGAGTGCCCATGGGCCAACACGGCGTTGCTGCATCCCAAGGTGGAACAATGAACTGCTTGAAGCTGATCTCCTGGTGTTTATTTTGCAGGAGCTAATGTGAGGCATGAGACTCAACAGCAGCAGCCTGGCAGGAAGGTAAATAACTTTCCAGAGGGTTTTTCCTAAGTGAGTGTTGAGAAGACAGAGCTGCCCTAAGCTGCATGGGCTGGGAGGACACGGGGCAGGGTTCAGAGCCAGGAATCCTCTCCTCCTGTGAAGGCCCTAAAGTGGGCACAGTGTCCATGGCTTTTTCCACATTTTTTTGCCCCCTGAAGGGCAGAGGGAGAAGCCTGAGGTGTCAGAGGACGGGTGGTGCTGGGGGCAGTGTGGGGTCTGATGAGCAGCCCAGGGAGCTGAGTTCTCAGAGCTTTCTCCCCCCCAGGTCCCCACGTATGAAGATGTCCCAGGTGTCCCCGTCTACGCCACGGTGAGCAAGCCCAAGGGGGTGCAGCAGGATGACAGCATCCACTATGCCGACATCCAGGTGTTCTCCAAGGTGCCAGAGCGCTCCGCGGCTGAGGTGAAGAACCTGCAGCTGCAGAACGCCACGGAATACGCCACCCTCAACTTCCCCAGGGCCAGGCTGAAGTACGACAGCAAGAATGGGACCTTGGTGTAAAGGACTCGATGGCCCCCTCCTCCTCCTTCAGCAGGAACAGGAGTTCACAGCTGTAGATCCAAGAAAACCTCATGGACACATCTGAGAGTTGAGAGAGGCTGTGTCTCCTACCACAGACACTCTCACTGAGGAGTTTCCCATCTGACCCTGCTGGCAAAAAACCTCCTCCCCTCGGGAGAGCTGCCCCTGGAGCTGGCAGCCCAGCTCCTGCCAGCACTGCGAGGGGGCAGAGCTGCTGCTGGGCTGGTGAAGGCTCAGGGCTGCAGGGAGAAAAGCCCCTGCTGTGGCACAGCTCCAGCCGAGTGCTGGGTTTGGGAACGTGGCACACGGAATTCAGGACTCAGGGGAGGTTTTGGCACAGGGTTTCGCGTCAGTGTTGTGGTTCTGAGTGTGCAGAGTGAGGTGTGTGTGGTGCTGTGAGGAGAGGAGACCTTCAGCAGGATGTGCTGCGCTGTCTCCTTCCAACAGCTGCCCCTGCAGGTGCAGCCAGGCCCTGTGCGCATCCCCTTCCCCCAAATCAGTGTTCCACAGCTGTGCACAGCACCTGGCAGCCAGAAATGCACCATTGTGAGGGGGACGGAACAATTCCATCACTGGTGGGCTGTTCAGAGGTGCATCCTCGCCCCTCCGTGCAAACAAGTGAGGAGCGAGCTCCTGACTCTGACTGGAAGTGAAACAAAGGAAATTTGGCAATTTAGCTGCAAATCACTGCCTATATTTAGAGCAGTCATCATCTGTCTGCATGCCTGGGATACTGGGAATGAATCCTGGGCAGCTGTGGACAGGACTTTGGACTTTGCCTCCACTTTTTTCTCATTTTGTGCTGTCAGCCCTGGTTATAAACCTCAGTGACACAGAGCACGCACCAGGTGGGGTTATCAGATCCGCCTCTGACAGCCTGTTTCTGGATTTCAGATAGTGTCAGTAATTCAGTGTAGCAATGGTCCAAACGGCTCCTGCCACTGGGCAGCGCTGGCAGGGGACCAGGGTGCCCCAAGCAGCATCTTCAGGCCCTAAACCAAGGCCTGGTGCATTCTGTTCCTCAATCAGAGCAGATTGTGGGGCAGCCCCGGTTATCGGCAGCGTTCAGGAATGGTTCTTTCTATAAACACACAGAGCCTTGCACGTTATAATTCAGCTGGATGTGAAAAGCACGAAGGAGTTCCCGCTCGTGTGAAAAATAAAGCTGCTCTGGGATGTGTTTTCCACGGTGGAAGTGTTTGAGGACCAATCTTCCAGTTTTTCTACGTGTTTTAATGAGTGCCCCAGCCCCTGGAATGGTTTTTATCTCCCATTCCCTGAGGAGCTCCGGCTTCCACACCACGCACGGGGCTGTTCTCGAAGTACGGCTCATCCTAGAAACAACTACATGCTCCCATTCCGGTGATTTTTGCCTGTTTTCCAGGCTTTCCATAGGGAATTGTGGAAGCCACGTGTTCTGCAATAGGGATTTTCCTAAAGAACTCGGTTTTGCACTGAGAATTAAATCTCCTGTACTCCCCGCGGTTGTCACGTGTGTCAAACGAGCGCTGCTGTATCATTAAAGATGCAATATTTAGTTTTAAGTGACAAATCCGCACTTTGGGCGAGACTTTGCGGGGCTGGGGTGGGGCACACAGGGTCCCGCTCCCGGGGCTGGGCAAAGGCTTCCCCAGGCTGGCTGCGATCCCCATCCCCATCCCGATC
>VZRR01012451.1:0-66844 GCA_013398015.1 Oreocharis arfaki
ACACCCAGCACTGCAACACACCAAGGGCAGCTGCCCTGGGGAAGGGTCTGTTCCGTTGGAGGGACTGTCACACTCCATGGCGAGGGAAACAGCAGCTCCCAAGCCCTTGGCAGCACAGCAGGAGAGCAGCTGCCTGCACATCACACTGCTGGCTCCAGTGGAGTGTCCTGGTGCCTCCAGTGAGCTATGAGTCTCCAGGATTTCCCCAAGAAATGTCAAGGGACAGTGCAGAAAACGATGCTTTTCAATAACAAGGAAATACTCCATGAATGAAACCAGATCTGTTTATTTTGAGTTCACTGTTGCAAATCATTGCAAAAAGAACCCAGCCCTACAGAATAGATCCAACATGGATGTAAACCACATGAGGTGCAGGTTTGATCCAGCACAGAAACTTTTTGAATTTGCTTTTTTTAAAATCTAATTTCTTATTGAAACAATGTGGTTTGCATTAAGGTTTTGATGTTTTGTTTTAAAACCACACATCTAATTTTAAATGTTTAAGACTTATAAATAATACAGTAATTTTGATGCAGCCAAAGAAGATCTCATGCGAGAAACAGATAAATCAGTAAATCAGTACCTTATTTACATGTTTAACATGTGCCACATTTCATTCCCCATCCTCCTTGGATAGGACTCAAAGGGACTTTCCAAAGAATTTGCCCCCACATCCCTGCTTCATCCTGAGATAGAAACAAATTCCAGTTTGGAGAAAAACCAGCTTTTATCACAGATGTCAGCAATTAAATTGTCCATTAAATAAAACATTCACTCACCTTATTTTTCCCTTTTCTCATTTGCTAAGATGAGAAATATTTCCTTCCGTAGCTGCATTCCTCTTTCAGCTTTCCAGCACATCCCTGGGCAGTGTGGGGCAGCTCCCTAGGAATTGAGCTCTTACGAGGAAGCCAGAACTGCTCCGTGGGGCCAGAACTGCAGAGCCCATCACCCTCCCATGGGGTCTTGCCTGGGGTGCCAGCAGCAGTGTCAGAATGGGAAGTCCCCTGTAAGTGGTGCTGGGACACCCTGGGAGCCAACACCTCCTCCAGGGCCACCTTCACCCACCCAGATGCTCCCTGGATAACATACATGGCACACACAAAACTTTCAGGGAAGTAAGGAACAAGCTAAGGTTGCTCAGAGTGCCCATACATCCCTCTGCTTTCCATGCCTGCCCTCACTGTCCCTCTGCTCTCCATGACTGTCCCCACATCCCTCTGCTCTCTGTGTCTGCACCCACCTCCCCAGCAAGGCCACCCACGCCAGCACTGCTGCCACAGGGATGTTTGTTATTACCTATGCTTGCACCTGTCCTCAGTCAGATGATAACCGCACCAAATCAACTCATTTTTTCCTGCTTCCCCTCATGAGAGCTTCTGCCTCCTGCAGAAGGATTAATTCCAGCAATTAATTCAGCCACTCTAGCCATGAACAGAAAATGCCCCAATTACTGTCTCTCCTCCTGTGGTGTCACAGTGAAATCTCATTAGCACTTGCGTACAGCCAGAACTGCACTAACGGGGTGTTAGATGTGTTAATGGAAAACACTTTCCTTTATCCTTTGGCAAATCCAGCTGTTTCCACTGAATCAGTGTGGAATTTGATCTGGAAGGGTCTGCATGGCCAGGCTTTGGGATCGTGAAGTGTTAAAGAGAACAGAGCTCCATCGGTGCCCTCGCCTTGGCGCACCCAGCATCCCTGTCTGCCCCAGCACCTCTGCGCTCCTCATTGGTGCTGTCGGATTTGTTCAAGGTGCAAGGACCTAAATCTTGAGCCATTTTATCGGCTGATGTGAATCAATGGGTAGCTCTCAGACTTACACGAACAGCACCCTGCATGCTGAAAGGGCTGACTGCTGGGAGAAGGTGTGACAGGAGCTCCAGGGGCCATGGGACACAGCTCCCAGTCAGGGCCTGGCACAGTGCCAGTGGCTATCCTGGGGATGCCGTGGTGGTGGAGGAGAGCCCAGGCAGTCTCCTCCTGCCCATGCCTCCACCAGGCCTGCTGGAAAGATTAAAAGCATTCTTGATCTGACCCCAGTGCAGGTCTGAATTAGAAATAAATGAAAAAGGAGAGAAGACAAAACTATCGTTTGACTTTTATTAAGGTTTCAGGAGGGATACAGGCCAATAATTCCTTTTTATTGATAAAAGTACCATTAAACAATGCATTCCCCCATCCCTTTCCACTTCTGGCTGTAAAGTGTCTGGCAGAGGAAGGTATTTTCCCTCTGGGAGAGGGGACATTTTAGGCCAGGGTGCCCCACACCTGCCTAGGGCTGCTGACACATGGGTATGGCGTGGAGAGTGTCAGGAGAGCAGGGAATCACAGCACATCAGCACAATGGCCCTTGGCACCGGTTTCATAAGGATGCTGTAGCCCTGACCAAAAAGATACTGTTTGTTTGGTTTGGCAGGGAAAACGGCTTCTCTTCCGCTGTTTATTGACATATGAATCAGAGCTGGCACCGGGAGCGAGGACTCCACAGTTATGTACTAGCACGAGAGCGTGTGTCAGGCAGCACAGTGAAAGCTGCAGTAATGAGCCCATTAATCATGTCATTCCCAGCCAGGGAAACCCCACAGTCCCCGGTGCGTGGGACACTCGTTGCTCAGCGAGGGGAGCCCGTCACGTGGCTGCTGCTGCTGCCTGTGGGCTCCCAATCAGTTCAATACATCCAGGCGAGAGTTCATGGCACTGCTCCCCATCACTGCCCTGCCATGGCCTTAGGGGTCCCAGCAGACACCCCAGCCTGGCATGAGAGCATCCTCAGCCCTTGGTGTGTGGGTGCCTGGCTTGGTGTGCTGAATCCTCCAGTGCTCCTCTGACCTTCCCTAAGGGTTGAACTGAGGGTACCTCTGACCTCCTAGGTGAGACACTGGCAGGATCCTGGTGCTCCTTCTGGCCCTCTATCCCCAGCTTCATCTCACCCAACTCACTTGGGTCCACATCCCTGTGGTCCACATCCACAGCTCTGCTCACGCTGGTGACCCTTTCTGCTTTCACGTGCCCACAGCACACGTGCTCCTTGCCTCTGCCTCCACCCCTGCTCTGCCTGATCAGAACTAGCAGGACAGCTAGTAAAAAACATAGCAATTTTTATTGAGGATTAATAGAGACTTTTAGTCATTATTTTTCACAACTTGAGAGGATTTATTTTGTTTGATCCTGGGATATAAAATCTTCCCCTTCAGGGAAATTCCCACTGAAAGCACTAACCTAAATAAGAAGTTTTCTTGTAAAATCTCAGAAGGAACTTTCTTTTGAAAAGGATGACACTTCAGAGAGAGTTTGCAGTGAGTTTTACTTTGAGTGAAACACAGCCTGACCTTAATTATGGAGCTGTCCCTACTGCTTTGTTAAACAGATAAATAACAATAAGAAGCAGACTTGCTTAATGTCACTACAGAGTTTGTGGGCCAAGTTCAGTATGTTAAGTGCTACACCAGTGTCTGCACTGACACTTCAAGCAGGATAAATAACAATAGACATGACATGTGGGGGACATGGTGCTGGTAGAGCATCCTTTCTCCATGAGGTCTCCAGGAGCTGGTGCAGGTGGCTGTGCCTCAGGAAGTGGGTACACGTTTTGCTGCATTTCTACAAGCTGGTCTGTAACCCAAACCAGGCCACATGCAGCACAGGAAAGCTGAGCTCCTCGTGACACAGGAAAACCTCCTTTTGTGTCTGCCCTGTGCCAGCAGCAAGACTGACCTCTCCCCTGGGCTGGAGCTGCTCTGGTGCTGCTTGGTATCAATAAACTACTGGAGGAGGTTGGTGAAATCAGGAAAACACCAGATCATGAGCACTGCACTGGGTCACCCATCAGCAGCCTCTTGGCAAAGAGAGCAGCCAGCACAGCGTGTATTTCATTTGTGAAAGCAGAGCCCCGGCATGGCTGCTCGTAATTTGTCAGGGTGAATGAAGTGAGATTCTGCTCTGCTGAACTGCAGTCACACAAGGACAGCGCTGTGCTGAGTGCTGTGCCCGTGGCCTGGCTGGGATTAGGGCTCAGCCCTGCCTCGGCTGCCTCTCACAACCCTGGCTCATCACACATGGCCCGTCCTGCCTTCCCCTGTTGGGGCTCTTTGTGCATGTCTCCCTCCCTGGCTGCAGAGCTGCATCCTGGGGAGGGAGGATATGGACCAAGGAAGAACGAGGGGGTTGGCATCTGCAACACTGCATTGGCCCAGCACCTGCCCTCTCGTACCCAGAACCAGTTCCAAGAGACAAATGCCGTCACTGCTGCTTGTATTCTAGATATTCTAATTAGAACAACGAAGCTGATTAATGCAAACCAGAAATGAAATTCAGAGAGAGGAGGGGAGGAAGAAAACTGCCCATTACCCCAAGCCTCCTGGGATTCTGGGGAGCTGGCTACAATAACCAGCTCCTGCTGGGCACTCCTGCCCTGAGTGCCAGGTGTTACACACTATGAGGGTAGCGCTGGTGCTGGGGAAGCTTTGAACACAGATCATGCACCGGGCTCCTGGCCGGCAACAACACTGTGTGTTTGGTTTTACTACACCAAGTACTTCCACGAGGTCTGTGCTTTAAGGGAGTGCAGAATTTGGCAGAGATGCAGCCAAGAGCATAAAGTGAAGAAGACGTGGGACAGGGAAAACCACCCATTCCTGGTCTCATTCTCTTGGAGTCAGTGCAAATTCTCTCCAATCTTAGCACGTGAATTGACTGATAAATTAAACATGAATTTTAAGTTGATGACATCCCTTTAAATAAACAACTACATTGGTATCTTGCTTGCAATCAGCTCCTGATCAATTATCTGTGTTTTCAACAATGTGCTGTTGCATAGTGTCTGCAGTTCCTTCCTGTGCTGCAGCATCCTGAACCAAAGAAACCTTTCGCATGAACATCATGGGCTGAAAACAATGGAACTGAACACCACTTCTTCAACTTAAATTGCTAACAGACCACAAAATTAAATAGATTTTTTCCATCAGAGAACTCTCGGCAACAGTCAATCATGAGGGAGCCAGTAACATCTCTGAGTAAGTGCTCAGGTAGTGGATCTTATCCTGAAGCTCTTGCTCAGGCACTGGGGAGCTGCAGCAAACCCCAGAGCTGCCGTGTGTCCAATGCCCTGACATCTGTATGTCGCGTGTAGTGGGTGCTCCTTCGAGTTCCCTCAGGGATATTGAACCTCAAAACATCCCTGTTGAAGTCTGAGACAGCTGCCCCTGCCTCCTGTGGGGCTAGAGGTGTTGACAATGTTACCCTGGGTCAGATGGATGGATGGACAGAGGCCATGAGAAGGTGTCGGGCTGTGGTGAAGTGTGGAACAGGCTGGGAGGTGACATCACTGCAGTCTTGCCCCGTGCTCAGAAGTCTCAGGGGATCCTGCAGTGGTGGCAGCATCCACAGCTGGCCCAGCGCCTGGGTGTGGCTGGATCCTGAGGACTTTTTTGTTAATCTTTGGTCCTAAATCTCAAAATAAAAAAGAAGTTGAGTTAAAATTTATCCTTGCCCTCTGAATTACTTTCTTGGCAAAAGTATGAGCTGCATGACAGCTGCTACTTCAGACATTAAAAATGCTCTTTAATCACAGAAAATAAAACCCCTCGTTGCTGTTCAGCTGAGAGCCCATGTTATCACCATGTAACTGAATTAGAAATGGGTGACTTTGCTCAGCTTCAGCTTCACACGATCCAGACAAGACCTGCTTGGTTGACTCCTCTGCACTTTATTACAGCTTCAAAAATTCAATAATGTTCAGAAAAAAAGCTAACTTCTATGATCTCAGCCAGTGCCCACCATGCCTTGTGCCACGTAATGTTTATATTCTGGATTTCCAACATCAGCATGAAGGTCTTTGAACTCAGGTTTTGCTGGTTTTCTCATTGCTGGGATTTCTCCTGCTTAATTGGAGATGCAATGCCCAGTATCTGGGGTGCAACACCAGCAATAGAGGGTTGCAGTGCCCAGGATCCAGGGGTTCAAGGCTGCGGCCTCGCCACCGCTGCGGGGCTGAACCGATTGACACCAGCTGTGGAGGCTCCGGCTCTGCGTGGCCGTGGTGGCTCCGCGCCCCGCAGGGAGCTTTGCGCAAGGCGATCTGCTGTCAGGATTTGCACATAAGTCACAGGGTTTAACTGAAATCCAATTTGCTGGAGAGGAGTGTTGGTTTAGATTATGGAAGAACAATTCACTTGTGGGTGTGCTGGGAGTGGAGCAGGGAGGGCAGGGGCCGGGGGGGGGGGGGCCCTTCCCTTCCCTGCCATCACCAGGTTTGGTGGAGACTCACTGAGCCTGAATGAAAACAAATGTAAAACTGATAGGTACATTTGTAACCCATTACCAGGCTGACTTTATGAAACTCTAAACTTGCTGGCAAGCGGAGGGAGATGGCGGCTTCCAAAATATTTTTTCTTAAATGAGAAAGTTGCTTCAGATTGTGCTGGTTCTTCTGCAGGCGTCTGGCTGAGGCCGAGGCCAAGCCCCTACACCTGGACCGTGGCTGCACCTTGCTCTAATCACCTGAGGCAGCACTTCCAAGCCCCTGGTGCACGTGTGGGTGTCACGTCCATGTCCCTCAGCCCCTGATCCCCACCATAAGGAAAAGCTGATCCATTGCCATGGGTGGGAACTAGCCAACAGGCCCCAGGGAAGTTTTAGGCAGGCAAGCTGGAGGCCATGGATCCCTGCTCACGCTTCCTTCGTGGGAGGGGCACCACAGCTTTCTGGCGTGGCAGCGGTGTGCTAGCATCAGTATCCCATTATGGACTTCTGTGATAGCCCAAGCACTCCCCAGGCCTCACCACACCACCAGCTCAAGAGCTGCTGGGGAATGGAGACATCAAAGGTGTCTCCTTTATTTATGAGTCATGTTCTCATTTCGTGACTCATTCTGCTCAAAGCACTTGTAGGCGATGCTTTAGCTATTCTGATAATGTATTTGTATAAAGCCAGTACCCAGCTGTTACATAACACAGCACATTCCCTGCTCTCCCAGGGACAGGGACGGTGTCACTGCAAAGGCACCACAGCCCAATGCTCTCTCCGGGGCAGGGGTCCATGGTGAGGTGTTGGCAGAGGGTCAGTGTGTGCCAATGTGTGTCTCATAAAAACCCCATAGTATCATTTCCACCCTTTCCCATCAGGGTGATGATATGACAGTGGCAGCTGAAACACAGGGCTCGAAAGCACTGGAAGCTCCATCCAGACCAGGGGATCACTGTGGGTCCCTGAGCACAGCCAAAGAGACCCAACTGTGGACTTGGTCCCTGTTCTGTTTTCATATTTACAGCTCTCAGTGCAGATTCTGAAATCCCTTACACCTGTCTTTTCATTGGTGGGAGCACAGTGAGGAATCATGAGGGGAGCAGGAGTGAATTTTCCATGGAGCACCAGGCCTCCTGCAAGGCGGCATCTCCCTGCACTTGTGAGCACCAGCGCAGGGTCTTGTATCGGGTTTCCATGTGCAAAAGAAGTTACCTGCCCAGGCAGGAGCTTTCATGGATGTGCTCACACTTGAAAATCTGACCTCAAATCTTGTGCAACCCACATGAATTTTGAAAGAAGAAATATTGGGTTTTATTTCTTAAAGGAATATAAATGTGATTTCAGAATAAATCAATAAAACACGACTTTGCTCAGTGGAATAAGCCAAGTGGAGACATGGAAAAATAAACTCTTTCTGACGACTCCTGCTGAAAGATTCTCATCTCTGTAGGTCATGGGATCAGCACTGGAATGGCAGCACTTGAACCCTGGCAGGCAGCCCACAAGTTTTGACAGATGTTCCTGGCACTGAAGCATGAGGATGCTTTGCCGATTGCTCCTGGGCTGGACAAGGCTGGCTCTTGGGCAGCTGCAGAGCCCCATGAACCACTCTGGGGGTCAGCCTGAGCCTCCCCCCACATCCCACCCCAGCATGGAGATGGTGGGCTGCAGCAGCATTAGCGGCTCATGGGGTAAGGCAGGTGTCAGGGGCAATGGTTGACGAGCTGGAGTCCCACCAGCAGCCTCTGGAGATGCTGATGCATCAGGAAAGGCTCCAGAGGCACCAGGGATGCATCTGCCTCTGTCTGTCCTGTTCATGGATGTGGGTCCCAATGTCCTTGGAGACAGCAGCTGGCCACCCCTGTGCAGGAGCACCTGGTTCCTGCCCATGCAGCCAGGACAGGGCTTGGGTACCCTTTGGGGCCCCACACCCCGTAGGGTTGCCCCACTTCTCCATCCTCTTATGGGAGGTGACAGTATGAGACCATGGAAGAGCGATTCGAGAAGGCTGGCAGGACAGAGCCCCACTGCCAGCTCAGAAGGTGATACCTGGAGTTCCAGCAAAGTCACTAAAATGGGGAGAAATTCTCATTTAATTTGGTTCATTTGTTATAATGATTCTTCACCATGGTCCATATTAAACACTTCAGTGATTTTTGCCTCTAAAACCCTCTTGCAGGGATTGTGATGAAAGGTATATTTATTGTACTTCAGCTTGGAAAGTTGTTTCAGATGTTTCCAATTCATCAACCAGTTCAGACATCTGTTCCTGGTTGGGGCAGAAAAACTTAACTCACACACTCACACACAAAAACTGCTCATTTTGGAGGGTTTTATGATGAACTTTCTAATCCTGACAAGTTGTCAAATAGTGCTAATAGCCACATCACCTGTGGTCCATCACCCCCGGCCCCAGGTAGGAGCCTGTGGCGACTGCTGGGCTCAGGGGGCTCGGTGATGTCCCCGACCCAGGGCTGCCCCTGCTGAGACCCCCTAGTGCCACCGTGAGGGGCTGCTCCTGGCAGGACATGACCAGGACTGCACAGCCGGACTGACCAGCCCTACTTGGGATTGCAAAATCTGGCTCTGAGTTGGAACAAAACTATAATATTTAGAAATACTCTGGTGCGCAAATCAAACCTCAAAAAAGATTTGGGGGAGGGGGTGGAGATGTTTCAGTGAGGCAAAAATCAATGACTTTGTTTGGTTACAACTAGTCAATAAACACAATCCATTTCTGCACCAAAAAAGGCAGCGAGGTCCTTCCAAACAAAAAATCAAAGTGATTCATTCAGAAAATGTCAAAACAGGATGTTTTGATACTGTCAGAATCTATTTCCAGATTTCTTTCAAAAGATATTTTGGTTCAATGGACCAGGTTGCAGGAAGTGCTGGGATTTTGGAAGAAGAACCACATGCTCTGACAGGACAGGGCAGACACATTGCCCTCCCTGTCATTGCTCTAAGATTTTCTTCCAGCCCGCATTAATCCTGGCTGCTCAGCAGGCTGGGATGGCCGTGAGCCCCACAGCTCTGGCCCTATGGCTGAGCCCTGAGGCCAAGGTGACGGCAGCGCTGCTGGGCTAGCGCAAAAATGAACTCCTCGAGTCCAGACAAGATGCACACACATGGGTACACATGCACACACACGTACACACACATGCACCCATGTGGACACACATACACACACAGACACAGATACACACACATGCACACACACGTATGCATACACACATGGGTACACAGGCACACATGGACACACACGTATGCACACACCCACGTGGACACATGTATGCACACACACACGTGGACACACACATGGGTACACAGGAACACATGGACATGCATATGCACCCATGTGCGCACACACAGACACAGATACACAGACATGCACACAGATGGACACACGTGCACACACGTGGACAGACATGGACACACACGTATGCATGCACACACGCACACAGATGCGCACACACACATGCACACGGGGGCACACACACATATGGACTCATACAGACACAGACACAGACATACAGACGCAGACACACAGACACATGGACACACAGACATTCGTGGTTTCTCCAGCCATGACAAGGGGTTTGGTGGTGGATGTGACTTTCCAGTGCAGCAACAGAGAGTGAGGAGTGAGATGCCACCTGCGGCCCCCCCCCACCTTCCCCATCCCCCCCCGACNCCCCGACACTCTGGGTACCCTTCTGGCTGCGCTGGCAGCTCTGGAAAACAGTGGCTTCCAGCACCAGGATGCTTTCCCAGGAGAGTGAGGTTCTGGGAATGTCAGCTCCTTAATTAATCCTGAGCCTTGTCACCTTCCTGGGGTGTGAACCCCCAGACACACTCTGCATCTGGCCCAAAGAGAGAGTGAGAAAACTTAATTGAACTACGTTCTTCAAATTCACACAGAAGTTGCCCTGTTTCCTTGGGCCAAGCAACCTGAGAGATTCCCACAGCCTAATCTCTGGAGAGAGACAGACTGTCTTGTGACTCGTCAAGTGCCACGGATCCCGGACGGGTGAATCTGCCCTCCGGTGCCATGCAGAGATTCTTTAATTAAAGCCAGTGTTGCCATGGTGGGGTCCAGAGAGCTCCTGACAGATTCAGGCTGGGGAACAACAGCTAACACACAATCTCATTAGCACCTGCAGCTCCAGCTGGTTATTGGATTGGGCTGCTTTGAATTTTTATTGTGTGGCCTCCCAGTTCTCACCCCTCTGGCAGCATGAGGAGCAGGTTTGGGGCAGGTTGCAATCAGCCCTGCTCTGCCCGGCACCAGCATGTCCCAGCGTGACAGGACCCTCTCTGCGGGTGTTGGAGGAGTAGCAGCTTCTGCTTGGGCCTTGGGAATAAGGCAGGTTCTGGTGAGCTTGGGCCAGGCATGGACATCTGTTACCACAGCAGTTCTGGAGGTGGAGGAAGGAGCAGATTCTGCCCTCAGCCCAGGGAAGAGCTGCTGACAGACAGCAGAGCATCTTGCACTCACCTCTGGAATGGGATAGCTCACAGCTATCTCACAGCTCCCAGCACTGCTGCCCATGCTTCCAGGCAGTGGTTTCCCTCAAGGTGACCATCCTACATGGACCAGTCACACCTGGGGAGTCAGAGCAGATCACACTGGTGCACAGGCAGAGAGAGGCTGCAGGCCAGTGCATGCTGTAAGAAAAGTGACAGGACGCAGAGGTGCCACCCATCCCATCCCATCCCAGGATGGTCATGCTGGGGTTTTCCCTGTCCACCAGCACACAGCCTATCTGCTGAAGTACTGATGAGGTCTCCAAGTCTGCTCCTTCCCCAGATTCCTGGCAAAACCCTTTTTGCAGTAATTCCCATATTTTCCAGCTTTATTTCTGAACTGAATGAAAATCAGAGTGATCCAACCTCAAAGCCAGGCCAAGATGCCAAGAGCATTGGGGCACCACCCTGGATGAGTAAAAAATGCAGCACTCACTGAAGGGCAGAGACTTGATGTTCCTCATCCTGCATGCCACTCTGCTATACCCTCCCATTCCCAGGCTCTCTCCATGGCCAGTGCAATTTCCAAACAGGGTGTGCTGAAGCCTTAGAGGCACCCTGGGCCTTGAGGAGCCGGGCAGCACTTGCTGTCACTGCAGTTGTGCTTCCAATTAGCTCACATCTGCTCCCACTCTCCCCGCGCCCACCCCACCTTGAGCACCTGCAAGTGATTTTATACAGCAATAACAGAAATCACGAAACCTGAAATGAATCTAAACAAAAGGAATAATTCAAATTATCCTTAACCCATTGAAGGCCAGGCCCTGTGTGCAACCAAAGGCTGCGGTTTTAATGTGCTCCATGACACAGAACCAGCTTCTCGACCCAATGCTTGATGACCTGCAGGAGCACCTAACGGCACAGCTGGCCCAGGCTCCCAGCGTGGTGGGTTATTTATGTTGGGCATGTCTGACACAGATGTGTGGGGCAGTCCCCCATAGCATCCAGCCTCTGCTGTGCAAACTGGGGGTCCCACAGTGACACTTGATTGCAGGTTCTAGAGCTTTCCAGCTGGAAGGAACAGATAGATTTGCATTGGGAAAGTTGCTGGGGCATCCTGTTCTGCCCTTCCACCCATGTTATATGATGTAAGATTTAATGCCTCCTTAGCTTATATATGCTGCTCCAGGCTCCACCTTTCAGGCCAGGCTCCTCCTGGGATGGCAAGATACCTTTCACACTGGATTCTTTGGTCCTCAGAGGATCATCTGGATGCATGCAACTGCTATGACTGAGCATCAGAGAAGCAGTAGAGAGCAGCAACTCTGACCTCAGTTCATGAATGGAGCTGTCCTATTCCATGGCCACTCTGGGGTTCCTGCCCTGGAAGCCTCCAGATGTCCACACCAGTTTTATTACTCTAGTCCAGAATTCTCAAAGGCCCAAATACATAAATAATAAAGCGCATTTTTAAAAAAAATTATTTCAGAAACGCACCAGCTTCTTTCAATATAGCCCAATTCTGAGGCATTTCTGTGGGTTGTTGCAAATGACCTCCAAGCAGGAGGTTAATGCTGGTGGTTGTGGTTAGCAGTCACCCATGAGCTGGAGGCTCCTGACACTGCTAACAAGGCACATGTGTGGGAACAGAGGATGCGGCGTGTGGCAGCACCAGGATTTCCTGTGTTTGGGGTTGACTGAAGCTCTCTGGCAGCATGAGATGCCAGGGTTCAGGCTTCCCTGACCTGCTGCAGCAGGCTCTGGGTATATGGCACTGGGCTGGCAGCAGGATGGTGCTGCCACACCAGCCCAGTGCTGACTCAGGGACTGGGGCAATGAGTCCTGGCGTGGAGGAGCCTCATGCAGCCACAAGCCTCTGAAAGGGAAGCACATCGGTGGGCAATATCTTTCTTCCTCTGCCCCACCAGTGGGTTGGCACACGTCCTCTCCTTTTCTGATGGCCTCCATCACTAAGGGTCAGAGGGCTCAGATCTGGGCTAAAGTTCCACCTTCACCTAAGGCTGGTTGTAATCTAATATTGGTTATTTCATTAGAGAACCCCATGTCCAGGGACCTGCCCTTGCATCTGACATCTTCGCAGCCTTTCTGTTCCAGCAGCAGAGGTGCGCTGCACACAGCAACTCGCCCTCTCCTGTTCCCTGCTCCCCTCATTCCCAGGCTCCAAAATTCCCAAATAAGCTCAACCCCAACCTGCATGGCCAACTGGGGACACAGCTGCAGAGCAGAGAACCAAGCACCAATTCCTCGCTGCTGGCATGGGGATCGCAACCAGCGGTGACTCATACTTCTGTATCCCCTGTATGAGTATGGGTGCCATGTGAACACCTGATAATTTGAGGGGTAAAAAGAAGCATTAGAGATGATTTATGCAGTAAATTAATGCCCACCATTCCAGAGAGGTGTCAGACGAGGAAAAGGTGAAGAAGGATTAAGGGCAGGAAGAAGGTAAGTTCCCCCACAGAAGGGTGGCCTGCCACCACAGATCTATGTATTTGTGAAGCCCATTCTCATCTGTCTCAGTCAGATAAATCACTCCAAGCCCAGAATTTTCAGGAATTCTCCTTACAAGCTGGGCACTGCTTTGACAAACTGCACTGCCAAAGCAATGCTGTTTTTAAAGCAGCAGTGTCATTTTACTATCATGCTGTAACAGCTACTTTTGCAGAGGGGGATCTGTACTCCTCTTCCTCAGCAGTCACAGTAAATGTGTTTTTCACTTTCTTACCATGCTTAAAATAGCATTAAGTTTTTGCTGATCACATGATTAAAAAAAAAAAAGACAAACTGAATGATGCAGAGAATAAAACCATGTGGCACAGTAAAAACAAATTAGGCTCACATATGTTTTGTGTAAACCTCAAGACTTGTCTGTATTAGATATCGGTAATGAAAATAATATTAAACTCTAACAGCACAGAATGCCATATGCTGAGGAATTAAAAGAGGAACAATGCATTTGCACAGGATGCTCCTGAATGGAAAATGCCCGCAAATGAGCATTTTTTCCCTTGGCTGTGGAAAAAAACCCTATCACTCTTCTACTTTTCCATAACTTTTTAGCAAGCTTTTAGGCACTGCTCTCACATCAATGGAAGATCTGTGTGCAGTCATCCCATGATGCACAGGAGGTTGGGACACAGGTCAGGACTGGCCATATGCAGAGCAGTGGGAGCAGTGTGGACCAGGGGCACTGGCAGGGGCCACGCTCTCCTCTGACCCCTGGCTCAGTGATGGCCACCAGGAAACAGCCTTGGTTTTGCCCTGCATACTGGGGAGAGGCATGGCCAGCGGTCCATCCCCATCCCTGTCCCTGTTCCCATCCCTATCCCTGTCCCCATCCCTATGTCTCCATTCTCCTCCCTGCACCGTCCTCATCCCACCCTACTGTGAGGCCCCCGGGCACAGCCCCGGGCAGGAACACGTGTTTCTCCCTCCTGTTTACGAGCTGTGAGTGGGGATCCTCGCCATGACTCACTGCCCGCAGCCACGGCTCAACCACAACTGTAACTTTCCAGTTTGCCTCAGAAACAGGAGGGAGGGCAGCACGGAGGGGGAAGAGCTGGAAAATGTTAGGAAAAGGCAGCAAAGTCTCTAAAGAGACCAGAGGCAGCTGAGAAAAACAACAAATGGTCTTAGTAGGATACTTACATTTTAACAAGAATTCCTTTAATTTAATCACAATAAGATTCACCAAGAGGAGGAAGAAACAGAAATCTTCATCTGAGCATTTAATGAAAAAATCTTCACACTACGGGCCAGTGCTTCTGCAATTAATTCCCCTTGGTGGAGAGTTTCCATGTGCACCTCCGGAGTCAGAGCTTTCACGCCTTGGCATTTGCAGAGGAACCAAAGGGTTGGCGGAGATTAATTCACTTTAGTCTTCTGCATCTTCCTCTGATGTTTGTGGCACTGCAGACATTGCCACAGCCACTCCCTGGGATGTCCAAAGTAGAAACACAAGAGGTAGCAGGGGACTCTGTTGGTGAGAGCAGCATCCATGAGGTCTTCGTGTCCCTGTCCCATGAGACCCCCCAGGATGCTCGCAAGGGAACTTGCAATGAGATGTCTGCAGTGGGCAGGGTAACTCTGCCCTGGGCAGTGGGATGTCACAGCTGGTAAGTGATTCTCTTGCCCTGCCCTGCAAATAAATAAACTCATTTGGGTTTTACATGGAGAGCAGTTTTTAC
The DNA here is from genome assembly GCA_013398015.1 of Oreocharis arfaki. Classification (NCBI taxonomy): domain Eukaryota; kingdom Metazoa; phylum Chordata; class Aves; order Passeriformes; family Paramythiidae; genus Oreocharis; species Oreocharis arfaki. The sequence goes on from VZRR01012451.1 coordinate 14,922, forward strand.
TGCCGGTGAGCTCAGCTGTGGTGCAGAGCAGCCCGAGTCAGACAATACAAATGACACGTCCTAAACGGCATTTTTAAAGGCTCAAAGCAAGCTTGTAAAGATTTTATTTGTATATGAGGCTGTAATGAATAAAGGAGTTGGCATTGCCGCCTCCACCACCCTCCAGGAGCCCTGTCTGCCTTCCTGAAGAGAACGCGTCAGGGAGCAGCAACCATGACGCCAGGCCCTTGGTGCCTGGGCAGCCGTGGCACAGGGCTCAGGGCACAGGGCTCAGGACTCAGGGTGTGGGGCTCAGGGCTTGGGGTACAGGCAGACATGGCTCTGAAGGGATCTCTTGCTCCCCATGCTCGGGGAGCAGGGCACCTCTCCCTGTCACACTGCAGGTGACAAGGTGCCCTGTTTTTAGGCTTGCTGCTTTGGGAAGTATCTTAACAGAAACCTACTTTGCATTTAACCATTTTCCTTGGGAAAAAAGCAGAACACAGGGATGGTGAGAGGCTAGGGAGGGCTGTCCGGAAGCCCTTGTCCAGGACAAGCTGGAGCAGCTGCACATTGACCTGCTCTGAGCCTGGCTGCCCCTGTCATGCCATGCCCGGCTCCCCAGGCAGCTCCTGACCCCCCCCAGCCTCCCCAGCACAAAATCCAATGCTGCTCTTTCCCAGACACCCTTCCCAGGCTGCACATGGTGATTTCACCAGCTAATCCCGGGCAAGTGCTGAACCATTGTCTGCCCAGAGCTGAGCTAGGATATTATGGCTGGGAAAACTTCCTTCCGATCTGCAAGCTGTGTGAGCAGAACTTGTTTAAAATAGCTGCTTTGACAAACAAACAGAGCCAGCTCCATTTCCATCAGCATCTCCCCTCCTCAAATATCAACATTTGCGTTTTGGTAACAGGAGATGGCCTTTGGAGCAACCACAGCCGAAGCCATGCGGATCCTTGCCAGCATTGCTGGCAAAGGGCAGGAACGAGGAAGATGCTGAATGGCCAATTTGGGCAGTGACAGAATCCCTGGTGTTCCAGCAAGGCCCCGCCAGCAGCCACTCTCCCTGCCTAGATCATGGCCCCACAGGGTGCCTGAGTGGCGAGAGGCACCTCAGGCACCTCAGGAACAGGCTGGTGTTCCTGGGTGCGTTCCCTGGGATGGAAAGGAGCATTGCTGTCAGAAAGCCTGTGAACCACAAAGCATCCTGAGGACAGACTTTGAAGCCCACGTTGTTTTCATTTGGATGTTATTATTAAAAAAGTCACTTGCGTGTTTTCTGGTAAAACAGTTTCCTGCAATGTTTCCTCTTCTCCTCCTGCTCTGAGAAGAACCTGATAGGAGCACACATGGGGCCTGACTGTGGGGATGGGATGGGATGGGATGGGATGGGATGGGATGGGATGGGATGGGATGGGATGGGATGGAGGTAGTTGTCTCATCAAAAACCTCTGCAAGTGACCAGGGTGGAGGTGGGGACAACATCCTGGGCACCATGATCTTATCAGGCCTAGTTGATGCTGGGTGCCCAACCTGCCATCTCCCAGAGTGGGGCTGAAGCTGAAAAGAGCAGGAGCTCTCTGGGTTTCCAGTAGCCTTGCTGCAGGCAGTGCAGAGGCAAAGGGAAGAAGTTCTGCGGAAGAAGGAGAAGGCTGAGTGACTGGATTGGTCTGCAGCCACTGCCACTGCTCAGGGGACTGTGGGGTTGGGCCACCCACCTGGCAGCACAGCCCTGCACAGCTGCCCCTGTGGGCAGAGCCATGCTGCAGAGCCATATGCCATGGTGCTGCAGAGCCGTATGCCATGGTGCTGCAGAGAATCGGGTTGCATCTAGAGGTGTTTGATAAAGCCAAACAGTTAGGCTTGTCCAAAAATGAAGCAGCGTGGCATTGGAACAGGGAGGAACCTAGGAGTGCTGCTGCTGCCTGTCCAAGCCAGTTCTTCAGAGGAAAGGGTGTCCTGTGCTTTGGAAATCACTTTCTCTGACTTTTAAACCCAGAGGATCCCTGCTTAGCTGGAAACTACCCCTCCAACAGAGAAAATTAATTATGTCCCAAAGACAGTGCAAGAAGCAGCAAGGAGGCCAGCTGGAAGCAGCCTGAGTCCTCTTGCACCCAGGACCAAGTTCCATTTTCCATGACATCAGTGAGTGCTTTGACTGCAATGCCAAAGTAACCAAGGTCTGTCCCAGGTGCAGACAGCTGCCTTCATGGAGAGCAGAAAATCCAGGCCTCTGGATGGTGCTCCCAGTGCAAACGGGTCCCTCCCTTCTCCTTATTTGTAGGGATTTAGAGTGTATTGCCCTGAGCCACAGTGCAGGCTGGTCTGTCCCCAAGCTGTGCGGGGAGAGCAGGACCCACCAGGCCTGTACCGTCCCGTTGCCCAGAGAGCCCCAGTGAAGAGGAGCCGGTTTGGGACTGGGCATCCCCCTGCCTCTTCTGTTGCTGGCCACAGATGGCAGCCTCTAAGGGGCTAGGGAAAACAAGGGGGCTGCCTTGGGGGTGGTGGGTGACTGTGTGCACTTTTGCCGTTGGGTGAGGGTGCACGTAGCCGTGAGAGATGCTTTCAGCCCTGGGGACTGGGCATGAACTGGCAGAGAGCTGTCCCCAGGGCCTCATCCACCCAGATCAGTGACAGGACAGGACCCTCACTGAGGGAGATCATTTGACTCCAGTAACAACAGCCCTTGGGGACAGCTCCTGCTGGGGTCAGTGCCCTGTTGGGTGACACTGTGTGTGCAGCCTATGCAGCGCACAGCAGCCCAGGATGGATGCGTGCAGCCTGCTCCTTCCCACACTGAGATGGCAGCACTGTCCCTGCAGACACTGTGAAGAAGGTGTGAAGTGATATAGCAGAGTGAAGAGAGGCATGGGGACAGCCAGGGGGACACCACCATCCTCAATTGCAGTTGTATGTCAGGGATGGTCCCTGCTCAGCTTGGGTATCTCAGCTCCCCTCCACTGCAGCACCAGTCCTTCAAGCCCAGCTCGCCATGTGGTATGGGGCCATTCCTCCTGGGACTGAGCAAGGCAGAATGGGTCACTGGCAGAGTTTCAACACAGCTCCTCTGAGTCCCTCCCTGCACAGCTTTCAGGCTCCAGCACAGCCAGGCAGCCTTGCCATGAGCTGGGGAGGCCTCGCACCATGCGCTGCCTCCCCTGCCAGCAGCACTCAGGTTACACTTGACATAGTGAAGTGGCAGCAAAATGGATTTAATTTATTTACTTTTTAAATGCAATGGTGGAAAACAAAACATGTTGCAAAAGTTGTTTGTTTCGTACCAGCTCTGCACAGACCCGCTGCGGAAGGAGTGGCTCCTGGCAGCTCAGCTCTTCGGAGACCAGCAATTGCTGGGCTTACACTCTGTGCCAAGGACCAGACGGCTGCTGGAGACACCCTCCCTCCCTAGGGGCTGCGCTGGGCACGGCCAGGCCTTGGACCAGGCCAGCTCCCCGGCCAGAGTGCCTGTGACCACAGGGGCTCCTGGGACCACTGGGCTGCAGTACCCGGTGCCAGGCAGAGCCTGAGCAAATGATGAGGCAGAGGTGCTGTCAGTGGGGGGGCAATCTCCTGCCCACCCTCCAGCAGTGCCCTTGAGCTGTTCCGCCCCATGCCTGCTGACTTCCAGACCAGGCATGGGGCAGGGAAAAAGAGGGAGTGTGCCTGTCCAGTACCTCTGGGGAGAAGGGGCACCCACCAATGCAGCTGACACCTCCTCAGGTGGGACAGAGCATGTGGACAAGGTGGTAGTCATTGGCAGGGCTCACCCATCCCACCAGCAGTGGGGCGGCCGCTCTGAAGAGGGGCTTGGCAGCGGTTGGGCTGGGGCTGGTGTGTCCAGAGAGCCCAGCCCCGTGATGCACCCCTAGGCACCATCCCCCTTGGTCCAAACTTTCCCGTGGCACCATCAGCACTCAAAATTTATGAGGGACCACCAAGCCTGGGCATTGTCAAGCACCTAATTGAAAACACTGTAAAGGCAACACGGCAGCATGGCCTGAGAGCCGATGCTGATGGCCACCCAGGTGCCTTGTGGCACCGGGGTCCCAGCACAGCACAGCTGGCATGCAGTGGCAGTGCCAGGCCAGGATGCCACTTGGTGGGCACTGCTTGGCACCAGGTCCATCTCAGTCAGGCATCTGTGGAAAGGGGAGAGGCTCTGGGGAAACCTCCCACAGATGTGCTGCCTCCCACACAGGAGGGTGCTCTTTCCCAGAACTTTGGTTAGGAGATACTCATGAGTTAATTAATCCTTGAGTTTTTAAGCAGAGACATATTTATGAGCCCTGTAAGAGGCTGGGGCCCAGAGAGACGTTTCTTTATTCTTCCTCCAGCTCAGCTGAAGGAAACCATAAGGGGAAAGAGCGACTGAGCCACGAAAGCATGGAAGATGGACTTCAGGCTGGTGATGGGGAAACAAACCCCAACTTGCCAGGGTGGGAACAGTGGCCAAATGACTGCTCCCTTCCCTCTCCTTTGTCTCCTCATCCTTTGTCTACACTTGGTCAATGGGTGCCAGGGTATCTCCAGTTTGAAGCGCAGATGTGGAGCCCACATGGGTTTGAGTACCCACCATGAATCTCTCCAGCTCTTTCTGCTGGAAGGAAGATGTCATGGTCTCATTTGTCCCCTTCCCTGACACCTGTGGGGAGCATTGGCCCCCAAATTCCAGCTCCCCATGCCAGGGGGATCTGACAGGCTTTTGTGTCAGGAGATATAGGACATGGCTGTAAGCAAGTGGAAGTTGCTGTTGGTGCTGGCAGCCCAGGGTGCAGAGTGCAGCAGTGCTCCGAACATCAGCCAAGGCACCAATGTAAAGCCAAGAGTGGAAGACACATCCACTGTGCTTTTGCTGGGCTCTGCTGCATCCCAAGCAGCCGAGAAAATGTGTAATGGGGACAACCAGATGCCTTCCTGGGCAGGGCACATTTTTCCAGACTAAAAGCTTGGAACAGAGGCTATTTTGCTTTATCCCTTTCCTCCGAGTGAGCTGCTTATGGCATTCCCTGTCTCTCTGCAATCACCAGTTTATCTATCCACCTCAGATGATGCTTCCTCAGCTTTACTGTGCATCTTGCAGTGGAGAAATGTGGCCACCACATGTTGGCAGCAATTGAATCCTGGGCACATTTTTTCTCTGCGCAGCCTTTAAGCTGTGGGAACCATTTCAAAGGAAACCATTCCCCCTATAACATGCTTGTGATCTGAAGATGTCTATTTAGATGGCAGCCCGGCATTAATTTAGCAATTCACTACAGAGTTTGGCGTGATGTTTAAAGCACTAAAATAAATTGTGGTGAAGTAGTTTCCCTCAAACCAGATTGTGTGGTTTACATTATTTGTCAACCTTAAGTACAACTGGCATGTTTGTATCACTCATGCAAAGCCCCATTGTGCCTCTCTAGAAGGGGGAAGAATCCGCACAGAAATGCATCCAAGTTCCTGCCCCGGCAGTTTCATGTCCCTGGGAGATCTGCCCCGGAGGCACGCAGCCCAACTGGCTGGAAGAGAGCCTGGGCTTTCCTCAGGATGATGGGTGTTAAGTGCAGGCTCATATAGGTTATATTACAAAGGGCCGATTTAATCAGATGCAGATTTGTGCTCTCTGCCTGCAGTGCCTAAACTCCACCAAGCCACGATGACTTCGACACACACACGCGAGAGCACACACGCACGTTGCCATGAGAACCAGGCTGTAGGGTAACCTGGGAGGCTGCTCGCCCACCAAGGAGGGTGCTCACGGCCAGCACTGGTGACAGCCTGCCCTGCTGCCCCACCACTTGTGGCCTCTTGCCCTGCCCAATGTGCCCAGGGTACGGTTGTGGCCAGGAACAGCAGGGAGGGAAGGAACAGGTGAGGGAAGGCTGCCTTCTCGGGAGTCTGACGGGGATCTGGGTCTGCCTTCTGGCAGCTCCTCTCTCTCCGAGGGGCTGGTTTGATGATATCCCAGTCATGCAAACAGCCAAGGAGAGCTGGGACGGGCTGCAGGCTGCCTGCCTCACGCACGGGACACCTGGAGAGGTGTTCACCTCTGTCCTGGCTGAGATGTTGCCCCAGCCTGGCTGGAGCATCAGGCACCACTGCGGGGTCCCTTGTGGCGCCTGCCATGCCTGGCTGTCCCTGCTGCCGTTGGCTGCCGGTGATCCGTGTTCCGTGGGGATGGGTGCAGGGTCAGGCAGGGACAGCACAGCGGCACTTTTGCCAGCGCCGCCGGGAGCAGGTTGGCGGGGCGTGTTGTGGTGTTGCGCCTGCCTCTGGGCGAGCAGGCGGGATCTCATCTGTGATCTCAGTGCTTTATCCCTTCCTTCCCTTCTCTCAGTTGCTGCAGCCAGAGAAATCCCCGGATGGCTGTCACAGCTCTCCGCACACAAGCTGGCTGGCAGTGCCGAGGGTGTTTCATTCCTCCACCTCCCAGCGACTCCCCGATGCCAAAAGAGCCATCCTGTGGGAAGCAGCCGAGGCTCTGCACTGACACAATTGCACTCCCACATCTCTTCCAGCCCCTGGCAGCTGTCGCAGGCTCCCAACTGAGGGTTCTCCCTACCCCACTGAGCCCACATCCCGGGGCGCAGGGACCATGGGACAGGTTTGCTTTGCAGGATACAGGCTCCCTCCTCTCCTCCTGGATGGTGTCATCACAAGCCCTTGGGATCACTGTCCAGTGACCAAGGTTCTGCTGCCCCCCTCNCCTCCACCTGCCCCCTCCTCTACAGGTCTCTGGGCCCTGCTTGGAGCATGCTCCCCACCGTGCCCCCAGAGGAGCTTGGTAGGCGTGTGACCTCCACGTTCTTCTCTCAGCAGCATTTCTGAATTGTAAGAGACACCCAATTTTCTGGACATTAAATTGAGACGACAAAAAGCTCTGTTGCTCCCCAGAGCCGCCTGTGCTCTGGCCACGGACATGTTTATGCTTTCACTGGGTGATGGTAGAAACTCCTTCGCTCGAATGGGAATTCCAAAGGACGAGCAGAAGCAGAACCAGGTTGGACAGACATGTGGTAGCACCGGCTGCAGCCCACGGACGCAGACGCCCGTCCCCTCTTCTCCCAGGTACCCAGGGAGCGCCTGTTCCCGGCAGCGCCTGTCGATGAGACACTGCCCAGAAGGGCTGCACAAAAGCTCCCAGCCACGGCATTAAGTAATTGTCACATTTTTCTTCTGTAAGGATTAACGTTCCTGCTAACCTTGCAAACCTTCATTGAGCCATTGTCACCCCCCGAAACGCGGCACAATCGCCAAGGGATTAGGATGTCTGCGGAGCAGCCTGTCCCCGCTATTGTGCGCTCCCGGCGGGGGGAGGAAATCCTGCGACATCAGCCGATGAGTCCCTGCAGCGGGGACGCCAAATTCACTGCTGGCCGGGCACACGGCATCCCCAGGGGAGCCAGGGGCCGAACGCCTGCGGTGGCACCTGGGAGCTGTCCCTGCAGCGGGTGAGCGGCCGGGAACCTGGCTGGGCTGATGGCACCCGCGCTTGGGGCTGCCCTCCCAGCACGGGCAGCCCCTGCCCTGGGCACTAGGGAGCCTGGCAGTCCCCAGCCCTGTCCCCTCTGGGCAGCAGGTCTTCCCGCTCAGCTTTGCCAGTGACTGGGCTCTTGGGTGCTGAGGAAATCCCATAAAAATTTAACAGGAAATACAGAGCCATAAAGGGAAGTTCCTGGCATTTTTGTCAGCTGTCAGCAATGCCCGCTGTGTGCACTGTGCTCAGGCACCTGGCAGCCACAGCAGGACTGTGGCCAGGCCAAGCTGGATTAGCAGCTCATTCTCAAGGCCCTCCCTTTGGAGCAAGAGCAGATGAGCATGGCAGCAGCACAGACCAATGTTCTTGGGAACAGACTCCAGATTCTGCAAAGCTCAGGCTTGCAGACAGGCAGGACAGGCAGAAGCTGTGTTGCAAGGATGCAAGAGGAAAAAGGAATGCTAAAGCAAACCCAAGATTTATGCACGTAGGTCCCAGGAGGGTCCTACAGAGCTTATAAATGACAATACATATTGTCATTCCAACCCCCATGCTCAGTAGCAAAGGAAAAGGAGTGGGAAGTGTCTCCAGCACTGTGGCCATTGCACAACAACAGAGAATGGAAAACAACTTCATCAGCTTCTCCCCAGCATCTGGGCGCTGCATCAGCATCCCTACTCCCATGGCGCTTTCCCAAGAGAGAACCATCCCTTCTAGATAGGGACATCCCATGGGGAGGATGGGGACAGGAGAGACCCAAGTGTGGTGCTCAGAGACCAGAGCCTGGCATCCTTCTGTTGTGCCCAGTTTGGACTGCTCAACCAGCAAAAACCAAGCTCCAGCCCTCTGCTCCATGCAAATAAGGACTCCTCCAACCAAGACAGAGTGAAGTCTCCATCATGGATGTCTCTGAGTGCTCTAGGTGTTCATTTCTGGAAAAGAGTTGGAACAGGCTTATGGAGAGGCTGGGTTGGGGCTGATCTCCTGCAGACCTGCACCAAGAGGATCTGTCATGGCAGATGCAGCATCTGGATGCCTCTACCCAGCAGGATCTGGACTTGCCAGCCTTTTGGCAGGGCACTCGGTGTTTTGAAGCCAGGATTGTTACTGCTGTGCAGTGGGATTTCATGGCAGTTTTTCATAAGCTTTGCATGTGTTTGATAGTACAAATAGGAACTGAATCTCCCCACAAGTAACAGCAGCCTGGCTTCCTGGGGCCTGCTGGGGCTTGAGAGGAAAGATGTCCATTCACATTCAGAAACTCTCGGTATCCACTGGGCACACAGGGACAATTTGGCTTCTCTGGCGTCATGGCAGGGGAAGGGCTTCTCACTCTGCTTTGAGGATGTACAGGTGATCGCGCATGGGAAAAGAGCACTCCTAAAACCAGATGGCAACCTGGAGCTTCTCTGCTAAATCTGCAGCAGGAGCTTTCCCTAGACACCTCTGCTGAAGGCAATAAATGGGTTTTGCATTTTGATCTCTTTTGTTTCATCTGGACTAACTTTGAGAAACAAGTCCTGCAGTCAGGCTGGCTCTTCTTGGTCTCATCTCCTGAGGCTGAAATGAGCCCCCATGGACAAGGAAGGACTGTTGAGGGCACTCAGAGTCTCCCTGCACCTCTGTTGGGCTTCTTCTTGTTGAATCCCCCTCAGACCACACCTTCTGTTCCATCAGGGTGTCCATTTCCAAAAAGCAGGTGGTGACTGTGGTGACCAGGATCCACCCCGAGACATTTGGAGGGATGCTGATCTTCAGAAGGCAGCAGCAGACAGGCTTAACGCCTGTTGAAAATTAGGGTCTGACTGTACACACTGTCCTTAAAACACAAGCAGCTGCAAAATTCTTGGTCTTCCAAAGGTAGGAGGTGGTGATGCCTCCACTTCGCTGGCCTGGTTTGCTCTGTGTGGGGTAGATGGTGGCCATGCACACGCAACGGCTGCAGTGAAATTGGGAAAGTTTCACTGGATTAATTTTTCACCAGAAGAGGTTGTCCAGGATGGGTGTACCACCTTGGGAGCAGAAGTCAGCTGATGCCAGTGCAGCCACCATCACGGAGGTCCAAGCCACCGCAGTCTCCGCTTCACTAGCTCAGCGTGACCCATGGCTATTGGCTATTCCGGAGATGGTTTCCATGAGGACTTCTTTTTGGTAAAAATGTTGAACAATTCTGGTTTCATTCCCCCCCCACCCCGCCCCCGCCATGTGGAGCGGGAAAAATTTTGAAATCTTGAACATTTTTGAGGGCTTAAAAACAGTTTCCCACCCAGTTATAGCCACCAGTCTCATCAGGATGTGTTTGAAAACCCTCCAGCAGGAGCTGAGCAGAGCTGGTCTCAGCTGGATACTACTCTCAACGAGAAATGCTGTGGCAAAGGGTCATGTTTCTTCAGAAAAAAAGTATCTTCAATAGCTCAGGAAGTTATTAGTGTCTGCTAACAATAAGAGCTTTGGATTGATTCAATAGATGCTCATTTTAATTGTAAAATGCCAGTAATGAGAAATGTGCCATCCAATGACTCATTTTTCCCTTGTAAAAATTATTGGACATTTTTATTAGTTTTACAAATGACAGGACCTCGTATTTCTGAGAACACTTTATACAAGCCTTGCACAAGCCCACTCTCATAAAAGCGTGTCTGTGGTGACATCCAGAGCCACAAGAAGGGGAGCGGTAGAAAGGCCCAAAGTGGTGAGGACAGCCCACAAGTGGAACTGGCAGGACTGAACCCCAAGAGGGTGGGAAGGGGTGGATACAGCACCGGAGACATGAGCCCCGGCACTCCTTCCCAGCAGTGCCTTTCTGGAGAGGCACGGGGCAGGCAGGGGGATGGGTGCCAGTCGGCGCCCGGAGGTCTGCCCGGCGCGGAGCCCCGGCGCGGGGCAGCCGCCGCGGCGCTGAGCGGCCGCCTGGGCGGGCGATGTGCGGGGCGCAGGGAGGGCAGGAGCCAGCCCCGGCCGAGCAGAGCTGAGCCAGGTAAGCGCCGTCCCACGGCAACGGGCAGAGCGGGACCGCGGAACCTCCTCCTGCGCTCCCACGGAGACGCTGCTTCGCGCCGGTAGCCCAGCGCCCGGCGTGATCCATCCTGGTGTTATCTGTGCTGGAGACAGCCGGGCCCCGGTGCGCGATGAGCGCAGAGCTCGCCTGCCCTTGGTTTGCGAGAAACACGATAAGGGGTCAAGCGCGGCCAGGGAGACGGGGCAGGGACACCGGGACATCCCGGAGCAGCCCGGCTGCAGGAGCAGCGCTGCTGGACTGTGGCTGGACGGGCTGGAGGGGAGCGGCGGCAGCAATTCCTCCTGCTCCAGAGAACAGCAGAGCTGCTTTGTCCAGACTGTGCTCTTTTAAAAAACCCAAGCGATTTCCCATGGAGAATTAATTTGCACAAGGGGAAAAAAAAGTCGTTTTAGAGAATTTGTCATTCAGCATTTCATTTCTCCTCCCTTGCTGACATTATTTGTATTTTTGTTTACACTTCCTCATGAGAAGTCATCTGTGATTCTGCATAGTGTACCCGTGAGCTGGCATGATATGACATAATGCAAGAGCTGAGATAGCCCAACACTTCTATTTTAGTTTGGAGGATATTTTAAACTTTATGTTATCCAGGAAATTTCTGAAATATTTGTCTTCATTCCAAGCCAAAATGAAAACAATTTTTAAAATGTCGGAAGTTCCCGTGAAACAAGTAGCGAGAGCTTCCAGCTCCGCCACCGAGCGTGACAGGGCGGCTGGTGGAGAGGCCCCAGCCTTTTGCAGGAGAGTGGCAGTGGGCATTGGAGAGCAGGGAATGGGTTTCTGTGTGCCAGGACATCCCAGGAGGGACCTGTGGTCATTTTACAAACCCTCTCTGGTTTGTGGGGCACCAGTCTAGAGAGGGAGAGGCTCAGCGGGGCTGCAGGCAGGAGCCTCCTCTGAGCCACCAGCCCCAAAGCTGCATTTGCCAAGGCTGAGCTGCTGTGGGATAGGCAGGGCTCTGTGGGGGCTGCAGGAAGCCAGGGTCCACATGTCTCTGTGTCTGGGTAGAAAGTGCTATCAGATTCTCAAAGTCTTTGCCTTTGCCTCTGCGCTGAGACACTCAATCCTCAGAGCTTTGTTTTGTATACTCTGGGAACTGACAATTTGTAAAGACATGCTGCTGGGCTAATCCTCCATCAGCTCCTGGAGCGGAGGCCAGCTGGATCTGGCAGCTCTCTCCCTTCTCCCACTTCAGCCTGCTAAAGCAGTGAGTGTGTGTAACCAGTAGCTCACAGGTTTTGACTTATACGCAAAGCAGAGCAGCAGCTTTCCCAGCCGGCAGCCAGGACAGCACAGGCACCTTGTCTTCTGCCAGCGTGGTGACCGCGGGGCGGCAATGCCGGCCATGCCAGTGAGGTGTGTGTACCGTGTGGGTCCTGGCGGCGATGCCAGCCTTGGTGCTGAACTCATCTTGGCCCTCCGCTGGCCTCAGCCATTGCTATGCCCTGGAGATGCTCTCAGGGAAGGGAGCTCTTTCCGCAGCATGGTTTGCTTTCGCTGCACTCCACAAGCTGATGCATCAGGGAAGTGATAAAATTAGACTCTAAAAAAGACACCTTCCTCTTTGTATGCAGGAAATCTCACAAAGGGCAAAGGGTCCCTTGCCCATCACCCCATGCACAGAGCTCACCCACAGTGCAGTGGGGTCTGCCGTGTCTGGGGGCCCCTGGGAAACTGTGGGAGCTGGGTGTCCATCAGACTAGCCCCTGGAAAATGGGATCACCCTGCAGCCCTCGGTGGGAAGGTACCAGTGCCGTTGCTTGGCATGTACAAGGCCTCAGATTTCAAGAAAACTCACTTTTAAGCTATTTGGGGTCTGTCAGAGAAAATGAGTTGCAGTTTCAGCAGCCACTTGGTCCTAGTTTAACCCTGGGAAAGCAACAGTGTTACAAATATTTACCTGATGAGGAAAACTATCAATATCCTTGAAACTTACATTAAAAAATCCTGAACTAGAGCATCTTGTGGGTTTTGCTTTTTTCTCCTGCTGATTTGTTTCACAATATGCCAGAAGCATGGCTTGAGTTAGGGCTTTGGCAGGGGCTTTTATCATGATTGATACAGTGGAAAATAGAAAAGAAATTTGGTTATCAGAGGATGCCAGAACTCAGCTTCCTAGCACATACATTCAATAATGCAAAAGTTCTCCTTTAAAGGTTTCCTTAGAACAAATCCCAGTTATCACAAAACTCATGGAGATCTATTAAATTACATTTTAATAGTGGAGAACTCATTCCTGGCCAGGCACAGCAGTGAAAGTATGTTCTCTCTTAGGCAAAAGTAGCCTCATCTCCCATCAAAATTCTGAATGTTACCATGTGAAAAACTTACTTGGAAATGAAACCCCAAAGCTCCCAGGGCAGAGGCACCATGAGAGACCACCCCACTGCTGGATCCACTGCCCCACTGCTTGTCTGGCTATCTTCTTGCTTCTCCTGCCCTGTGCTGGGATTGGTGTACCTCCTGAAAAAGCCAGGCTCGACCCATCTCTTCCTCATGCTGTCATCCTGTAGATATTGGAAATACATACAAATGCAGGCACGGGCGTCTAAAGAGTCTGATGTGCGCACTTAGTGCCGCAGTGTGGGGTTATCGGGGGTGGTGATGCAGGGGGACGTGGGGTGATGTGAGGTGATTCAGGGTGCTGATGTGGGGTGCAGGCTGGGCCAGCCTCACCTTGAGGTCCCACATAATGAACGCATCCAAAAACTGAAAGGGGGCAAAAGGCAGAAAGAGAGGACAGAGCTGCCGTAGTTGTACTACCGGTCCCTCCCACCAAGGGAGCCTTTCACTCCTCATCCTGCCCATCTTGGACTCCCCTTGCCCTGGCTCCAGGACCCTGAACCTTGAACCCAGTTCCTCCATCCTGGCCTCATTCTGCGGAGCCGGGCTGGGCCTCACTTGTCTCTGTGTCTGTACAATGACCAAAACCCCCAGGCAGAATTAGCTCGTTGCTCAGCACTGCATCCAATTAATTATATAGTTTAAGACACAATGTGTAGACATTTCCCATCCACACCAAAGAGCTTTGCTGGAAACCTCTGCAGAACTGCTGCATGGCAGAAGGTGGCTGGGCACGAGCCGAGACATGTGCCCTCGGCATAGGCACGGGAGAGTCCCAAGCTGTAATTAAAGTAATTACGGGTGTTCTGCAAATGGCTCAGATTATAGCAGAGCGAGCACATCACTACAGCTTTTGCTGCACAACGTTCCACTCCACGTGTTTTCTGCTGATCTATTCACCTGCTTTCAGTGCAGTGATGCTGCTGGGCCAACATGAAAGGGTCCCTGCCCAAGGGACACGTCTGCTGTTAGTGAGGACACGCAGACAGGCACTTCCCACCCACTGGTGTTGTGTTGGTACAACCCAGAGCACCAGCATCCATTCTGTGGGTAAGCGGGAACCTCCAGCTCATGCCTGGGGCATTTCCAAACTACCCCAGCATCCCAAAATCACGCCGGGGTCCCAAAACTGCCGCAAGTCCCTTCTGCTGCAGCCTGTTCTCTGTGGGCATAGCTGGGCCAACGAGGAGCTCTGTGTCACTCCCAGTGCCAGCCCAGGATCCAGGGCTCAGCTCTTGCTGTGGCAGGTGACCCATGGGCTGCTCGGGACTCCCAAGGTTGCCAGCCTGTCCCCATACAGTGATGGAAGCCCACATCAATTACAGGCTTCCTGCATGTCCCGCCTGTGGGGTTTTGTCACACATGATGTCCCACATCTGGGACTCACCAGTTGGAGATGGCACTGCTATTTCCATGTTGAACTGTAGCTTTTTTACCCCCAGCCGTTCCAGGGCTTACAACTATTGTGTTGGGTTTTTAATGTTGCAAGAATTTATATTGGGAAAAAAGTGCTTTTTTTCCCTCTACGCCTTGGGAAATGTCATCCAGCAGGAATGTTCCCAAGAGCCGATCATGGCTGAGAGGAGGATGAGCTTGAGCAGGGGCTGCATGCCCAGCTACCATCCCTGTCCCAGTCTCCCAGGACTGGCTCACAGGGCTGTGGCTCCCTTGGGTGCCCCATTCGTGCTCCTCAAACTCTGCCCCATGGTCCTGGGGGACATCAACAGCAGCAGCAGAGGCAGGAGAGAGGGAGCAGATGCCTGGAGAGGGACAAGCTGCTCACAAAGCCACTCCTGCTGCAGAGGCTCTTGGTTTCATGTCCTCTCGGCTGTGCCAGTGGCCTCTTCCACTTCCAGCTCTGGATGGAGTTTACAAGAAATGCTGGAAGTCCCAGCCCTGTGGTGTGTCATCATTCAAGCTTCTCTTTAATAGCATCCCAAAGTAATTTATTTTTCCCAAACATCAAAGCCCCCTGAGCGATGCTGGCAGATGCAGGGCTTCCCCCCAAACCCAGGTGGCTCCTGCATCCCTCTGCCCCGCTCGCGGGGGCTGGACACCCTCCTTGGCTGTGCCGGGGAGAGCGATGGTTTCAGGGGGGGCCGTGGAGCCAGGGGAGGCAGAGCTGTGACACTGCGCGCAAGATGAGAAGGCAGATCTTCCCCCTGAAAACACAAGTGAGATGTATATGGATTGCCCTGCTGTGAGGGTGCTGATGCCTTTTCCAGGCTCAGCATCACATCACAGACCACTTTTGGGAGCAGGTACCACGGGAAAAAGAATAATAATGAGAAAGAAATAACAAGGAGATGGAAGTCTGTATCTCCTTCTCTTCTGCCAGGATTCAGAGCCACCCTCCACCCTCTGGCATGCCAGGGGCACTGTGGATGCAGGCAGAGCATCTCCTCAGTTGGCCCTCTGTGCTCAGGGTATCTCCCTGTTCCCCCATGCTGCTGTCCTCCAGCTGCATGAGTTTTGTAGAGGGAATTTAACAGAAAAATTGCAGCAGCTCCTGCCTCTACAAACACAGCATGCTGCTGTCTCTGCCAGCACTCCATGCTGGTTTGACTCAAGGAATCTGTGACATCTGTCCTGCTGTGATCTGTAACAATATTGGGATTAAATTAGCTTCCCTGAGCTGCAGAGAGGTCAGTGTGTAAGGCCTCTGGTTAATCCAGCAGGCCAGAGAGAACAGAAGCCTCTCTGCATTGGGAAAGGAAAACAACGGGGTCTGTTTGCAATCCATGGAGCTAATTCAAACAGCATTCCTCAAACAACAGGGGAAAAGGGCCTTCAGAGCAAATGGGAAAAGAGCATTTCCCAACATGTGCATAATGTTGCTCCTTGGGGAGAGGGGAAATGTCCAGACTGCACAGACGAGGTGCCAGAAAACCCGGCAGGCACAAGAAAGGGGTTTGAATAGCCAGGGAGCTGGTGGGGCACACGGGAACCATCCCCTGCCCTGGGCATGGCAAGCCTAGAGCAGGTCAGTCCTGCTGGAACGCTCCTGACCGGCCCACAGGGAGCGGGGGTGCAGGCAGGTACCTGGCTGCTGCCTGCACCACATCTGGGACAGGATGGGGCATCTCATCCCACCCACCTCTGGGATGACAGGATCTTGCTCTCCTGTCACCTACAGAGAGTTTTACACTGAAGCAATTTGTATGGCTCTGCAGCTTGTGGCTCTCAGCACCAACCTGGATGACGATCCAGGGACAATCCCAGATGGAGACACTTCCAGCACGGGCTGCTGCCAGGCTGCCAGCACTGCCGCCTGTGAGCGCAGCCCGTGAGCAGCACTGACTGGATGAAAGCCCGGGCTTGCTTGGGAAGCAGAGGCATGCCTGGGTGATCCTATCAGGAAGTCAGCTCCACATCCTCTGGCTCTTACATCTCCCATAGACGGCATGATCGTGGTGCCTGACCCCCAGTGCTGGCTGTGCAGCCCCTGCCAGGAACACAGTTATCTTGCAGCCAGAGCAAGTGTCAATGCAGTAAGCAGGCACTGGCAGAATTGTGTTCCTGGGACTTGGGCTGCAGATGTTCAGGTGTTACTACAAACAATTGCCTGGGCTATCAGTCATCCTGCAGCAGAGAACCCTCAGAGCAGCAGACCAAAAAAGACGTCATGTCCAGTCTGGGAGTGTCACAGGCACTTCAGGATGTACTTGCTTTCCTTCTGCCTTCTCTGTGAGTGTCTTTTCTGCTTTTTGCTTATGCTGAGATATTATCAAAGGCTGATGAGGCACCAGGGATGAGTAATGCATCCTCTGTGCCAGCTGGGAATTTGTAGGCACTGGTAGGGTTAATGTGGGTCTGAAAGAAGCTGTGGTGCTCAGTGCTGGATCTGCTTGGTGCAGACCTGGGTACACCCACAGCACCCATGTCCTCAGCTGCACCAGGTGCAAGGGACATGGCTCCTAGTTGTCCTGGTAGTCCCTGGGCAGGGTTGGCGTTCCCTGGAGATGCCTTCCCCCTTGTCGAGAGAAGCAGAGGGTTTTGCAAGGCAGGAACTATAGAGGGATGAAATTGGACCAAAACATGACAGGTTTTTAATGTAGAGGGGAACCATGTACTTTAAGGGTGGGCTAGGGGATGTAGGGGAATCGGTGCTTCCTGCACAGAAACAGTTCTCCCCTCAGCTTTGTGCAGAGCCACTGCACCCATGTCCCAGCCAGAGGAGCCTGGGGAACCCGCTGTGGGCATCAAGGAACCCTCTGAGAGTCAGAGCTCTGCTTTCAAGCTGGAGCGGCTTGGCATCTTATCCTGCTAAAATGAGGAACTTCATGTCCTTTTGTACAGGAGAGAAACAACCTGTTTGGGCTTAATTTAGGATCAGCCTCAACAGCCACTAGCTAAAGAAAACCCAGCCTGTAAATGAGCTCCTGTTAGAGGGGGAAGAAATGTAGGACTTGATGCTTGATTTATTGTGCAGGGCCTTAAGGCAGGATTTAGTGTGATTTACCATCCTCTGCAATGACACCTCTGGCACCAGGGAGCTGTGAGCATGGCCCTTTGCCTTCAGCCAGACCCACTGCTCTGTTGGCTAATTACCGCTGTGCCGGTAGCCCTCCTGCTGCATCTGGGTCTGTCAGCATTGCCAGTACACAGCTCTGACTTTGGGATTTATTGCTCACTTAGAAACGTTTTCTCCAGATTGAAACTTGATCTACAGCTGTCAACTGAGGCTGCAGCACCCCAGTATCAGAAAGGAGGTTTGGCTGTTCAATTTGCATGAAATACAGACCTTGGGTTAATCAGATTTTTTACTCATACAGTCAATGGAGTGATGTTGTCCCTGACAACATTTGATGGTACTTGAGAATTTTCTAGAATAGAAAGTAAAAAAGCTCTAAATATAAATAGAAAAAGGTCTTCAATATGGACACTTGCAGCGGTGACTGCTCAGCATCTGCCAACAAGCAGAACACACTCACAATACTTCTGTGAGATAGAAAGGATCTCAGTGACATCATTTACAAATAGGAAATGAGGGGCATTTAATGAGGTGCCAAGGAAAATTCAGGATGAATAAAACTTCCATGTACATGAGCACTAACACACACAGCACAAAGAAAAAGCTGCAGAAAGGGTGAGTTTTCCTCTTGCCTGTGTTTGGGTTATTTTGCACCTTCGTGTTCACAGCTGCCCCCACCCAAGTGCTGTGTACAGCAGAGAAGATGGCAGGTGTGTGAAGAATTCATGAGGCTCTCCGAATCTCTGTGTCTGGGGGGCTGCTGGATGCCATGTTCTGTATCCATACCCTTGCTCTCCTCTTCCTCAGGGCTGTTGGGTCCATACCTAGTCCCAGTGAGCCCTCCAGGGCTCAGGCCATCAGCTGTCAGGGATGCTCAGGGACCTATCTTCAGTGGGGGCTTGTGGGCAGCAGAGTGTTGAAGGGGAACTGCCCTGGCCCCAGCAGGGGATCCAGGAGAGATTCAGAAGCTACCATGGGGCTCATCACATCCTTTGAAAGAGCCTGTGCCCTATGGCTTCCAGCTCAGAGCCCTGCAAGCTTGGGGAATCTCCCCCAAGAGACCGCCAGGGTCCATGGGCACATCATGCCAAGGGGCCGCCTGGCAGCTTGTCACACACCCCTGGGACAACTTGCCAGGGCACCAGGGCTTTCAGCAGAGCCCCATGACCTTGAGCATCACATTAGCCCTGTGAGAACAGGGGATGAGGGTCAGTCATGGCTAGGCACCTGCTGCCACCAGCTACACAGCCCTGCTGGCCCTCAGGAGGCCGGTGGACACCAACTCCTCTATATGGCTTGCATGGGGACAATGGGCCAGGGTCCAGCATGGCTCCTGGGAATACCAGCTGCCGCCTGAGCCCCGGTGCAGGATCTGCTCATCCCACCAGGCATGGTGGGGCTCAGGGAAGGTACCTGAGCACTGATGTCCCCTGCATGAAGTGGGGTCTGTCACGTGTCCATCCTGGAGTGCAGGTGGAGGAGGGAAAGGGAGCTGACAGCACAGGGAGGAGAGCTCCCAGGCTGCTCAGATGTGCTGGAGTGCAGGTGTCCCAGGCAGTCTCACTGCAGCCATGCTGTTCTCCTGAGCAGGAGTGCTTCCTCCTGCTGCACAGCCAGCAATGGAAAAACGACCAGGCTCTGAGCTCTTCGCCTTCATGCCTTCCCCCCTTCAGAGGATAATAAGCTGCTTTTAATATCTGACATGTTTATTAACAGATGCAGTTGTGACAGCTGATGACTTCATATGCCACTTACTACTAAAATGTTAGTAATAACTCGGAATTAACTGTCATAAATAAAAAAGACTACAAAGACAACTCGATGGTGTGTCACACTGCAGTAATTTACTGAGACCCTGTTGGCTCTGGATGCGAGGCTGGAAGGTCCTTTGTCGAGCTCCAGTCCGGGTTTTGCAACAGTCACAATATTTTGGCTGGATATTGTCTTAGGAGGTGGTACTAGTGGGGTGGAATTCCCTCATGCAGGAGTTTGCACTGGATGCCTTTACAGAGCTGGATACTCCGGTAATAATAATAATAAAAAGCCCCTACCCAGTGGATGGGGACGGAGTCTACAGATTGAGACCAGGATTTAATAATGTGCAAATTGCTCTGATATGATCACATATTTTCTGCTTTGCATATGCAGGGAGCAGCGTGGGCTGATGGAGTAGGAACTAGCCTGAGCGATCTTTATGAGCTGAAATCCTGCACATCGCAGAAGGGTTTGTTTCTCCGTGCAAGACCTGGGACCCTGTTAGAAACCTGCTTTAAAAAACAAGCGACCAAAATATCCAAATGCACCAGACTTCTCCATGAACTCGCCATGAATTCTTTTTCATTTTTTTGACAGAAATGTGTGTGTAACTTTCTCTGGAGGAACTGAAGAATTTTGTAGTTGGTCTTATAGTATTTTAAACCTGAGAACCCCATTGAGTCTTTTCTGCAGTGATGAGGGAGTGACAAGTTGGAGGTAAGGGCTTCAGCATGCATGTTTGTGTCGATGGAGCTTTTGCAATGTGGGCTGCTAATGAGGAACGCGAGCCGTGTCAGCATCTGACTGCGGGTTTGCCTTGTGCAACGTGGATAATGAGTTCAGACAATGAGAGCTGTGCAAAATCACAGCACGATCTGTGGGATCCCCTTTCTCCCCGCTCCGAGGTGCGTGGGGCTTGCAGGGAAGCTGGGCTGCTGCGGGTGTCCCCCGCCACTGTGTTACCTTCCCGTTCTGGGGAAGGAGACATGGAGAGCTGGTCGGGATATTGATCAGCTTGCTGCAGCTCATAACCAATTCTGGACCGGCTGCAGGATCCCGCTGGCAACAGTGCAGTGGGTGGCCGTGCCCTACTGCCCTCCCACTGATCCCAGAGACAGGGGCAATGGGAGGACAGGACAGTTAAGCTGCTGCTGTCTCAGTACTGCTGTGGCTGCATCTAACCCAGCCTCCTGCCATGCACCCATGGGGGCACGGCAGGCGCTTGGAGAGCGTGGGGTAAGTACGGGCTCTGTGGCGTTTTGAATGGGGGATCAGTGGAGAAATAGTTAATAGCGATGATGGCAATAATTAGATGTGGTGTGAGCACCTGGTGCTGATGTGCAGGGGAAGTGCTGCTGGCTCCAGTGCTGGCTGCCATGGGTCAGTGAGGGCTCCTGCAGCTGGGCTGGGACACAGCTCCCCGGCTAGGGCGTGGGTGAAGGTGACGCCTCAGCCTTGGTCCTCTGTGCTGATGGAGCCAGGTGCTGCGAGATGTGAGTGTGGATGACTGGGGATTGGTCACCCCTGGGCTGCTGGAGTATTTTATAGGCTCAGGCATGTGTGTTCCCTTGAACGGCCCTGGATACAGAGGAGGGGTGTTCAGATGATGCAGTTTGGGTTTAAAGAGGCACCTTACAGTAAAAGGCATTAAAATAGGGTAATATGGGGAGCAGAAAACGCTGCATGACAAGGCACACATGGAGCCTCCACTTTGCTGCACAGGGGTCAGCAGGTACCTGTGCAAAAAAATCCTGTCACCTGGAGGTCTGTGAACTTGGGGAAGTGCTTACAATGCTGTTTGGGGTGGCCAGGTCTGTGGTGAGATCCCGTAGGGACTGGATACTTGCAGTGAAACATCTACCTAGAGGGTTCTCCATTTGGAATGATTTTGTCTGAAGTCCACTGGTGATTCTGGAGTGGGTGAACTCCTGACTCCATCCTCTCACCCCGCTGTGGGGCCGGGACTGTGAAGGCTGGGAGGGAGGATGGCAGCAGCACTGCAGGCCTGGGAATGCCAGTGCTGCAACATGCCTGGAAATCACCCTGGAAAAAAGGCTCGTTTCAGCTGGATCAGCTCCCCGGCCCCTGCACAGCCGCTTCGAGAGCAGCAGCACCACCCTGAGGGATGCGGCAGGGAGCAGCCAGGGTGCAGGCACCCGCTCTGGAGATACAGGGGCAGTGATCCCCTGAGCACAGCCAAAACGAGCCAGCCATGCTAGTGTGTGCAGGCAGCAGCTGAGCCGAGCATAAACCCCACGTTTCCATCAGCCGAGCTAGATGTGAGCTGGCAGAGCTCTTCCTGTACTATGAGGCTGGTACTGTGGTGAGCAACAGAGCTGAGTGCCAGGTCAACTCTCCTGGCCTATGGGGACAGCCCCGAAGTGGGACAGAGGGGACCATGTAGCTGAGAGAGCTGGCACTGGCAGCAGAGATCCTTCCCCTGTGCGGTGTGAGGATGACCTGTCATCTTGTCAAGGGTGGAAGTGCCTGTCTTTGCATAAGACCTGGCAAATATCGACAGGCTTCCTGTCATACCCACCACCAACCTGCCTCCAGGAAGATCCTCTAGGATTGCAGCTTCCCCACATGCTCATAGGCAGCGGGGCGGCAGGGGCCGGCTGCAGGATGTCCTTCATTGCAAACCACCCTTAGCACTGCCAAGCCTGCTGAGCTCCGAACTTGGTCCCCCTGTCCTAGTGGTGCAGGGTGCTGTCATCCCACAGAATGGCAGAATTTTGATGAGCTCAGTCCAGGCTGGCAGCAGCAAGTGATCTGGAGGACACCCTGGCTGCCTGCTCACGCCCTCTTGCTGACCGGGTGCTCCGTCCTGCCACAGGCCCAGAGCTGAGGCTGCGGGTTGTTTTTCCCAGTTTGTTTTCCTCTGCTGCTGGAGTTGGTGCTACTCCTGGCTCTACAGGGCTTGGATTTCCCAGGCGGCAATGTCTCCGTGGGAGAGCCAGAGCACTGGGAATCCCTTCAGGAAGCTCCACTTGGCAGATGGTTCCTGTGCACATGGCCAAGCAGAAAGCCCCAGGTGCTGTTCAGGGCTTTGCCCTGGGCTTCAGGCTTTGGCTCCGCCTTTGCAGATCAGCACAGCAGCTCATGGCTCACTGGGCTCCTGTGAGCCTGGAAATATGTGTTTTACAAAGCTGGCAGGCAGGGTCTGTGGTGGAAGGAGCTGTAAGCCCTTGTTTGCACACATTTACATAGAAATAAGAGGGGAATTGTGTATTGAGCTGAATGTGCATACTTCTTGTAGATTGAGCCTCAGCACCCCTGACTGTGCTTCCCAGTTTGTGTCAGACCCCCCTGCCCCCCACACCCAGGGCTGTAGCTGACATGGTGTATGTCCACCCTGCACTTCCTGGGGCACCTGCTGAGCATGTCCCTGCTCAGCAATGGACCTTTAGGGAGCCAGCCCTTTTGGGGGAAGAGCCAGATTTTCAGTGCCCTGGTCTGTGCTACCCCAAATTGGGCCATTCTGTTTCCTGGTCTGAAATTTGGTTCTGCTGTTCCAGTGAGTTACTGATCTGTAGGAGGCTCAAACCCACCTGAGTTGTACCTAACAGACACAGGTTTGCTGTTCCCAGGACTGCAGTCAGATCCCCAGGCAGCATCCGGGTCTCAGCACAGGGCAGTGCCTGCCAGGATGATTCCAGTGCAATTCCAGATGCTGCTCTGGTTCTATGGAGAAGCGGCAGGCATGGATCCTGCTGCCTGCTTCAGGGCTCTGCCTCCTCCTCCTCCTCCAGAGCAGCGTGCTGCCTCTGCGCTGGCATGAGTGCCATGGAAATCCTGCTGTAAAACATTTCCTGATGTTTTACAGCACTGAAGCACAAGCACTCCTGGAAGGAGGCCTGTGGCACTATGGATCACAGCATTACTTGGAGCAGCTACTGTGCCGGGCGCTAGGCAAGGCGGGCAAGGAGCTGGTACCAAGTGGAGCCAGGGCTGGAGCTGGCGGCTGGAGCTGCAGGGGCTGAGGTGCTGCTGACCCCCAGAGCAGCTCCCACTGCCAGGCCAGGGCAGAGGGGTGGTCATGAGCAGCAGCCTCAGTGTATTCCCCATCAGCGGGTCACAGCACAGCTCCGCAGATCCGGGGAATGCACTGCAGGATTTAGTGGAAGAAGTTAGACCTCAACAATGCTGTGGATAGCTCTGCTGCCAGATTGGGCTTTATTATTTTATTTTTTCAGTGAAGTTTATGGGTTGGGGATTTTGCAGAACTTGGCACTGGAATCTAATATCAAATGAAGTCCTTCTGGTTCGGAAATTTGACTTAATGCAGCAGTCTTTTATTGCTTCAGAGATTAAGCAGAACAAAGTGGCTCTGCCTGTGCATGTGCAGAGATGTTTGCCGGAGGCACGTGAGACACCCTGTGGCAGCTGTGATGGCCAAGCCAAGTGTGGTGGGACCTTCCACTGCGGAGGGTTTCACAGTGCTGCTCCTGGAGCATTAGCCCTGCCGACAGGAAAACAGCCCTCAGGAACATAGCAGAAGAGAGGGACTTTCCCAAGGAGAACGGGGCCCAAACCCACTCCCTCAACCCTGGCTGCTTCCCTCCCACGGTGGGGCTGGCAGAGCAGGCAGGGAGCTCTGCCATAGGGTCACCAGCACAGGCAGTAGGGTGCAGGCAGAGCAGACACTGGGCTCAGGGAGCACTAGCAGCGTGGGTACATCCCTGTGTGCCTGTGGAACAGGGACAATTGATACCCAAGTGCCGTCATTGGTATCTGAGGGGCCTGTTGAAAGCTCCACAAAGGCAGACTGGGGAGTGAGCCATCAGCGCAGAGCTGCTGCTGCCACCTACAAACTTCCGGAGCCAGACTCTGCCCTCGGGCTGGGAGGGCTCGGGGTGGTCTGTCCCGGGTGCTGTCCCCTGGTGTGGGGCTGGAAGACGTGGGACCAAACTAACCCAAGTGAGACCCTGCAAAACTATGACTCCTCCTGCAGGAAGACAGTTTCTGCATATTCACACCCCTCACTGCCTACCAAGAGGAAATTCAAATTTCCTATCCAGCTCCAGGACCTGGAAACCCCAATTTCCGCACCTCACAGCTGGTGCCCAGCCAGCTGTGACCTGGCAGTTCCCAGGGGTTCATTCCTAGTGCTGCTGTAACCAGGCTTGTCCTGCCTCCAGCATCTGGTCCTTCTCTCCGAGGCTCAGTAAACCTTTGGAGAGCCCGTTTACATTTCAGATCCCTGGTACATTCAGCAAGAGGCAATATATCAGCAATTTAGTTATTGTGGATTAGGTCTCAAATATCCTTGGGATATAATGTTGGTCTTTCTCACCTGGTGTGTAGGAGGACTAATGGCAAATTATCTGGATGGTTTACATTTTCTGGTTTGTACTGCAGCTCCCAAGGACCAATTTATCCTGATTGAATTGCAAACAAGGCTTAGTGCCATCTAAGATTCAGGGGCCAAGTCTCTCTATAAATGAATTCAAAGCAATTCAGGTTACCCCAAATTCTTCCTGTAGATGGGATAATGGTATAAATCCTGCTGATGTTTAGACTGGAAATTGTTTGTAGCAACCTGAGCTTGACTGATGGCTGCAGTAACAGAAAGAATCATAACTCGTGTCCTGCGGTGAGGGTGGGAAGAGCTGGCAGTCCAGCCAGTGGGCTCACCACAGATACCCAGGTGTTCATGGGGGGGATTTGGAGACCTGTGGATTGTGTGTGACCTGCCAAGACACTGACACTACAGCACCTAGAATGCCAGTGGCCCTTCTGTGCTGATGGAACAGCTGTGGCCAAGCCCAGGCTCTCTTTGGGCTAGAAAGAAGGGAAACAAGGAGGAAAAAGTGTGTGCTTTCTTGGTTTGTTCTGTGGCCTCAAGATTTCCCATGGCACTTCCCTGCCCTGACTGCCCAAGCCCTCAGAGATGAGGTATGTGGTGGTGGCAGAAGCTTCACGCTGGCTCTTGGCATGCTGGGGCTGTGTTTGCTCCCTCCGGACATCCATCCCTGCTGCTGTCCCCACGCTGGGGGACTGTGCCCAAACTGTGAGTGTTTTGTAAACACGGCGTGTGCTTCCTGTGAACGTGCTTCACCCGCAAAGCCGCCGTAATTAAAAACCGGGCGCCGCCGGAGCAGGCGGCGGCACCACGGTCCCTCCGGAGCCGCTGGCACTCGGCACTCATTTGGGGAGAGTTTGGGTTGTGCTGCACTGACATGCCTGCTCACACCCGCTCGCATCCCCAGGGTCCTATGGCCGTGCTGTGCATGGCCGGACTATCCCACACCACCTGTCCGGAGGGACCCTCCTGACCCGATGCTCCCCACATGGCAGGGAAGCCCGGCGCCATGCCCAGGTCCCTGCACAAGGTGCAGAGGAGCTGCAGAGATCCCCGCTCTGCACAGCTTCCTGCTCCGTAAATACTCTCGCAGCCCGGCTTGAGCACTTGACAGTGTTTATAAAGCAGCTTGCAGCAAACAGGCTTGGAAGTGCCGAACAAGTTGGTGTTTACACAAGTGACTAATTATTTATTTGAAAATCCTGTGGACGAGCCGTGGGCTTAACGACAAGCACATGGGGAGCGCTGGGCTCCTGCCCCGGCAGTCGCAGCAGGGACACGATGAAAAGTTCAGAACCACCAGGGCGGGAGGACAGTGGCTGTGGCCCCACAGCGCCCGATGGCCGCCAGCTCTGCCGGCACAGGTGAGCCAGTGCTGCCGGGAGGTGCTCACACCGGGCACAGCTCAGTGTCATGGCATATGCTGCCACAAGGCTCAGCGGTACCCGGGTCACATCTCCCTGCAGCAGCTGCCAGACCTCACTTGCTGCTGAGGCAGCCCCCTCCCTCCAGGTGTTCTGCTGTGTAGCCATAACCACCCTTAGGTGGGCTGGAGCAGGGGGGCTGCTTGGGCCAGTGGCCTCTCAGCAGGTCCCCCACCCGGGGTGGGCCGGGGAGGGGACCGGCCCCCTGGGGATCGAGTCCGTCCCAGGCTGAGGCTGGGCTCGCTTCCAGCACTGTCACCACAAGTTGTTTGGGGCATCGGTGATTGTGCAGTTATTATAAAGGGATTAAAACAATTTTCTGTTTCATTTGACTTCATAGAGCAAATGTTGTTGCCTTTATTCCCACACAATGTCTGCCGTTGGCAGGGCTTTTCTCTGCCAGCTGCAGAGAGGAGTGGGGCCTGGCTTGGCAGTGCCAGAGCTCTTGGTGTAGTATGGAACTTGCCCTTCCTTCACACCAGGCACAGGGGAAACCACTTGAAAACTACAGGGAAAATGCCCTGTCAAGCACCCAGCTGGAGCAAGGGCTTGGGCACTCTCAGGAAAGGATGGTACATACGGAGTCCTGGGTGCTGGCTGGCCGTCAGGCAACTGGGCTTCCCTTCTCTCTCCAGAAGTTCACGCAGAGCCATTGGTTTGCTGCCCAGCCTGCCCTGCTGGTGTTGCCATCCCATCACTGTCCTGCCGTGCACGTTGGGCCACTCCACATCATGGCTTGGTGAGGGCAGCGCGGCACTTGCAGCCACCCTCACTGCCCAACGCAGCCACGCTCGCTGCCGCACGCCGGGCTGTCTCTGCCGGGGGGCCGTGGGAGCTGGTGAGCCCGGGGCAGAGCAGCTCCCGCACTTGGCCCTGTGCAGGCAGTGGTGACCCTGCCCTGTGCTTGGGGGAATGGGAGATGGGAGGTTTGGAAATTCCCTCAGAGCAGAAACACAGCATTTTGGGCAGCTCGTGGAGGATCCCACCCCGTCCCCAGACAGTCCCAGCCCTGGCTGGGGACTGCAGGCTCACTCTCTGCTAGGCTTGACTACCAGCCCCAGAGGTGCCCCCTTGATGGGAAACATCTTGTTTGCCTGGCACCCGCAGCAGCCATCTGCCGCTTGGGGAGGGCGGCTCAGGGGTCTGGCTCTATTTTAAACAAGTTCCAGCTATAACTGTTTGCAGCACTGGCAGATGGCAAAGCTGCGCTGAGCATTTCGACGGGTGCTGATTATTAGCAACAGCAACTTACGGATGAGGCTAGATCACAGTTCTCCCCACACCGCTCCGGATGCCACTGTCTGCTGGCACCCGCAGTTCACCCCACAACCCCCGTGCTCACCCCCAGCTATTGTGGGAGCGATGCTGTTTGTCAAGTTAACCTGTTCTCCTCTTCTTTTGCAGTTCCTGCCAGCGTACCTGGAAACTGCAAGCAGCTAACACCCGCTGTCGAGCCCCTGATGGGACTAGGGCCAAGCTCCTCCACTCCTGACAGGGATGAAGGTAGAGCCATGTTACCTGCTACCTAAGCTCGCTGGTGCTGATGTAGTTTGTGGATATGGTCCCAGACCCGGCTCTGTGCACAGACTCTCAGCTCTGATCCCACCTGAGACGATTTAGCGGCAGCAGAGACCCCAGCTGTGGAGCACGCTCCCCCAACCACCCCACGACGGAGGGGCTGCAGCGCTGGAGAGTTACTATGCAGCTTGGACTGCTTGTGGTGGTGGTTTTTCTAAGCTCGATGGATCTAACAGGCAGCAGCAAAGTGGTGAAGGGCAAGAGGCAAAGACGAAGTATGTATGAAATGCTTTTCTTCTCTACTTCCTCTCATGATGCCATGAGGGTCATGCTGGTGTGAATGTGTTTACAACACAGAGAGATGGGCAGGGCCTGTGTTGCCCCAGGAGCCCACAGAGCTCCCCCAGTCCTTTTCCCCGGCAGACACGTACTGCCACGTCCCCTGACCTGCCACAGCTCTGAGCTGCAGTGTGCCCTGAGGTCACAGGAGGGTCAGTTTTGCCTCCAGCCCAGCGGGTCCCTGGTGGGGCTTGTGCAGGGCAGCCAGGCAGAATTGGCACAAGAGCAGCCATGGGCATTTGACCTCCTTTATGTAAACTCATGTTAGAACTGTTTTGCATTAAAACTGTTTTAAATTAAATGATATAAAATTGATTTTATATTAAAACTGGGACTGCTGAGCCCTGGGAGAACAAGGAAAACCTGATGTCATGGCTAATGCTATAAAGGGCAATTTCCAGCAAGGGCCCAGTTTATACCTGTGCCATGGATGCTGAGCTTGGCACCAGGGCCCAGCACTGAGGGAGGGATGGGGCTGGATCCCTGGGGGTCCCTGTGTAGAGGGGCCAGAGCCCACAGTGCCAAGGGGGTCCCAGTCCAGACCAGTGAACCCTGCTGCCAGTTGGGGGCTGAGGACCCCCCTGCCTTGGGTGTCTTTTCCCAAGGGTGCAGCAGCCCCCACAGGCCTGGTGATGGTGATGGGGCTGGCGCAGGCAGCGGGGGCTGCCAGGCTTTTGGGCCATGGCGGGGGGACAGGGCAGCTCTCTTACCTCTAGTCCTGGCATGGGAACACTGTGCGCTTGCTTTTGAAGTGTAGTAAACATGGTATTTAAAAGAATATATCTTTTAAATACACAGCTTTTCTATAAACAAGGACATGGCTTGCATAATAAACTAATAAAAATAACCTGCATTCTAGCCTGCAAAGAATGCGATTGGTTTCAAAACAAGCAGCATTTTATATGATAATTAAAAGCAGAAAACACACAAGACATGGGATTGAGTATTTTTCTTGGACTGAATGTAGGAGCTGAGAACACATCTCTATTTTGGGGGCAGTGACACCTCCCGACTGCCAGAGAGAGTTTAACATAGGCAGGGGCAGAGTGAGATCCAGCCTGGGATGCAGCATGGACCGAATTAGTCAAATAGTTTTGCTCCAGGGCCGTGTGCTCTGGTCCCTGCTGGTCCTCGGCATGGACGCACTGCCAGCTCTGGGCGGGGAGGCAGTAGGAGGTGCTGGACCCCTGGGAACTTGCCCATCGTGAGTGTCTGCCTCACGTGGGCATCAGGGCTGATGGGGGGGCTGGGAGGCAGTGGGCTGGGGTGGACAGTGCTGGGGCTCTGGGCACAGCTGGTGGCTGCTTCTAGGTCCTGCTCCTCAGCGTGGCCACTGTCGTGACTCTCATGCTTGTGCTCGGCGCAGTGCTGGTGCCTCTGGGCATCAGGGATGGGGCCATGGTGTCTGGCCAGAGCAGTGCTGGGAGTGTGTCAGTGCTGCAAGACCCTGGCCCTCGCTCTGTCCCAGCTCCTGCCCTTCCTGCCAGTGGTGCCAGTGGTTGGGGTCACAGCTGGTGCCTGCAGAGCCTGGCACTAACCACTGCCTCTCTCCTGCTCTTCCAGTCAGCACCGAGCTGAGTCAGGGCTGTGCCAGAGGTTGTGACCTGTGCTCTGAGTTCAATGGGTGCCTGAGGTGTTCCCCCAAACTCTTCATCCTTCTGGAGCGGAACGATATCCGACAAATTGGGATTTGCCTGCCTTCTTGTCCACTGGGATACTTTGGCCTTCGCAATACGGACATGAACAAGTGCATCAGTGAGTGTGGGGCTGGGAGGGAATGGGCATGGGCAGGTGGCAGTGCTCTGCAGGGCAGCATGTGCCTGTGCTCAGGTGCAGGAGGTGCTGTGGCTGTATGGAAGGGGAGCAGCAGGGCTGAGCATGGCAGCCATCTGCCTGACAAGAACCCCGCTCAGCACCACATGGGCATGCTGTGGATGTGGGATCTTGCAGCACCTCTGGGCAGTTTTGTTATATGGGCTGCCAGATTGGTACTGGTTTCCTTTGGGAGGAGAGAGATCCTTTCAGGCATTTAGTGCCTCTTTTCCTTCTCTACTGCTCACCAGACTCAGGCAGCTCTGAGTGAAATCCTTGGCTTGCACCTTGTAGCCAGAGCACCAGAAAGAGCTGGACATGGAAACATGTGATCACTCCCCTGGCAGGTCCATGCACACCCTCATGGCCAGGTTTCCATCTAACTCCCTTTCCATGCTGTAGCTGGAAAGGGACTGTCCTGTAGCTGCAGCTGGAGCTGGGACTGTATCCTTTTCACCGTCCCCTTTGGCTGACTGATGCTCAGCTGAACAGCAGCCCAAAACTTTCCCACCCTGCCTGATTCTGTGCTGGCAGTGGCTGCTGCTGGCTGTGAGAGCTGCAGCGCAGGGCTGTCCTGCACAAGGAATGGTGCAAAGAAAACTTACTTCTGAGTGGCACAGCCAGGCCTGGCAGGACGCTCAGAGACATGCCCTGGCTTCTGCAAGACCCCTGGGAACCAGGACTGGGCTCTGGTTGGCAGTGTGGAGCTTCATGAGTCTTTTGTTCACGTCGGACTACATGATGGCTTTGGTGTTTGGTTTTTCTTTTCCTAGAATGCAAAATTGAGAACTGTGAGTCCTGTTTCAGTCGAAACTTTTGCACAAAATGTAAGGAAGGCTTGTATTTGCACAAAGGGAGATGTTACGTCACATGCCCTGAAGGCTATGCTGCTGCCAACGGCACCATGGAGTGCAGCAGTCCTGGTAAGCGGCCTCGGGTCCAGCCCTGCGCTCGGCGTGTCTGGTCGTGGGTAGTGCTGCAGTGGGGTTTAGATGGTGAACCAAACCTCTCATCATATCCATGTTGAGGGGGTGATGGCACAGCCCTTTGTGGGGCAGAGCCTGGGAACCAGCCTGGATGGGGAGCAGCCCCTGGTGTTTGTGAACTGTGACCCAGAGTTGGTGTGGTGTGGCCAGGAAGGGGGTGCTCAGGGACTTAGGAAGCTGCTGGGGAAACACACTCCCTTGCAGCCTAAGGTGGGGGAGAGATGCAAAGGTGGGCTCTGGGATGGCCTGAGCAACCCAGGAACGGGAGTTACAGCTGGGCTCTCTTGTTATCTGGCAGCACAATGTGAAATGAGTGAGTGGGGGCCATGGGGGCCCTGCTCCAAGAAAAGGAAGCTCTGTGGCTTCAAGAAGGGCAATGAAGACCGAACACGGCGGATTCTGCAGGCTCCCTCTGGGGACGTGTCTCTGTGTCCTGCAACCACAGAGGTGCGGCGATGCACTGTGCAGAAGAACCAGTGCCCCGAAGGTGAGCAGAGGTGGAGTGTCTCGCCATCCCTCCCTACACCCTATATAGGTCAGGCACAAGTAGTCAGCCAACTGTCCAGTGTCACAAATGTTCTGTGCAACTCCCGACCCCTCTGAAGTGCAGGGGATACAGATGTGATGGCAGTTGGAAGAGCTGCAAGTGGAAGGGGCACAGCCCCCAGGGGGTGATCCTTGGCACAGCTTGCCATGTGTGCCACAGGTTTCAGCTGTTTTAGCTTCCTCCCTGGCCAGAGAGCAGCCAAGGGTGCATGCCTGCGTGCTGCCGTGATGGGAGTTGTCTTCTCTACCAGAATGCTTAGGTCTGTTTTTCCCAGGAATTTATATGTCTTCAGAATGGGTGGTGGTTTGGTTATCTTGTTGTAGAATGGACAAGGATTGCAGGCGTTGAGTGTTCTGAGGGGAAACGGTTCTGAGAAGTGACTAAATGCACAGGAATTAACCAGAGGGATAGGGGGAGGTGGATGTGGCCAATCTGTTCCCTGATGCCTCGCTCCACTTCACACTGCCCCTTTGCTTTGCTGCAGGGAAAAGGAAGAAAAAAGAAGAGCAAGGAAAGCAAGATAATGGGAATAGAAATCGGAAAGACACCAAAGACACTAAGTCTGGCACCAAGAAGAGGAAGAACAAACAGAGGGGGGCCACAGTGCCCACGACGCCCACTAGCCCTGCCCTGTAGCTGGCCCTGTGCGTCACCTGATGGCAAGACTCCATTGCTGCTATGTATATGAAAGCTTTATTGAACAGAGCACTGCTACACCACGTACACATGTCCAGAGACAGACATATACTCCAGACTGACCCACAGATCAACAGAGGCCACACACACAATACTTAAGGAGGCTGCACACACAACCCGCCCAGGACTGTGGAAGAATGCTGCTGAGGAGTGGGAGCACACATGGAGGCAAAGCCCACAGCCCCAGGGCTCTGTGGGGACACTGCAAGGAGAAGTGGAGCATGAGCCAGTAAAGGACTCAGACATGGGATTGATTTCATGATCAAAGGCCTCAGCTGGAGCCCAAGCACGCAGCCCCAGCGCAGCCCCACTCAGCCAGGGGATGAGACTGAACCCACATGGCCACTCTCCCTGACCTGGGACCCAGACACACACAGCAGTGGCCTCTTTCTCTTCCCCCACCCCTTATTTTGTGTTTTAAGCTGTATGACTTTATCATTGTGAATACATGTTAAAAGTTTGTGGTAAGAGGTCAGTGGTATCTGCCCTGAATCTGCTTCAAAGAATTATTTCAAATTAAAAAAAAAAATCAAAATCAAAATGACAACCAGCTTCCTGAGTGTGTGGTTCATACCTTGGCCCCTATGGAGGCTGGTGTCCCACAGGACAGAGACTCAGTTGTGGAAGGGAAACTCACCAAAGCTTTAAGAAAATCCCAGAAAATGCTGCCAGCTGCACTGCAGCCACAAATCAGCCGTCCTGCGTGAGGGACCCCAGCTGCACCCTGCTGAGCCCCGAGGAATTCCCCACTGCAGGATCCAGTTAACACACAGCAGACTGAGGAAATGGGAGGTTACAACAAACTGCAGGTTGCTGAAACATTGTGACTCTGCTCAGACAGTCACAGCTGTGGGACAATCCCAGGCTGGGGACAGCCAGTCCGGCTGCCAGACACCACCCCGGCATGTGGCAGGAGGGAGGCAGGTGGGAGGGGGAAGGCACAGCTCATGTTCTGCAGAAGAGAAACAAATTTTTAAGTTGGGTAGAAACTACTTGTCTGCACCCCACTGGGTGGAATTCCCTGGATTCTCCTGCTCTGCAAGAGCTGACACCTGAGCAGAGGTGCCGGGACAAGGACTGTGCAAGACAGATCTAGCGAGCCCTGCATGGGATGCATGGGAACACTGCCTGCTCTGCTCAGGGAGTTCTTCCTTCAGCTGTCTGGCCACTCAATGCCCTGGTATTTTAAAATGTGCTTTCTCTGTATAAACATGTAGAGACACATTTAATTTCTCGAGAGTTCAGCAAAAACTCTCTGGTCCTGAGGGATGGTGCTACAGCTCACAGAGATGTACCCATGGTGGATCAGAGATGTACTGCTGGAACTCCAACTCCCCTGGTAGGGCAAAGGGCAGGGGAAACCTCACCCCAAACTAACCCTGGTGAATCCAACCTTCTCTGTACTCACTTTCATACCACCCTTTGCTCTGTGGTGTTGGAGGGCAGAGTGAGCCAGCGGGTGTGCAGGGTAGCCTGTGGGAGAGCTCCCTGTCCCTCCGAGGGGTCACCTGCCCACACCCACAGCCCTGGTTCTCTCCTGTGGCTCGTGGCACTCACTGAGGACTCAGCTCCAGCACAGGACACCCCAACTCCCCTCACCCAGCCACTCTAGGGCTGGCTTGGCTCAGTGCAGGACATGGAAGCTGCACAGTTGTTTCGACTCCGGAGCTGTACCAAGCTGTCTGTGACTGCTCTGCTGGCAGGAAAACCTTCCAGCCCATCGTCCGCTTTGTCTTTAAGTAAACAAGAAGCTGTTACGTCTTTGAAAGGGAATTCCATTTCAGCACAATGATAAACGACCAGCATACCAAGCAGGGGGAGAAAGAGATTCTTAAAAGTCATCCTTTGAGTTGTTTACAGATCATGTTCATATGATTTCTGAAAGCTTCTCAGCTGAATGATCCAACCTTACTATATTTTCTAGCCTGTGAGAGAAGTATTTTGTTTGTTCAATGGCATTGCACGTAAGCAGAGCCATTTTCCCTTCCACTTTTACCAGCACCCACCAGTCACCCATTGGTGAACCTCATCTCGCTCACTCACCCTGCCTCCCTCCTGCTGCCATATCCCCATCTAGTTCTCAGCAAGGATTAAGGAAAAGAGAGTGCATTAGGAAAGTTTTCTGTATGAGGCTCTAGTAATGACCTGATTCCCAACAGTAACTCCTGGCACTATTAGCACAACTATTTCAAAACTAAACTGCATATAATAAATCAACAGAACCTATTTTAGAGAACTCTAGGGATTATTAGAAAAACTGACAAACTTCTTCCTGTTGTAGCCTTTCTCCTACTTTCTTCCTTTTTTCATAGCAAAATGGGAAGAAAAAAGGGACAAAGGCAACAGGAAGTTTAAGATGCATATTAAGACTATCCAAGATTTTTCAGTAGGGGTGATTTTAAAATTAAATTGTTTAGAACAATTAGGGGGAAAATATAAAAAATAAATCAAATTTCTCTTCTTTTTTTGAATCAGCTCAAGGATTGTGTTTATTCCCACTCCCAGAGAGCTAGTTCAGTTATGAATTAAGGAACATTTTGCCTTTGACCAATGTGAACTGCACACTGAGCTCCCCAGTCCAAGCTGAGATGTCCTTAGCTGGGTGATGTCACCTCAACTCGCACACATGTGAACGCTCTCTTTCCGCACCCTAAATAAGCCTGTTGTGGTGTTCTCTCCATGGCATCACTGTAAAATACATGTCTTTAAACAAATAAATCAATAAATGGGTTTGCTGAACCAGCTTCATTTGTTTATCCACCAAAACTGGAGTCAAATCCCAACTAATCAAAAGCGTCCACAGACAGAGCGAGCCTGTCCTGAGAGGCTTCTGCCTACATCTGACAGCCAAAGGAACCGACATGGATCATGGATGGGAACGTCGCTGCTCCGACGCCTGCATGTATTTCCACTCTGTGCTCTGATCAGCTTGATGCTGAACGGGAGAAGCAGCTGCTGGATGGACAGACAGACAGACAGAGAGATCCTTTGTAAAGAACTCAACTGCACAGAAAACAGCTTCATTTTCCCTGCTGAGCAACCTGGTGTTATTCACTGGACAGAATTCCACTAACTCAGAATCTGCAGGATGGTTTCTAGTCAGTTTCCTCAGCTTTTGAGCAATCCATCCCATGCCATGGGGGGACAAAGGACCAGGAATAATGGACAGCTTGCAGTTGTAGGTTTGGAACTGTTTAATTTCTCTCTCATTTGCTGAGATTTGGAAGCTAAAGCAGATGAATGTCACCAAACACAGGTTGGTTCTATCACATTCTTAACCCTCTCTGAGTAATATAAATCTGTATTTTTCATCATCTACAGCCTATTAACTGTGTGCACACACAGTCCTCACACAGTAATTCACTGACGTTCCACCCCCAGAGAGGTGGAGGCAATGTATATACTCCTTAGCCCATGTTTATGTTAAAATGATTTCTCACTCAGGAGAAATCTTAGCTTTGATTAAACGAAACGGAGTAGGATAGTGAAACAGGTTATCTCCAAAACTATTGCTTGGATTACATTGTCTGAGAACACTAAAAGGGATAGTTCAGATATATATTTACAGATTTTATGAAGTCAGTAGACTTCACAGAGACAGATGGGCATCACGTTTTAAAAAATCTTTATTAAAATCACAGAAATACCAGTGTATATAATCTGTCACCATAAATAAACCACCCTGATGGCATTTAAATTCATGGTAATACATCACACCCAACTGAATGCCAAACCATGGCATGGAGCTGCTTGCTGGAATCTCATGGTTTTTGAAGAACAGGAAATAAGAGGCACCCAGGCAGGTAGTATATTGTTATTTGCAGCCTGAGGTAAAGCGCCGGTTTAGAGGCACTGATAGGGCCTCAGCAGCCACAGCCGCTCCTGTGCCACAGAGGAGCCCAGCCTGTCAGGGCAGAAGTTGCTTCTCATGACTGTTCAAATCAAACCATAAGAAAACATTAATATTTAGCTCTTTAGCTTCCAGAGTGCTGGTTAATGGCAGATCCGCAGCGCTGGCAGATGTTCCCAGAGCGAAGCTGAGGGCTCTGCAGCCTGTGCAGCTCTGAGCCCGCTGTGTGCTCCGAGGGCTCGATCCCGCTGGCACAGCTCAGCCTGGGCTCTCAGAGTCCTCTTACACATTTTTGCCTTTTTTCTTGACTTCACTTTTCTCCTCCCTCCCGACTTCCCCTGTTGCTTTCAGTCACCATTTTGGGAACTCCAGATCCAAGGCAACAATCCAGGACCACTTTGTTTTTCCTGTTCAAGAGCTGTCACACCTGGAGCCTTTTGCCAAGGAGCCCTGCCTCCTGCTCCTGCCAGATGTATCCCTGAGAAGCCAGGCCTGAGGAACTGAGCTGGGAGAGCTACTGTGTTGATAAACTGCCTACAATGTCTTCTACTATTTGAACATGAGCTACAAAATCCACTTGCATCCTTGTGCTCTGTAGGGAACTGCTGTAATAGAGAGAGATGGCTAATGCTGCTTTATCCTGTTAAATAAAACAGAGGAGCTCAATACCACACTGAAAAAGGGCTCAGAGTGCAAGTCCAGTCTTGTTCTGAACTCTTGGAAATCTACTTTTCCTTCATTTAATTGACAAAATCTGTAGATCATACAAGGAAGACAGTCTCTGCCAAAAATCCAACATCACTAGTTTTTAATAATACAATGGGAATAACCCCTCAGAACATATGTAATTATGGGAATGAGTCATTCTGACGGCATCACGTAACCGCATTCACTGGGATCTGACAAAGATGAGGCCACATAAAACTCAAAATTATTTCATTTCAGCCCTGGTCAGGGCAGTAGTGCTGAGGAGCTGAGGCCACGTAGCAGAGGCGACAGACAAACAATCTGTGACTCCGTTGTCCTGGCTGGTTGTGGCACAGAGAGTGTCCTGCCGCAGCCAATGGTAACAGAACAAGAAGAAGCTAAAGACTGAAGTGGGGGGATGCATCAATAGCAAAGGAAAAGCTGTGAGTCATAGAGCAACAAAACATCAGTTGAGTGGAGCAAAATATCTGACTCGCACGTTATCAGATACACAATAAACAGCCGCAGCCTCAGGGATGCTGCAAGTTAAACACCAACTGCTGGCCCCAGTGATGGAATTTGGGTTAGGGAATATGTGAGAGTGAGGAGAGCGCAGAAGGAAGGTGCCAGTTTGAATGCAGGTCCCACACATTATCAGTAGGATCTTTTCTTATGACAGAAAATCCAGGCTCGTAGCCCACCCCAATGGGGGTGTGAGGCATGTGTTGGAGCATGGCTGGGTAAAGGGCCTGAGCCCTCCCACTAATGCTTCCAACCTGAGAATTCAGCAACCAACTCTGGGGCATCCCCAAGACAAGTTCTCCCTGTCACAACCTCCTGCCCAAAGTTGGCTGGGTCTGTTCTCTCACAGAAAGAGACAGTGACTTTCTGGCTGCACCCCAAGATCTCTTGCAAACAATAAAGAGGGAGTTTTCTTAAGGGAAAGGAAGAAAGAGTGGGGGAGAGCAGAGCAAGTATTACTCAACTATTTAGTCTAACATTTTGAAAATCAAAAGGCTCTTCTGACAGATTGATATCGACTCTAATAGAAAACACACTTGTCCCGGGAAAACTCTTCTACATGAGCCTCGAGTCTGATAGCTTAAACAATTATCTACAATTTGGAATTGATTTTTTTATGCCCACATCAATGTGTACTTTTTCAATGCCCAAGGCACAGATAATTCTATTAAGAGAAAAACCAGAACGTGTAGGCTTAAGCCAAACAGCCTCCAACTCCAGACTCCGTCTTACAAAACATGTCCCAAGGCCTGACTCATCATGGCTCCCTTGTACAGCAGGGACTCTACACCTCACAGCAAAACAGTGAAAATCATTAAAAGAACAAAATCCCAGCAGCTCTGTTATTGTTCTGGGTTTAAAGGAGCATTAGCAGCACCAGAAGGACATGGCACTGGCTGGGAATGCTCTGCTGCTAATAAGTGTTTAGGAAGGATGGGCCAGAGCTGTGTTTTGGGGAAGTATTCCCCAAGGTGCTGGGCTTGGCCCTAGCCCAAGCTCTGGTATCAATTAACATTGTTTCAGTTCAGCTTTGTTCATTTCCCCAAGGTGAGGAGCTTTCAAATTGCTATTAAAATCTGGCAGTAACATGAATGTGGGCTTAGGCTTTGGACACAGAACTTGCACAGATTCGATTTGTTAGTGCACTGTCCATGCAATTCTTTACATGCACATAAAAACACCAGTGTTGCTATTGCTAATTTTTAAAATTCTTTGCCAGTAACCCAGAAAGAACAGCCCCGTGCGCCTGTAAACACCTACCAGCACTGCCTTGTGCTTGAGTCTCTGCTGCTGAGGCAGTGCCCTCTAGCAGCCCCAGTGACCCTCCGGCTGCCCTAGTGCCCCACCAACCGCCCCAGTGTCCCACGAGCAGCCGCAGCGCCCCCCAACAGCCCAGAGCCCTCCAGAAGCGCCAGTGCCCCTCCGGCTGCTCAAGTGCCCCACCAGCAGCCCGCATTCATCAGCGAGTGGCAGGGAGCGTTACTGCCGCTCTCCCGAACTATTCCCATTACGTGTCTGTGAACAAACACCAATTCCCAAACAATGGGGGCTCCTGTGCCAGCGCCCCCGCCGGGCCTTCGAACCACCCCGCGGCCCCGGGCCGAACCCGCCCAGACCGCAGCGCTCAGAGGCGGGCACCGGGCGTCCCGCCGCCCCCCGGAGACGGGGAGGGACACGGAACACAGGGGCACACAGAGGAACGTGGGGAACGCGGGAGGGGACACAGGGGGACGGCAGGGGTTCCCGGGGCCGAGCGGGGGGGGCAGGGCGCGGCCCGAGCCCACACGTTGCCCTGGCAACCGGGGCCGCACGTGGGCGCCCGGAGCTACCGCCTGCGCCTGCGCCGCCGCGCGGTGGCTCCCGGAAGTGCGTCAAACCCTGCCGCGCGCCGGAAGTCCCGCGCGCGTGTCCCCGGCTTGTCCTGAGCGCTCCGGGCCCGTCCCGCCACCGGCATCGCCACGATGGTGAAGCCGCGGTACAAGGGCCGCTGCTCCATCAACCCCTCCCGCGCCAGCACCAACCCCGGTACGGGCGGGTCCGCGGGCCGGGCAGGACCGGACTGGACCGGACCGGACCGGACCGGGGCTGATATTCTCTTGTCTCCGCAGATCGCGTCGGGGGCGAGGGGGGGAACAACATGCGGGACCGAGCGACCATCCGGCGCCTTAACATGTACCGGCAAAAGGAGCGCAGGTGAGCGCGGCCCGGCCCGTGGGGGCGGTGGGTCGTGGCCTGGCTGCCTTCCCGGTACCAGCCGGGCAGGGCCACGCCAGGGACAGGCGACAAAGCGCCCCGTTACTGGCACGGTGTCACTCCATCGTGTGCTCTGTAGCCCCGTGAGCTGGGGAGCCTGATCCCGAGCTCTCAGCAGACCAGTGATAGACCAGGAATACAGCTGGGAAACACTTGATGCATTTGCCGGGAATGTCATGAGACCCTAAACACCCAGAATTCCCGAATTTCCCGCAGCAACATAGCTCAGAAGCTCCCCCCCAAAATGCCTGAAGAACCTCAGCTCCCCTCAGCGTCTTCACAGAGGTCCCCCTGTGCCCCAAGGAGGGACCCACGGCAGAACCCTCTGTGGTGCACTCAGGTCGCTGGCAGGGGAACAACACCTACTGTGTCTGTGCTATAGCAGTTCTGAGAGTCCTGTTTCACATCAGAACTCTTGGTTTCTTTTGCCAGGTTTCCCACTGTTTGGAGAGCAAACGGGGAGGAGGGATTTTGAAATATTGCCGAATTTAGACCAGGTCTCATCTTGCAAATCCTGTATTGATGAGTCCTGCAGAGCTGGTGGGCAGAACTGAT
Organism: Oreocharis arfaki; assembly: GCA_013398015.1. Taxonomy (NCBI): domain Eukaryota; kingdom Metazoa; phylum Chordata; class Aves; order Passeriformes; family Paramythiidae; genus Oreocharis; species Oreocharis arfaki. The sequence continues at coordinate 54,449 of VZRR01012451.1, forward strand.
TAAAAGGCTTCAGGAGAGAACACAGTGGGATTTGCTAGAAAATGGTGCTTGGCCTTTTGCAGCCCCACCAGCCCTTCCTGGGCTGACACAACCAGTTGCAGGGAGGGTCTGGCCAGGCTGGAGTGAGACCAAGGGCTGTGGCTGCCATCGCTGGCTGCTCAGGGTTGGATTAACTCACCCACACGGAACGCACGGGAGAGCTGGCTGTAGGTGAAGGGTCTCTCTGCGTTTTGTGGCTCTGCTTCTGGCCTGGAGGGGTTAGTGCTGCCCCTGTGCACTGACATGTCTTCATTTTTCCCTTAGGAACAAACATGGCAAAGTGATCAAACCTCTGCAGTATCAGTCAACAGTGGCACCGGGCACAGTTGCAAGAGTGGAACCAAATATCAAATGGTTTGGTGAGTTTTGTCCAACTTCCGGACTCGGCAAGCTTAGAAACTGTTGACCTTTGTGTGTTGAAAGGTGTTCGTTTCAGAATGGTGGTCTGAGAGCTGTGTGGGACAGGTGCTGAAAGGGAAGGTGAGGGACCCCTGCTGTTGTCAGCCCTTGCCTGTACCTGTGCTTTGGGGATTTGCTTTCCACATGCTCCCGTAAGGGTGGTTATTTTGGCTCCTGTGGCCATTCCATGGGGTTTGCCCATGTGTATGGCTGTTAAGTGTCCTAGAGATACTTTTAAAATTTCCTTTAAATGGTGGAAAAGAAAGGGATTGGCTGCCTATTTGTGCTATTTGGGCTTGGTCTCAAGTAAAACCCTCTGGGTTTGTCACTGGTATTTTTGATCCTAGATGGAAAGTTCATGTTTTATTAGTGTCCCCAGGGTCTTCAGAGCAGTTACGATCAGGAATGGCCAGGTGTAATGTTTGTTTTTTACATGCAGGAAATACTCGTGTGATCAAGCAATCGTCCCTACAGAAATTCCAGGAGGAGATGGAGACTGTGATGAAAGATCCTTACAGGGTGATCATGAAGCAAAAGAAGCTGCCCATGTCCCTGTTCTATGACCGGATCAAACCACATGTGGGTATCACTTACTGTGCACAGGGCTGCCAGGATGGTGATTTACCTGTGAACAGTTGCACTGTCTCTGCTCAGTCTGGGGAAGTATTGGGTTCTGGAAGCCCTAGGAGGGGCAGCTGTAGTGGATTCCTTGGGGAAGGATAGTTCTGATTCCCTGTCACTTTGGGCATTGAGTGTGATGACGAAAAAAGATAACATAACATAATAAAAATTCTCATTTTCCAATAGGAAATTACTCCAAAAATTCCTTCCTGTGAGGGTGGGCAGGCCCTGGCACAGGTTGCCCAGAGAAGCTGTGGCTGCACCATTCCTGGAGGTGTCCAAGGGCAGGTTGGATGGGGCTTGGAGCAGCCTGGGACAGTGGAAGGTGTCCCTGCAGGGATGGCGGGGGATGGAATGAGATGGGCTTTAAGGGCCCTTCCAGCCCAAAGCCTTCTGTGATTCTGTGATAGGTTATGATATTATCATATTATGATCTAATTTCTGATAGGTAAGTGTGCCAGCTGATGTTCTAATGCCTCTAACAGCTCCTGGGCCTTTTTTGAGGCTGCTTCGCACTGCAGACACTCATGTGATGAATTTGAACTCAAATACGTGTGTTTTAGCCTGTATCAGAAATTCTTGTTCATTCAGCCTTCATTTCTAGTACATCAAGTTTTGGTGACTGCCATGTTTTTTCACAGTGTCTAAACCATTATTTTGGACTCTTGGTAGCTATTTCATCTTATGGAGACTTTCTAAGTTCATGTCATAAGAACATTATTTAAATTAGGGAAAAGGTTGTGTTAAAATGTGCATTACAAAAATTGCTGCTTTCGGCGATGGATTGTTTGGTGTTCCAAGAAAAGCTGGCTTTCATCGCAAGCTTTAAAATCTACAATTTTGATTGTAATTATCCCTGACAAAAATCTGAGAATTTGGCGAGATTTGTGCTCTTGTTAGAAAAATAAGAAATGATCAAAGATAGCAGCTGAATTTTCATCACGGTGGTTGTAATTGCATTTGACAGCATTTATGGTGGAAGAACTGAAGCATGGTTTGTTGGCAAGTGCAGAATGTTTTGTTGCTTATTAAATATCCACTCTTGTGTTTCTCAAAGCTTGAGCTGGAGAACTCAAACTTTGTTACGGAAGTGCCTGTCACTTGTTACAGGCTGCCAGGGCTGTGCTGAACTCTGGGCTCCTTCACTGTGTGTCACGAGAGATGGAAAAAATGGTGCTTGGGGTTTATTTTTTTTACCAACCTGTTTTTCCTCAGACCTCCAGAGTTCACATTCTTGACACGGAAACTTTTGAAACAACGTTTGGCCCCAAATCACAAAGGAAAAGACCAACTCTGTCTGCAAGTGATGTGCAATCTCTGGTGGAGAATGCTGAGGCCTCATCGGAGTCTTATGACCAGGGCAAGGACCGAGACCTGGTGACAGAGGACACTGGTGTAAGGTGACTGGAAAGGAAAAACGATTCATTGTTTACACATATGAAAAGCCAGCCTTGTTTTTAAAGAAGTATCTGGTACCTCCATGAATGCTGTTACTGTGTGAGGAGTAAGGAAAAGGAGATTTTGGTTAAATACCAACTATTGCTTGGGTTTCGTCCTCTCTTTAGTCTGTAAATGGCTTTAGAGAAGAGAAGAAGACCCTGACCCTGTGTCTGTGGTTGGTGATGTTTCTGGTGATGTCTTCTAGGGATGAAGCACAAGAGGAGATCTTTAAGAAAGGACAGTCTAAAAGGATCTGGGGTGAGCTCTACAAGGTAAATGGCCCTTGGAATTTGCAGCAGTCACATCTGTCAGCCTTTACACGGTGAGGGGCTTCAGCACAGCATTGAAATCCTGTACAGCAACAATGAGAAAAACTCGAAGAGAGTAGGTTTTCATTTCCCAATCTCTTCCTGACTGAGCTTGATTCTTGAGCTCTTGTCCTACAGGAACAAACGTCCTTAAAATACATGATCTAGAAGGGGACTGGCAGAGTGAAGGTGTAAGTTTCTCTTGGATTCCTGAGTCTTCACCACAAGTAAGAGTCATGTTCCCTTAAGTTTCTTTAGGCTAAAAACATATGGCAGGTTGATGGGGTCATCTTGGGAGGGCTCTGACCCTCAATTCTCCATGAGCCACCATGGCTGCCAGAGAAATGGAGACTGCGTGAATTGAGGTGTTATGAGCAGTTTGTGTGCTCTCAGTGATTCTGAGGTGTGAAATTGCTTGGCTTTTTGCTCTGAATTTCTGAATGTAGCTTAAAACCTTTTCATTTGGATCTAAAAGCACTGGGAATGATTGAGCAAAACAGATTTCAGTAAGAGGCTGCCAAAACTGCAGGAAAAAGCTGTGAAACAAATTCACTTAGTTTGAAGCAAGTTGTAAAATGACAGCGCCCTGCTGTAGTTACTTAGTGGACTAACAGCAGATTCCTGCTTGGTTGTGTGTTTCATGTTGATCCAGAAAACATCCTTTATACCCTGATCCATTATGAAATGGTAGAAGGGAGCTGTTGCTGAATGGATGACAAACACTGGGGGTTTGTGTGCTGTAGCACTCTAGTTTTCCCATTTGGGTGTAGTGTTTTCTTTCCCTGGTGCATAAGAACAGGAAGAAGTCATTCAGCTGTCCAGGCTGAATTTGGAGGGGATTTAGGAGAGGAGAGAGTGGAACTTCACTATCTGTGGGGAAGTAGCAGTTTGTGAAGGATACAAGGTTTTTAAATTAATGATGTTTCAAATATGAGTAGTATTCATTTGGGAGGTACAGATATGTTGCCTTCTGCAAACTCCTTTACTTCTGTGTGAATTTTTTATTTTTCAGGTGATTGATTCATCAGATGTTGTTGTTCAAGTTCTTGATGCCCGAGATCCCATAGGCACTCGCTCCCCTCATGTGGAATCTTACCTTAAAAAGGAGAAGCACTGGAAACATCTTATTTTTGTCCTGAACAAATGTGATCTCATTCCTACTTGGGCCACTGTAAGCACAGTCCTGTCTATTATTCCGTGGACCTTCTTTTTTCCTGTTGTAGCTGTGCTGTAGCTCTGTGCCAGTCCCCATTCTGGTCTGGAAGGGCATACTGCAACTGGGGCACTGGGAGTTCTCTGCTTGCCTGCAGTAAAAGTAACAATTACCATGTAAATCTGTCCAAGTTTGGCCAAGTTGAGCAACACACACCAGCCACAAATTCCCTACTTCCTCTGTCTGGATTTAACAGTTCAGCTGTTGTCTCCAGAGTATGCTAAATGTTAGTCTGCCTAGGATCCATATCCACCCCAGCTGTTTTGCTTTATGTCATTAAACTAATGAGTTTTAGCTAGCAGTGAACGCGTTTTTGGGAAATTGTTTGTCTTTTATACAAACAATACTCAGTGCTTTTAGCTGTTGGGTTGGGGAAGTGCTTCAAAGGTTCCTCCCTAGCAATGTTCATGGCCGGTTGCAGTTGTGAGCCCAGTGCAGATGCTGTACACTCCTCTCTGAGCACATAGTGTCACTCTCCAGGCCAGGGTCTCTAACACAGTCCCCTTTGCCTCTCCAGAAGCGCTGGGTTGCTGTCCTTTCCCAGGAGTATCCAACACTCGCTTTCCATGCCAGCCTCACAAACCCATTTGGCAAAGGTGCTTTCATACAGCTCCTAAGGCAATTCGGAAAGGTACAAAACAATTTTGGGGACCTCTGGTTGCTTGGGGGCGGTTACTGTGTGGTCTTTCGCTCTTGTTAGCATTTGGGGTTCAGGACTGCAGTGGTAATTCTGTCCCTCACTCCAAGATGTAAAAGGACATGTTATTTCTCACCAGCTACACTCTGACAAGAAGCAGATCAGTGTGGGATTCATTGGTTACCCCAATGTTGGCAAGAGCTCAGTGATCAATACCCTGCGGTCCAAGAAGGTCTGCAGCGTCGCCCCCATTGCAGGGGAAACAAAGGTAGGAACATCCCTGTGTTAAAGATACAGATGTGGTCGAAGGCAGAATTCATGTGAAATCAGCCTAATGACCTTGTTGAGTTCTGCACTGACCTGCACAGGTTGTGAGACACTGAGGAGGGGCTTTTGGACAGTCCCTGCTCTGAGGCACTGCTTTGACAGCATTCCCAAATTCCCACTCTGTTGTACTGCAGTGCTGTGATGGGAACGCTCAGCTGCCCTCACTCCCTGTCTGTACTCTCCTGATCCAAACACTGGGTCAGGCTCTGTTTCTCTGACTCTGGTCTTCAAGGACTGTGTGGAAAGTGCTGATGGGGAACTGCTGATCTCTTTCAGGTGTGGCAGTACATCACCTTGATGCGGCGGATTTTTCTCATTGACTGCCCTGGGGTGGTTTATCCATCAGGAGACTCAGAGACAGACATTGTGCTGAAGGGAGTGGTATGTGTCTGCACTGGGTGCTGGAAAGCTTTCCTGTGATCACTGTGATGGTCTCAGAGGAATGATTGCACACTTCCAAGGGTTTATCCTCTACTGTGCTTTTTCAGGTTCAAGTTGAAAAGATTAAGAGCCCTGAAGACCATATTGGTGCCGTGCTGGAAAGAGCCAAACCAGAGTACATCAGGAAGACATATAAAATTGATTCCTGGACGGATACAGAAGACTTCCTTGAGAAGCTTGCTGCTAGGACTGGAAAACTGCTAAAGGTGCAGCGGCTTCCTGCAGTTGCAGGCTGGAAGAGCATGTGGCCTGTTCTTAACATGGGAAATGGGAATGTTCCTATTGCTTACAGGGCATAGGAGGGCTGTGTGCTCTGCAAACACGGACATAAATTGTTCTTGTTTTTTCTCAGGGTGGTGAGCCTGACTTGCAGACTGTGAGCAAGATGGTTCTCAATGACTGGCAGAGGGGCAGAATCCCTTTCTTTGTGAAGCCACCGAATGCAGAACCAGGTCCCCAGGTGAGAATGTGATGCTTGTGCCTCCTCTTTGCACGTATTTGATTTTCCTAATGATATTCACTGCTGCTTTTCCCAGGGTGCCATGAGACTTGGGCAGTGCATGTCCTGGGCTTTGCCCAAGCCTGATCCTTCAGGTGACACTGGAATTTGGTGAGGACCAGGTAGCAGTGCTCTTTACAGAGATGTCTGAGCCATTACTGACTACCAGAAATGTCAGTAATCATGTTGTCATCTTAGGCTTTTTCTGAAGAGAGAAAATGGAAGTTATTCCTGAAGATGGTGGGACAGACTTTGGGGATAATATATCCATGACGCTCTTCCTTGCAGCCTCCTGTGTTGGAAGCATCTGTGACATCCAGCCAAGATAATACTGAGGAGAAAGTTTCTGAGTCAGTGGCATCAGGTGTGGAGCCAGAAGAGGGGAACAACACAAACTCCGAAATCAGGCAGCTCATGTCCCACGTTCGGCAGAACTTTGGCAGGATTAATGTGGCACCTCAGTTCTCAGAAGAAGACCTGGTTCCCGTGGATGTGCCAGGTTTTGATGACACAGACAATGATTCCTCTGGAGAGGAGAAACAGGAGGAGGAGGAGAAAGATGAGAATGAGCAACATCAGGATCCAGGAGAGGAGGAATTGCAGGTGGCTGCACCATGTGCTCAGGAGAGCTCTAAAGCAGTTCTTAAGGCTTTGGAGGACAAGATTGCAAAATACAAAAAATTTCTGGATAAAGCCAAGGCCAAGAGATTCTCAGCAATAAGGTACCTGAATCTGTCCAATATGTTGCAGGGGAAAAAAGGGTTGATGAGGCTCTGTTGTAGTTTGACTCCACTCCTGACTTGCTTAAGTTCTCCTGCGCTACCACACACAAGTTGCGACAGCTTTTCTGGCTTAGCTATAAGGGCTGGAAATTTGGCCAAGTAGCAGTTTGTTTTTGAAAGATTATTCCAGGAAGTGCTATTTACCAGCAAATTAAAAATGTTCTCAATTTTGGAAAGCTGCCTCTTAAACTATGGATTAGAATTACCATTATCTTGGAATTCTGGGCAGCAATACTGCATCCTTGGATCTCTCCTTGATGTTGGGTAATACCAAGGCTGGATATGCCTGGGTCTTCATGCATCTACAGAGACTCCTGGCCCATACAGCAGGCCCAGTTTTAGCAAAGCTCACTCACCAGCCTTGCAAGGACTGAGATTTCAAGGTTTAAGTGCTACCTTTTCTCTCTCATACAGCACATGAGCACAGTAACTCCAGTGACAAGGGTACTGCAATATTTTGGTGCAAAGACTGTGGCTTTAATGCTGACGGGGGACTGGGATCTTCTGGAGTCTGATGGCTTCTTAGAGGTGGTCACAGTTTGTGTAACAACAATCTTTTATTGCTGGTTTTATCTTCTGTAGAATCCCTAAGGGACTGAGTGACAAAGTGTTTGCAAAATCCATGCAGAAGGCTGAAGAACCCAAAGAAATTGCAGACAGAGGTAAAACAAGATTAGTAGATGTTCTTAATCTACATTATGAAATCCTATGAGCCAGAGAAAAAAGGGCATTAAGGGGAGAAGCATCCATTGGATCCTGTGTGCAAGTTCTTTTCCCGTAAAACTACTTAAATCTCCCTTCAGCTGACCCAAGGGCTGCTGCTGAGCTCGTGTGGCCTTCCTGTAGAACACTTGCCTGTGTGATGGGAGACATCCCTCTTAGTGAGGGAACATACAGTGAAGGCAAGCGTTGAGTTCCAGCAGCCTGGGCTCTGGGCAGGCTGCAGCCAGAGCAGCTCCCCTTGCCTGGAGTGTTACACAGGAAGGAGTGGACGGGGTTTGGGATGTTACAAAGCAGAGATACTTCAGACTATAGGTTTTACTGTAGCTTCAGTTGCTGTAGTCAGTTTGAGTAAAGGCACAGTCAGACGAGAGAGCCCTGTCCGGACAGGACTGTGGAATTTTCCTGGACTTGAATGGGGCTGGAGCAATCTGCTTCTTGAGAGCAGTTTTCACTGTAATAGCTGGTGATTCTCTCTTGAGGAGCATTCATGTTGTTTGGGTAGAAACTCTTAAATACAGCCAAAGGAATGTGTTGCTCGAGGAGTTGAGATGGTGACCTCAGCCTGAAGTTCTTCAAACAAATGAGTGTTCTGGAAGATACCAAGTGTGTGATCTCTGCTGTTTGCAGGCAGCACAGAGAAGAAAAGAAAGAGGAAAGCAGAAGAGGAAGGTGATGATGATGATGACCAGTTGGGTAAACAGCCTTGTAAGAAACTCACATCCAAAGAAGTAAGTGTGATTTTCTATAGTACAATTGAGCAGGGAAGTAAGCTGGCTTTTTTATCCTTGGATTGCCTATTAGCACTAAAGAGCTTTGAGACTCTGGGCATGAACAGAAGGGGAATGAAAACTGAATTCTTTTATGAATGTTCTGTCACAACTTCTGTCACACTCCTCTTACCTGACTATGCACACCAGATTGCATCTTGTATCTTGCTGACTACTTCTGTAAAGACTGAAGTAGAGCTTACTCTCATAAGAGCCGGGAGGGGTGGGTTCAGTATAGAGTCATATCAGTAACATTTTGTTTGAAATTACTTATTTTACTTAAGGCGTGTGGAATGCGAAGTGAACGCCACTGTAGAGTTGCAGACACTGAGGCTCTGGGTGCTGGGGATTTGCTAATGTGTTTTGTGTTTGCAGAGGAGAAGAGCTGAGAGGCAGCAGCGCTCCAAGAAAGTCGGAGTCCGGTATTATGAAACTCACAACGTGAAAAATAAGAATAAGAACAAGAAAACAACCGGCTTGGAGGAACAAAGATCAAAGCACAAAAAATACAAACATAAGCAATAGCTGCTTATTCTATTAAATTTTACATAAAACAGCTCTAGTATGTGGTGGCTTTTTTTACTATAAAACTTGTGGTTCCTGTTCAAAGCCCAGTGTGACCGGTCTGTCCTGGCCCCAGGAGCAGCATCTCTCTTTGTTTCTGCATCATCTGAAAGTTCTTTGTGCAGTTGGAGCTGATGGTATTTCCACATCGCTGTCCCAGGCCAGCAAACACTGCAGTAGCCAAACAGCTATTCCAGTGTTGCTCAGTGGTGGGATTTGGGTGGGTTTTTTTCTGGAAAGTGGCTTTATGGGGTTTTTCACATGACTCTATACAGGGAATACTCTTTCCCATGTTCACTTGCTATGTAACCAGCTGCTTACACAGGTACCTCAAGCAGGGATTTCGTTTGCTTCCATTGAGAAGTGAATCTATGACTGCCATCATGCCCCTTCATTTCACTAGAAACGATTACACCCAGAGCTTTGGTGTTGCCTGTGCTCAGTTACTGCTGATTTTTCTGACAACAGATTTTGATGCACAGTTGACACCAGCTTGCAGGTACTCAAGGAAGTACCCCCAAGACACCTGTCCAAGAGTGAGCTGCATGTGATTTATATTTCTTGTAGACACTTTAATATTGTTCCTGAATGTTCTACGACATTTTCAAATTAATAATGTCAGAAGTTTGCATTTTAAAATGTTTATTAGTTATTGCTTTGAAGGTCATTAGCATGTTACCAACAGGCAAGTCCCAGACAAGTTCAGTGTTCAAAGAGCTGACTGCTGAGATGGCACTGAAAGAGGGAGCAGTAATTAATGAAGCTCTTGAATTTCAACTCTTCAAGAGGGAAAGAACACAGTTACACTGCCTGCTGTTACTGGTAAGTGAAAACTCAAGATCGTTTTAGGAAGACAAATCTCTGTCACTAATTGCAATCTTCTTGCTCTGACAGCTCTTCTGAGCCTGCTTTGAGGACAACAGAACAATTAATTCTTTGCTGCAACAATGCTTTCAAGTTGGGTCTGAAAAACAAACGAGATAGTGAGACAAATTAGATTCCCTAACCTAAAAAATAAACCTGCAGTGCTATGAAGGGCTAAATTGTCTGTTGGATGTTCACAGCAAGGAGCTGAGGGATGCTGTACTGGTGCCAAGAGAGCCAGGCCAGGTTTGTTCCCCAGCCATTCCATTCCTACATGTTTTTTAAATTAGTTTGTCGTTCCTGGCATGCACACTTGTTGCATTCTGAGGAGAACAGAGCTGGCCTTTGCTCCATACAGTGAGAGAGTCGGTTTAGAATGTGAAGCATTGAGGGGGAAATTAAATAAAAGCTGAAACAGTGAAGCAGTGGTCTGAATTCTCCAGTTTCAGGCTGGACTATGTGAGCTAAATTAAATGTTTGGCTCTCTAGCATTTGGAACACACACTGACTTTGGGACAAGAGTAGCTGGGAACAGCAAGTTTTGTGATTACTGAGACAACTTGATGCCAGTTAGTGGACTGATGGGAGCAGCGACCACAGTAACCCACGGCAGTCGCACACACAGCTGGTGAAGTACAGGTTCTTCAAGGAAGAAATGGATTCAGGGGCAACACACATCTGATCTAAGATTTTGTGTCCTAAAACACAAGGCAGCCTGAAAATGTGGGTTAGAAAGTAGGATCTGCAGGGAAAGCAGCTTGCTCTAAGGGAAATGTTTTTAGCTGTAGCCAGAAACATTTGATGTTGTTCAGCGTGACATTCTTTCCTTACTCAAAAGATGTGGGATTTTTTTCCTTTTAGAAACAAAGTACAGAACAGAAGCTCTGTTCTCCCCAAAACCACATGCACAAATAATTATCCAGTCCCCGCACAGTTGTTCTTGGGTAATATTTAATGTTAAATGGTGTGTTGTGTTACTGAGGCTGTAATGGTTTTAATGAGAATTTTACCACTAGTATTTGGAATTCTGGATTTTTACTGACCTTCAGCTGTTGGTTTGTCCGTTTGAGGAACAGAACCTCTTCGCTGTGTTTCTTCTCTTCTATTTCTCGCCGTTCATTTTCTTGCCTTTCAATAGCCTCACACTTCGCTTTCTCTTCGCTTACTTGTTTTTCCAGCTCCCTGTTTTCCTCTTCCAGCTCTGCAATCTTGGAAAAGAGCACGGATGTCTCAAGTTTTGTTGGCAAATAGTCAATTTGCAGTTAAGATGGGACAAAGGTGTGTGTAGTACAGTCTTTAAAGCTGTAGAACAAGCTTCAGAAGTACAGCTAAGCCCAAGGACAGTGAGCCGAGTATTTTGATGGTCTTTGCTGCCATCCCGTGGAAATGGAAACAATGGATTTAAGGATATAAAATTTGCTATCATGTAGTGTATCACACGCAGAAAGTTCACCCCATCCATCATGGAGTGAACAGCCCCACTCACCCTTTTCTCCATGTGGGCCTTGCCCTGCTCGGCCTGCAGCGCCTTGCGCACGCCAAAGGCTACACTGCTCTCGTACAGTGCCTGGTAGGCAGACAGGGTCAGCTGGAGCTCGTCCCGGACCCGCAGCAGCAGCAGCCCCCGCTCTGCACAGCTCACCGTGGTCTGGCGGATCAGCTCGTCTGCAAATAAGAACAATAGCTGCAGTGCCTTTATCTGGGAGCGCTGGACACACACAGGGCCAGAGCTGCTCCTCTTACCCATTCCCTGCACCACACAACCAAGAATTTACTAGAGATAGTAATAATTCATTTGTTTTGTTACATTGCAGCTGTAGCATGAAGCACAGCAGGTAGAAGCAGAGTGGTGGTACAGCCCCTCAGGTAATGAGAGATATGCTGATCCCCTAAAGTTGTAACAGCAAACACTTAAAAATGTGTAATAACTTGTTGCAGTTATGGGGGAGCTTTCAGAGGCTCCTGCTCTCCAGCCCATGGCCATCCCTTGCCTTTCGGAGACCAGTGCTGTGTCATTAGAGTGTGTAAGATACACACGAGTTTAGTTACTTTAAATAAACTGTTGGTTTAAGTTCAACTAAGAGGATAACTAAGAGGATTTTAAGCTGATGTTCATGTGTGTTCATCTCCTGACAGCCTGTCCTTAGAGTGTCAGCTGTGTGAGGAGCACGATCACCGCGGGCACTGACCGAAGCACTGGGTGTAGAGCTCCCTGCGCACGGGGCACAGCCCGGTCTCCCGCGCCTGCCGCTGCTGCAGCTGCCGGTCCAGCTGCTCTTGCAGCAGCACGACGTCCCGGCGGGTGCTGGGCGCGGTGGACACCTCCTGCACCCAGAGCTTCTGCGCCTCCTCCCACTCCCTGCCAGAGAAGCACCGGCCGTTATCGGAGTCACCGAGCGCCCGCCGGGCGCTGCCGGCCTCGGCCCAGCCCCGCTCACCGCGGCGGCAGGATGGCGTTCAGGAGCTCCTGCGGCTGCTGCGTGGCGGGGATGCTCGCGGGGGTTCGCGGGGGGGTCCCCTTCAGCGGGTGGCCCTGCGGGAACAGGAGAGGACAGCGCCGGAGGAGTGGGCGGGGGACCGCGGTCTCCTCGGCCCCCGACCCGCTCACCCACGGCGGAGCGCGGTATCCCCCTACGTGCCCCCCGTCCCCGCTCACCCCCGCGGAGGCCCTCTCTCCCCGCCGGGACACCAGCATGGGCGGGCAGTACCGCAGCAGCGATTCCGGCGGCGCCGCCATGGCGGCCGCGGCCCTATCACCATGGCGACCGCGCC